>JACEFZ010002629.1:35000-47635 GCA_014155875.1 Cepaea nemoralis
CAGGCACCCCCCCCCCCCCCCCGTCCTACACTGCACAGTTCGTGGCGACTACACTGGCCAGCACCCCCCCCCCCCCCGTCCTACACTGCACAGTTCGTGGCGACTACACTGGCCAGGCACCCCCCCCCCCCCGTCCTACACTGCACAGTTCGTGGCGACTACACTGGCCAGGCACCCCCCACCGTCCTACACTGCACAGTTCGTGGCGACTACACTGGCCAGGCACCCCCCCCCCCGTCCTACACTGCACAGTTTCGTGGCGACTACACTGGCCAGGCATTCCCCCCCCCCCCGTCCTACCCTGCACTGTTCGTGGCGAATACACTGGCAGGCACCCCCCCCCCCCGTCCTACCCTGCACAGTTCGTGGCGACTACACTGGCCAGGCACCCCCCCCCCGTCCTACCCTGCACAGTTCGTGGCGACTACACTGGCCAGGCACCCCCCCCCCCCGTCCTACACTGCACAGTTTCGTGGCGACTACACTGGCCAGGCACCCCCCCCCCCCCCCCGTCCTACACTGCACAGTTCGTGGCGACTACACTGGCCAGGCACCCCCCCCCCCCCCCACGTCCTACACTGCACAGTTCGTGGCGACTACACTGGGCAGGCACCCCCCCCCCCTCGTCCTACACTGCACAGTTCGTGGCGACTACACTGGCCAGGCACCCCCCCCCCCGTCCAACACTGCACAGTTCGTGGCGACTACACTGGCCAGGCACCCCCCCCCCCCCGTCCTACGCTGCACAGTTCGTGGCGACTACACTGGCCAGGCACCCACCCCCCTCCGTCCTACACTGCACAGTTCGTGCGACTACACTGGCCAGGCACCCCCCCCCCCCCCCCGTCCTACACTGCACAGTTCGTGGCGACTACACTGGCCAGGCACCCCCCCCCCGTCCTACACTGCACAGTTCGTGGCGACTACACTGACCAGGCACCCCCCCCCCCCGTCCTACCTTGCACAGTTCGTGGCGACTACACTGGCCAGGCACCCCCCCCCCCCCCCCCGTCCTACCCTGCACAGTTCGTGGCGACTACACTGCCAGGCACCCCCCCCCCCCGTCCTACCCTGCACAGTTCGTGGCGACTACACTGGCCAGGCATCCCCCCCCCGTCCTACACTGCACAGTTCGTGGCGACTACACTGGCCAGGCATCCCCCCCCTGTCCTACCCTGCACAGTTCGTGCGACTACACTGGCCAGGCATCCCCCCCCGTCCTACCCTGCACAGTTCGTGGCGACTACACTGGCCAGGCATCCCCCCCCCCGTCCTACCCTGCACAGTTCGTGGCGACTACACTGGCCAGGCATCCCCCCCCCCCCCCGTCCTACACTGCACATTTCGTGGCGACTACACTGGCCAGGCATCCCCCCCCCCCGTCCTACCCTGCACAGTTCGTGGCGACTACACTGGCCAGGCATCCCCCCCCCGTTCTACACTGCACAGTTCGTGGCGACTACACTGGCCAGGCACCCCCCCCCCCCCCCGTCCTACACTGCAACAGTTCGTGGCGACTACACTGGCCAGGCATCCCCCCCCGTCCTACACTGCACAGTTCGTGCGACTACACTGGCCAGGCAAGCCTAATTCCTCAGGCTGAAGACCCCCCCCCCCCCCCCCCCCCCCCGTCCTACCCTGCACAGTTCGTGGCGACCTACACTGGCCAGGCAAGCCTAATTCCTCAGGCTGAAGACACCCCCCCCCCCCCCCCCCCCCCCGTCCTACACTGCAAGATGCTACAGGCAGTAGATGGCAGTTAGATGACAGAGACATGATTAAAAACAATATTTGCATATCCTTTACAGGACATCGCTGCCAACTTCAGCATCTTTCAGCTGATTGTTGATTTCTTCGGCAAGATTGCGCTCAGTAGTTTGCCATTGCTTTCTGAGCGGCCGGCTCACATGCCCCGTAAGTTACCGACGCGATTCGAACCACTGCTGATTCCCACCGTCGTCACGTTACTTACGAGAGTATACAAGATTACGGAGAAAAGTTGCTAACCTCTAGGCCAGGAAGCCGGCAGAAAGATGATTGGAGGTGAAGAAAACAACCTTCATGGCGGATGTCTCGATGATGATGATGATCACTGCCCATACCCCATTCAACCCCAGACGAGAAGTTATATTAGGGTCCATCGCCGGGCTCAGATTAACTGGTTCAGTGCCAAACAAAAATGGATGGCGGGAAATGGGAAGTAGGGGTGTGTCGATGTATGGCCTAACAGTTGTTCATATGGTATATTCTCCTATCTCATCTCATCTCATCATGTTCCTCTTGTACCTTGCGTTGTCGAGGTGAAGTATAAACTTCGTGAGAGTGCCTGGTTATGGGCTTCGTATATCGACATTCCCATGGATTCTGTTATTCCCTCCGTCCAACGTTTACGTGGTCGGCCTCTTCCTCTGTTTCCATCTGGTTTGTACATCATTGCTTGTTGTGGCATGCTGTTGACTGGTAGCCTACTTGCATGGCCAAACCATTTGACTTGCTGCTTTCTAATAAAATCTAGAGCAGCTTTAACCCCTACTTTAGTCCTGATTTCTTCATTTCTGATCTTATCTCTTCTTGATACGTTGAGTATTCTTCTCAGAAACCTCATTTCTGTTGTTGTGATTTTTCTTTTCTCTTTTTCTGTCATTGTCCAGGTTTGGCATTGGTAGCACAGAGTTGGTAGGAAGATTGTGTTGTAAAGTGCTTTCTTAGTAGTTATTGATACATGTTTGTTCTTTAGTATTGGTGCCATTTGTCCAATGAGTTGATTTGCCTTATTGCACCTATTTTCGATCTCGTCTTCTGATCTGCCATTTGATGATATTATACTTCCTAGGTACTTGAAGCTCTTTACTTGTTTCAAGGGATGTTCGTTTAGGTGAATTGTTGCTGTTTGTTCTTCTTTAGTTATAGTCATTACCTCTGTTTTGCTTGTGCTAATTTTCATGTTATGTTCCCTACACATTTCGTTTAGACTATTCATGTGGTCTTGTAATTCAGCTTCTGATTTTGCTATTAGTGCTTGGTCGGTCCGCAAACAGGAGTTCTCTAATGGTTATATTTGCAGATGGTTCTTCTTCTGTGTTCTCGTCATGCGGTATTCTTGCTGTCTCTGCTTGGCTGGTTTCTTTACATATGTTGTCTATATATGTTATGAACAAGAGAGGGGACAGGACACAATCTTGTCGTACTCCAGATCTTATGGTGAAGGGTTCTGAGTGTTCTCCAGTTGCTCTCACTATGCATTCACTGTTGTTGTATAAACTTCTGCATAGGTTTGTTAGATGTGTACTCACTCCATATTGTTTAAGGATTTCCACAGCTTGTTTCTATCTACCCTATCAAATGCCTTTTCTTGGTCGACAAAGGCTAAGTAGAGTGTTTCATTGAATTCCCACAGGGCCTTGTTTCTATCTACCCTATCAAATTTTCAAAATACCGGACATAACAGGCCACAATTCTTCGCTTCATCACGGGGAATAAATGACTATATCATCACGGGGAATAACTGACTATATTATCACGGGGAATAACTGACTATATCATCAAGGGGAGTAACTGATTATATAAACACATCATCACACCATAAGGCTCGGTTTCTTACCCTAAGGTGGCCTGTTAAAAGCACAAAGCACGAGCTCCGTAGCTCCAGCGACGACCCGCAGAAGTCTTCAAGAAAACCGCATTCGTGAACCGAGTGACGTAGTCTGGAATGGAACTTACAGATCGAGAGGCAAGCTCCGTAACCATTTGGCAGCGGTGACCCCCATACTCACTACTATTTAAGTCAAATAAATGGCATTTCCGCCACCCCCTAATCCACAACGGCGGTTATTAAAATAATTTAGAGGCTTATGAAGCCACGTATCAAGTTATCTCTCAACATGCAGTCAACAGTAATACTAACGACTACTGCCTTCTTTGTCCGCAGGCATGAACGCTGTCCTAGTGCAGCCTGTCACACAGTCCTCCACGGACTTGCCCGAGGACAAACATTTGGCTCAACTGGCTGCAGACGGAGACACCAGCCCTCCCTCGTGCATAAAAACCAGGCGCGAACCCTGGGGATCTGTGTGGTCGGTCACATTTCCTTATCCATACATCCTGTACAAGGCGCGGCTCTACAATAATCCCCGTAAGTTTTTCAATCAATCAGTCACTCAATCAATCATTCAGTCAATGAATCAGTCAGTCAGTCAATCAATCAGTCAGCCAGTCAATTAATAAATCAATCAGTCAGTCGATCAGTCAGTCAGTCAATCTAATGCTGAAGTTCTCTCGCACAATAGTCTAACGACCATAAGCACACTCCTCGTCACATACTGTCTTGGTGGTAGACCATAGATGGTATATTGATTGTAAACCATAGATGGTATATTGACTGTTAACCATAGATGGTATATTGACTGTAAACCATAGATGATATATTGACTGTATACAATAGATGGTGTGTTGGGTGTAGATCAATGATGGTATATTGACTGTAGACCAAAGATGGTATGTTGACTTTAGACTATAGATCAGAGGTGTTAAACTGAATCGCTCAGCGGGCCAAAACTCAAATCACACGTACGGTTTCGGGCCGGACAGGATAAAACTTGAATAAGCCGAAAATTAAATCTTTTTTAAACATTAATATGATATCTGAGAAAGTTGACGGTTTGTGTTACAATGCTCATTATGTCTTCCAGCTTGAGGATTTTATCACACAGAGATCCTTGGTGTATGATGCAGTGATATGCTATCAATTCACCAGTACAGTTCTCCTGCATCTTTGACCGCATCCTTAAAACTAGTCCACATTTTTCGCCACACATCGCCAGTGCTCCATCTGTTGTCGGTCCAACGAGTTTGTCCCAAGGCAGGTTCATGTTGGTTGTCCCATGCATGGATTTCATGTCCAATATTTCTTCTGTAACATTCAAACTGGAGTCCACTCCATGGATGAAGATGACGAGCTGTGCAGTGTCCGTCGCGTCATTACTTTCATCGACAGTAAAGGAGAATGCAACAAAGTCTTTGTCTTTTTCGATCAGCTGTGTTTTCACATCAATGGCCATCTCACAAACCCGATCAACAACCGTATTTCTGCTAAGGCTTACCTTTGCAAACATCTGCTTGTTGTCTGAACACAAGATGTCACACACTTTCATCATGCAGTGCTTCCGAAACTCTTCTTCTGTAAATGGTCGGCTTGATTTTGCGATCTCCTCTAACACAATGCAATTTGCTTTGACTGCAGCATCTTTCTGTGATTTTGCTTTGGTGAAAAACATCTACTGTGATGTCAGATTCTTCTTCAATTCATCTACATTCTGTAGCTTCTGCTCTGCATTCAGGCTGTTTAACTTGTCTTGATGTTTAGTTTTGTAGTGCCGTCTCAGATTATAATTTTTGATCACAGCAACATTATCTCCACAAATTAGACACACAGGTTTACCGCCAATATCAGTAAACATATATTCAGCCTTCCAGTGGCTTTGAAAGGCTCTGTTTTCAGAATCAACTTTTCTCTTTGCCATTTTAAAGGCTAGCTTTCATTTTAATAGATTGTGCAACAACCGACAGACGCTTGATTGATATCAGGTTAGTGTAAGCTGAAAAAGGTAATGTAATATCCGGGCATTACATGTCTTTCATTTGTTATGCGCCAATCCAAAACGAGCATCTGAACGTTGCTAGGCAACTATAACAACGAACACTAACTCACTACACAACTTTTATTTTCACTTATTCTGATCGAATCGAGAACGCTCTCTGGTAGCCTATCATTCATAAGGCTGCTGATTAGGGAATTTAATTTGCACTTTATATAGTGACCATACAAAATATATTTTTGCCTAAAATTCTCTCTTCGGCAGAATATATTTGTACGTCGGTTGAGACCTCCCGGGCCTGATATGATTGCATGGCGTGCCGGATGTGGCCATCGGCCCTTGAATTTGACACATGTGATATAGATCTTATATTGACTTTAGACAATATATGATATATTCACTGTAGGCCATATAGAGTATATTGACTGTAGACCATAGATCGCATATTGGTTGTAGACCATATATGGTATATTGACTGTAGACCCTAGATGGTATATTGACTGTAGACGAAGGTTGGCTGAATTGGATCTCCAACACTGTGGGTATTTGAACATTCTGTCAGACTGTTGTTCTTCCATCTCTTGATACCTTCACACTTGTATCGTTGTCGCTCTGGCATTCAGTGTTACCTTCCAGTATCGTTTTTATAAGAGTGTTATGTCTTCCAATATGGCCGAAATATTTAACTTGCCTCTTTTGTATTTCTTTCATCTCTCTCTTTTTATTTCCCAGTTTATTAATAATCTATGTATTTGATTGTTTTTGTTTCCGTGAAATATGACATATTCTTCTGTATATCCACATCCCCAATGCGTCTAGTTGTCGCTAGTCACGGATGTAACTTCACGTCAAAAGGTCACCCCATAATACTCCGTTCCCTTGCCAGTGAATATCACACGAATTTCTCTTCACTGTCCCATGTGAAAAGTGGAACAGACATCCGTCCCGAAAAACCGACAGCACGCAAAGGCATACATGCATAAGGCCGCTGCCAGATTGCCAACACAGCAGTCCGCCACTAAAGTTACAGTTCCTCAACGATGGAATCAGCAGTCGCTAAGAGACCAGCAGTTGCACACACGCTACTGCATTGACATAACCAGACAAGTCAACAACCTGGCATCCGTTATTTTTATGAACATGCAGTTCACAATACAAGCAACCGCGACAGGTGTAAAAGCATTTCACATAAAATCTAGAGCTCAGAGTGTCGCTCCACACACTTAACTCAGTAGCTGGACAAAGCAGCGATGTACTACCAGTCCAACATGAGGAAACTGCGTAAGCAAACCAGAGAAGGAAGCAAAAACACCCCAGAGACCTTAATTTGACTTTCTAATTGCTTATTCATTATTCAGACTTGAGCGCCGTATAGTAGTTTTGAAACAACGTAACATTTGGCAATTCTTATTTTAACGCGCAGTTAATCTCTCTTGGCGTTAATACTGATTCACTTTGTTGTGAACATATTTGGTAATTCCTGTTCTCTGTTTGATTTCCGCTACACTTCTGCCATCATCTTTTATTACATGTCCAAGATAATAGAAGCTTAGTATTTGTCCTAGTATCTACCCGTTTACTGTGATGTCCAAGATAATAGAAGCTTAATGGTTCCGTCGCCCTGCTACTGAGTGAGTGTGTGGCGCGACACTGTGAGCTTGTGAGTTTCGTGTGAAATGCTTTTGAATCTGCCCGAGGTTTTTGGAACGTGACTGCAGTGTTCGGAGTGATGGCAGGTGGCTATGTCCCAGAGTTGACCGGTTTTTGCCTTATGCAGAAATGCGTGGCTGCTGGGCTTCTGGTTGACTGCCACTGCCATCGACGATGAACTGTATTTCGTGGACTGTGTGGGTGAACATCTAGGAAACATCCAGATGGGAAAATGACTGCCGATTCCATCAGAGATAAACTGGGTGCTTCGTGGGTGGACTTTTGCGTTGACATTCTGGCGGCAGCATTATGCACAGTGTATCTGTGCGGGCTGTTGTTTGTCGAGACTCCTGTCTTTTCCACTTTTCACATTGGGCAGTGGGGAGCGTTTTGTGTGATATTCACTGGCACAGGAACGGAGCATAATGGGGACAACCCGTTGCTGTGAAGTTGGAACTGCGACTAACTAACTAACTAGAAGCTTAATATTTGTCCTTGTATTTAACCGTTTACTGTGATGTCCAAGATAGGAAAAGCTTAGTACTTGTCCTAGTATCTACCCGTTTACTGTAATGTTCAAGATAAGAGAAGCTTAGTACTTGTCCTAGTATCTACCCATTTACTGTGATGTTCAATATAAGAGAAGCTTAGTACTTGTCCTAGTAACTACCCGTTTAATGTGATGTTCAGGATAAGAGAAGCTTAGTACTTGTCCTAGTATCTACCCATTTACTGTCATGTCCAAGATAAGAGAAGCTTAGTACTTGTCCTAGTATCTACCCATTTACTGTGATGTTCAAGATAAGAGAAGCTTAGTACTTGTCCTAGTATCTACCCATTTACTGTGATGTTCAAGATAAGATAAGCTTAGTACTTGTCCTAGTATCTACCCGTTTACTGTGATGTTCAAGATAAGAGAAGCTTAGTACTTGTCCTAGTATCTACCCGTTTACTGTGATGTTCAAGATAAGAGAAGCTTAGTACTTGTCCTAGTATCTACCCATTTACTGTGATGTTCAAGATAAGAGAAGCTTAGTACTTGTCCTAGTATCTACCCGTTTACTGTAATGTTCAAGATAAGAGAAGCTTAGTACTTGTCCTAGTATCTACCCATTTACTGTGATGTTCAAATCAAATCAAATCAAATCAACTTTATTAGGGTCACAAATTGGGCGCGCAGGCCCGTCTTACATTCGGCCTTTCCAATCACTCGTCTTTCGTTCATCAAGAGCATTATACATTTACATAGGAAGAAAAATAAACATTGTGAAATGAATGTTGTAAACATAAACAAGGCTAATTACCATGTTATGAGGCCCATCTCCCACCTATCCATACATCACCCCACCCACACAACACCCCCACCTACCCACACACACGCGCACCAAGGGACACATAAACACCCCCACCTACCCACACACACGCACACCAAGGGACACATACATACCCACCAACCGACCCATCCCCCTCCCGCACATCCCCCACCCACACACACTGCCCTCACCTGATCCCCCAACCAAAAACACACTTGCCACCCACAAACATTCCCCTTCCAACCCACACATCCCACGCCCATCCACATGCACATCCTACCCCACACATCCTCTCCCCACCCACACCTCAAACCACCCATCCCCCAGCCACATCTCCATCGACAACATATTATTCCTCACTCACACACACAATCCCCCGCCAACCCACACATCGCACATCCACCCACTCACACATCCGCAAACCATACACACACATCCCACCAACTGACATGTCCCTACCCCCCCCCCCCCGCCCCCCCCCCCCCCACATACACACATCTCCCTAACCAACCATACATCCCAAATCCACTCACACACACCCCACCACCCACACATACAACTTCCACCCACCCACACATGCCTTAACCTAATCCCCAACCACATAATCCCCCACCCGCACATCACATACACCCCCTACCACGCACTATTCCCAACCCACGCACCACACACACACATATCCCTCACCAAAACATCCCCACTTACACACCACACACATATCCCCCACCCAGATACCACACAATATTCCCACCCACACCCACACAGATACCCTTACCCATCCACGCCACATACCCCCACTCACACACCACAAAATCCCCCACCCACACACACATACCTCACCCACACAATATCACCAACCAACACACCACACAACTCTCCCCACCCACACACGCATTCCCTACCCGTCCACCAACACACACTCACTCACGCATACATCCTCCACTACGCACCCACACACCCCCACCCACCCACTCCCAACCAAACATCTCTCGATCACAATACCCCTACCCCCACACACATCCTCCACCCACTCACACATCCCACCCCGACACATACAACTCCCTCACCCACCTACACGTCTCTAAGCCACTCACACACCCCCACCCACACACACACATCTCCCACCCACACTCCCCCACATACTTCCTCCAACCACCACAATCCCCTGCTCACCCACACATATACCCCACCCATACACACATTCCCCGCACCCATCACACACATCCCCCACACCACACAATATCCTCCACCCATACCACCACAAACATACCCTCCACCCACACATCATTCACACATCCCCCACCAACACACCGCACACATATCTCAAACCCACACACCATACACTTCTCCCCACCAGCCCTTCCATCCGAAATCCACCCAACACAATCCCCTACCCACACAACCCTGCCTCCCACACATACTTCCTCAAACCATCCACACATCTCCACCCACATAAACACACATCCCCTGCATCCGTCGGATACACATATCCTCCACCCATACACACATCCCCCACACCCATTCCAACACCCCTACTTTCACCCCCACACATCCATCCACACATACCACCAACACCCACAAATACCACTACCCACCAAAACCCACACACCCCAACCCATCCAAATGCATACCCCCACCCACACCCCCCCCCACACATATCCCCACACTCACACACATCCTCCACATACACTCACACTTCCTCACATCTAGACACATACAAAATGTCTCACATTAGTATTGAAACTAGTATGAACAAACTCCCACACTTTACTCACACACATACACTGACACTTGTCATGAGCAGTCTCATAAAAATGTTAAACATGGAGAAAAATGTGTACATAAAATGTATGTGACGTAAAAATAGTGATGCTCTCTCTCTCTCTCTCTCTCTCTCTCTCTCTCTCTCTCTCTCTCTCTCTCTCTCTCTCTCTCTCTCTCTCTCTCTCTCTCTCTCTCTCCACACACACACACATTCACTCTCACGCTCACACATTCACTCTTCCGCTCATTCATTCACTCTCACGCATTCACTCTCCCGCTCATTCACTCTCACGCTCACTCATTCACTCTCCCGCTCACTCATTCACTTTCCCGTTCACTCATTCACTCTCCCGCTCACTCATTCACTCTCCCGCTCACTCATGCACTCTCACGCTCACTCGTTCTGTCTCTCATTCACACTCACTGACTCAGACTACAGTAATGAACATGAGTTTATATTATGCATGATAACATCAAATGGTATTTAACTGATAATATGACAGATGAGAATACACAAACATATGGATTCGCGTGTTACATAACATGCGTGTTACATGACATGCATCTGCTCAGCTCTCTAGCTCTCTCTCTCTCTCTCTCTCTCTCTCTCTCTCTCTCTCTCTCTCTCTCTGTATTCTTTCATATACACACACTCACACACATGCGCGCACTCACAAACACACTAACACATCAACTCTCCCACTGTCTCAGTCTCTAACACACAATCCTTCACACACACACACACACACACACACACACACACACACACACACACACACACTCACTCTCTCAATCATACTCTCTCACACATACACATAAACATGAACGCATGCACATGAACGCATGCACGCACGCATACACTCCCTCACTCACTCTCACACATACACGTACAAATGCATGCACTGACACATTCCCCCACCATTTCTCGCTCAATCACTCTCTCCACACACACGCATGCACATGCGCACACACGCATTCACTCTCTCCCTCTCACTGACACCCACTTTCTCTCTCTCTCTCTCTCTCTCTCTCTCTCTCTCTCTCTCTCTCTCTCTCTCTCTCTCTCTCGCTCCCACACGCACACACATATATAGTGAACAATTATAGTTAAACAATTATAATGAACAATTATACTGAACAATTATACCAGTAAATGAATTATGGTGGCATATAGTCGGTATGGATTAAGTATTGAAAGAGTGTAGGGACTCATTGGAGTTTTCAGATCTGGAGGCAGATCATTCCATAAGTGAGCACCAGAATAGGCGAAACATTCTAGATACGCCTAGTTCAAGTTAAGAGAAGCTTAGTACTTGTCCTAGTATCTACCCATTTACTGTGATGTTCAAGATAAGAGAAACTTAGTACTTGTCCTAGTATCTACCCATTTACTGTGATGTCCAAGATAAGAGAAGCTTAGTACTTGTCCTAGTATCTACCCATTTACTGTGATGTCCAAGATAGGAGAAGCTTAGTACTTGTCCTAGTATCTACCCATTTACTGTGATGTTCAAGATAAGAGAAGCTTAGTACTTGTCCTAGTATCTACCCATTTACTGTGATGTCCATTTCTGGCCTTTCTTTTCCATTGTAGTTTTATTAGTTTGCTCGCCTTGAACCCAACCGTTGTCCACACACGTCTAGCTACATCTAGTGCACCGGCTGATTTTTGCGTGCGGATTAGTTTTCCATATTACCAGTTTCCCTCGCCTTCTGTCGAACCCAGTGCGACTTCTGAGGTACTTGTAATTTACGTCCCCAAGTCAAAGACGAGAAGTCATTTATTTAGTCCAACTAACCGGTCGCCGTGGCGCAGGATTTAGGACGCGGTTCGTGACCCCGTATTCCCGCGATTTGACAGCAGACGACGTTGCGCTGGTTTTTTTAAAAACGAAATGGTATAGGTGCCGGTCCTTCAGAATGCAGTGGCAAACTACTTTACGTAAACTTGCCAAGACATCAACAACAGCAAAAAATGCTGGCGTTGACTGCGATGTCCTGTAAAGGATATGCAACTAACTTTGTTTAACCGGTGTAGAGCTGGAACCCGACAACCGGAAGTTTAAGAGCGATCGCTCTTACCCATTCTGCCATGCTGGCTTCATTTCCCCTGATAATTATCATAATTTGCGTTTATGTAATTCCTTATTTGTTGTCACATTCCTTCTCAATCACGCAGAGTACTCAACCGGACTAGCTGGGTTAACTCTATCAACTTTGAACCAAGACATGCATGTCATAGAGAACTACCAATCTCCTACAGACTACAGTGACCATACACTAGACATCCACATGTTCTCTTTCATCCCGTCAAAAA
>JACEFZ010002630.1:0-18991 GCA_014155875.1 Cepaea nemoralis
TTGTGTACCGACCCTATATCGGCGGTTCTTTTCTTGCTTTAAACCCCTCCTCTGATTCCTGTCGATGCTGTGTCTATATTTCATGTACCCATGACTCATGGTACCTCAAATTAAAACATCTGTTTGCTATCCCTAGCCCTGGGTCAGTAATGTCGAAAAAACTTTTTTTGACCTGACTCAACTTTCCTATCTGCATATTGCTCGTTACACTTGAGTCTCTGTTTAGTCTGAACTCTTTATTCATCTTTGGCCCATATATCTGGCACCTTGCTTTCTGCTGCATACCCCCTTATGCCTAGGGTTCCCCCTGCCATGCATATCCTGAGCTGTTCTAGTATATCGGTCCCTTTTGCTAAAGGTACTGCTCCTTGCCCACGTGCAGTTCTGCTATCTGAAAACCTGGGGTGGAACATTGTTCTTCCTCTGGGCCCCATCTACCCTGCCCTTTGGGTTTCCCCTATTTTTCTACTCTCCTACACCCTTGGGAACATTTGTTCAAGTATTATCTTGTCTCTGGGATTCACTAGCACTATATTTGGGATCCATTCTCATCTGCCCCGCTGTACCATCCTTTTTTTTTAGTTCCTGTTTCTACTTAAAGTGCCTCTTCTACCTCATTTTATACTCTCAATTTGGTTCTCTTGTGGTAACTACTCATTATTCTTAAACTATATTTTTGGTCCCAATAAACTACTTCCTCTTTCTGTACAATCTTTAACTCCTATAACATTTCCTATGATCAAATCAGCCACTGGTGAGCCCAAAACACACGCTGTCACTCTTCCAGTGATTTTGGGGTTTTTTTACTGTTATTATGGCTAATGGGTAAACTCTACTGGGGCCTTGAATGTTATGCATCTAATTTTTTTCCCTGTATAATCCGGGGGATCTATTAAACTTCTCCTCACTCCGATAGACGTACTCCGGACCCCTATTGTTAACGCTGGTCTATCTTTAAACAAATCCCTGAGCAGCTTCAAACTGCCCCCTTCATGCACTGCTGATCCTGCTTTCACTGTATGACCACATATTAGGACTGGCTGACTGTCTTTTTTTAAAAAGAGGTTTGCACCCACTACAAACTTCATTGTTCAGCGTCTCAATTACTTGCGCTGCATTTGAGTGCTCTGTTTCTCTCATCCTACTTGATGGCTGATATCCCCTTCTTTCCACATTTGAAACAAGGGAATCTCCTTTTTTGTGTTGTTCGTTGGTCCATCTGCTGTTGTGCATCACACTCTGCTGCCCCGTGTCTCAAGCTCCACTTCCAACATCCGGCATAAATTTTGGGCGTCTCGGAAGTTCCCTCTTCTATATGGGGACCGTCCTACTCTACCAAAATTGTTTCCTCGGAACCATTATCTTGAAGTTCTTGCTGCTCACCTTTCTGTGCTGAATCCACACTTTTTTGCCCTTGTCTGATAAATGGATTCTGGTTCTGTTTAGTTACCTGCACAGACATTTCCTCACTCATTAGTTTCCCCCAAAAGATACGTTAGGATGTGCAGTCCCTGTATTTTTTCCCTAACTGAGACATTGTGTCTATGTCCTTTGGCTTCCGTTCCCAAAGAACGCCACTAAAATTTGAATTGCATGCAATACTACCTTGTCTCTTAACATTAGATCGACTAATTTATTAAAATCTTTCCCTACCTCTGCAAGCTCCATCCTTTGTTTTAAAGTGTTTTTTTACTGTGTTAACAAAGTCTGTGAAATCTTGATTTGTCTCTGGCCCTAACTGTCTAAACTTTGTTCTATATCCATGTTCAGTTAGTTGGAACTTTGTCAGCAAACGTTGACGTAAGATAGTGTAGTTGTTCCTTTCTTCTACAGGTAAATTGAACATGGTGTCTAGTGCCTTGCCCGTAAGAAATTCGCCAAGTCTCATCGCATACTCCTTCTCTGGAATACCTAATGCTTTGGCTGATGCTTCGAACCTGGACAAATAATTTTCAAGTTGATCCCGGTCTGTGAAATATGGCAGTTTTAATCTCTGTGACGACTGCGACGGTTTTCTACTTTCCTCACTTTGACCCTTCGATGCAAATTCTAACTTTTTAATAGCAATTTCCGCTTCCATCTTAATCTTCTCTTTCTCAATTTCCATTCTCATGTGTGTCTCTCTCTCTTCCTGTAGACGCTTGGCTTCCATTTCAGCCTGTCTTTGTTCTCTCTCAGCTAACTTTTCTTCCTGTAGACGCTTGGCTTCCATTTCAGCCTGTCTTTGTTCTCTCTCAGCTAACTTTTCTTCCTGTAGACGCTTGGCTTCCATTTCAGCCTGTCTTTGTTCTCTCTCAGCTAACTTTTCTTCCTGTAGACGCTTGTTTTCCATTTCAGCTAACTTTACTTCCTGTAGGCGGTTGGCCTCGAGTTCTGCCTGTCTCTGTTCTCTTTCGGCTTGTCTCTGGTCTCTTTCAATCTGTTGTTGTTCTTTTGCTTCGGCATACTCTTGTAACTCTTTACCTTTCAGGCCTATTCTTTCACCTGCTTCAATATAGTCCATTAAAGTAGGCATCTTGTACTTGTGGACACGTTGCTGTCTGTCAGGCAATTATAAATGTAAAGACTCTGCTACTAGTCTTTGTGTGCCCTCCCTAAGTACACCACTACTCCTTGTGTACGTAAATTCGTAGTGCTAAAATATCACTCTGTACTCACCCAGTCACTCTATAAGCACTAGGTAGTGAGGGAGGAAGTATCACCTATACTCCCTTATATCTATATATCTATGACCACAAGTTCATGAAGTCCCTGGAAATATTGTTAAACATACATATAAATACATATACAAACAAATGGATGATAACACTAAGTGATGACTATCCAACGCTAGACTTCACAAGCTGAGTACACGGAGACGATGATGACACAGAAATAAACCACAGTAACAAATACAAGCTTGTGTAGGGACATCCACAGTGCGCGTAAAATATAAACTGACTCAGATACCACTAGATAGTAGACACGACAAAAGTGCACGATAATAACATCTATCCGAACACAGCAAATATCATATGTAAATATAACGAAAAGAAGAAAGAGAAGAAAAAAAAATTATAGCATAAAATTATACAGAAATCTGACAGTCAAACACAAACTGGCACGTTATATAATCCAGGACCGTCCCTGCAGAACCAAATAAACCGACCTTTCGATTTTCTTCCCAGACATTATATATGGTGCACCTCAGAAAGTAACTTTTCGCCCTGTCTCCCGGCCTTCGAGAAACAACACAAAAATCCCCTACTCTTGACAAACACTGGACCACATACAAGTAACAGCTTAACAACCGAAAACAATATTTATAAGACAATGAGCAGCAAACAGAATGTCCAAATCGTTGGCCGATAAATATGTGCCCACTAATCCGTCGCCAAAAGTTCTTATTTTGCTGTTAATAGTGTTTTTACAATATGCTGGAAATGTCTGTGTTACATTTTCCGAAATGATTACGACGCTAAATTTCAAAGCGACTTGTTGTTTTGTTGAGTGGTTCGTGAATTCACGTGGTGATCACCAGTTCCAACTGTCGACAAAAGTTGAAGATGATAGTGATATCCAAACTGTTCTGTCTCGACACAGTCCGTAACGTTATTGTACTTTCTCTGTACGTGGTGGCACCACAGTAATAATCCAAAGTGTTCTCTCGATATGTTGTTACTTTCGTTGCGGAGATGGCGCGTCGCTGTATCATTAATGTTATGGATTTCCGTTACCCGACAAGATTCACCAAAAAGAAAAGGAGAATGGCAGCCAATGTTCAGCGCTTTAAATTTGGGTATATACATCCTTATCGGCAAAGAAATACAACCATGGTTGCGATGACGATAAGTTAAAACTGTTTGCTCATAACAGAATAATGATGACAAAGGCTTGAACAAAGATGAAACATCAAGTCTGGCTTTCTTTCAAAACAACCTTGTTTTGTTCATTCCCAATGAGTCATCTTGACCACACTAGGCCGTGGAAATTTTTCTGAGTAACTTTCCTCCTTCCACCCCCAACTCACAATGTCACCTCAATTTCTCTTTATCACTCTCAGTGAGAAATTCCTCCGTAAAATAGTTTTCACATAAACTTGACAGCCCCACCCGGCTGCGGTAGGGGTACCGTTACTATCCCCTTCAGTCAACTGTCCGTCAAATCAGCGACTGCCAATTTTTCTCTGTTTTCCAAACATGTACTTCCCCAGTACCTGGACGCTGGTGTACCCACCCGTCCTATTTACTGCGTCGAAAAATCTTGACCAGTCAACTTGCAACAACACAGTCCGCTTGCCTCCAGCACACACACACCTGTCAATTATCTTTGGTTCCTAATCCTGTCATTATCACCGACAGCGGATGTTCTACACACACACACACGCTGCCCTCGCCACTCTGGATTCAACACTGGTCTTTCATCGCCGCGTCTGCTAGTTTCAGCACTCCTGCCTGGTATCAAATTTACCTGTCACCGTAATGGACTCTCCCGGTTAGTCTGTATGGCGTGTCTTTATCACCCCCTCTCGCTTCAGCGATATGGTTGGTTCCAATTCACCTGTAGTGGATTTGACGTGAACTGTCTGTATCAGTTCCCGCACGGAGACTGTCCACCCTCTCTCCGCGAAGAGCCCACAAACATCTCAGAATGACAACACTGTCTATAATGTTCTTAATCGGACGTAGCCCTCAGATACTCCTTACTCAGCGATGAGCGCCCAGATGTTCTTGATCGGACGAGCTCACAGATTGTCACACGTCGTTCTTGATGATAATATTATCACGAAGTTCTTACGATGATAGGCTCATGATATTATTGTGTGATGGTCGTTGTCTAGGTAACGATACTCATGGTGTGTCAATGGAGATATCTGTCTTGCAATGTAACTCACCACAGAAGTGCACCTTCCCCAGTCATGAAAACAAGATTGAGTTGGCGCACATAATCATTTATTCCAGAAATAAGACGGCCAGACGGAACATATATATATATATATATATATATATATATATATATATATATATATATATATATATATATATATATATATATATATATTATATATATATATATATATATATATATATATATATATATATCCAGAAACAATGTAAATCCATAGAATATAAATATCCTCCTCACAATTTAACCAGCACACATCAATGCCTTCTCACGGCCCTGCTTCTTATCACATCCACAAGACAGGTAATCCAGCTACTATCCACGGCTGGATCTCCCACAATACAACCCACACATTGGGTTGGAGCCACTGCTCAACTATAGCACCCACTCTGGTTCAGGCCTGTCTTCACAACTCGGAGAACAACACAACACGGAGCTCTCTCTTAAACGACCTGACCCGCAGTCGGTCTCTTCTCTCACTGACTTTTTCAGTCTCCTCACTTCACACAACACACAACTGTCTTTCGACCCATCCCCCCTGGGGCCTTCCACTCATATCCGCCCCATTATTTCTGAGGGTTGATTGTTTTCCTCGTAGCCAGGTCACTCACCTTACTGTCTATGACCACAGGCATGTGACAGAGGCCATCAACCCACTCACTCCAAGCCGTCCTATCAGAGGCCCTCAACCCATTCACTCCAAGCCCTCCTATCACAGGCCCTCAACCCACTCACTCCAAGCCCTCCTATCACAGGCCCTCAACCACTCACTCCAAGCCCTCCTATCACAGACCCTCAACCCACTCACTTCCAAGCCCTCCTATCACAGGCCCTCAACCCACTCACTTCAAGCCCTCCTATCACAGGCCCTCAACCCACTCACTCCAAGCCCTCCTATCACAGGCCCTCAACCCACTCACTCCAAGCCCTCCTATCAGAGGCCCTCAACCCACTCACTCCAAGCCCTCCTATCACAGGCCCTCAACCCACTCACTCCAAGCCCTCCTATCACAGGCCCTCAACCACTCACTCCAAGCCCTCCTATCACAGGCCCTCAACCCACTCACTCCAAGCCCTCCTATCAGAGGCCCTCAACCCACTCACTCCAAGCCGTCCTATCACATTGTCCCTCAACCAGCTCACTTCAAGCCCTCCTATCACAGGCCCTCAACCAGCTCACTTCAAGCCCTCCTATCACAGGCCCTCAACCAGCTCACTTCAAGCCCTCCTATCACAGGCCCTCAACCAGCTCACTTCAAGCCCTCCTATCACAGGCCCTCAACCAGCTCACTTCAAGCCCTCCTATCACAGGCCCTCAACCAGCTCACTTCAAGCCCTCCTATCACAGGCCCTCAACCAGCTCACTTCAAGCCCTCCTATCACAGGCCCTCAACCAGCTCACTTCAAGCCCTCCTATCACAGGCCCTCAACCAGCTCACTTCAAGCCCTCCTATCACAGGCCCTCAACCAGCTCACTTCAAGCCCTCCTATCACAGGCCCTCAACCAGCTCACTTCAAGCCCTCCTATCACAGGCCCTCAACCAGCTCACTTCAAGCCCTCCTATCACAGGCCCTCAACCAGCTCACTTCAAGCCCTCCTATCACAGGCCCTCAACCAGCTCACTTCAAGCCCTCCTATCACAGGCCCTCAACCAGCTCACTTCAAGCCCTCCTATCACAGGCCCTCAACCAGCTCACTTCAAGCCCTCCTATCACAGGCCCTCAACCAGCTCACTTCAAGCCCTCCTATCACAGGCCCTCAACCAGCTCACTTCAAGCCCTCCTATCACAGGCCCTCAACCAGCTCACTTCAAGCCCTCCTATCACAGGCCCTCAACCAGCTCACTTCAAGCCCTCCTATCACAGGCCCTCAACCAGCTCACTTCAAGCCCTCCTATCACAGGCCCTCAACCAGCTCACTTCAAGCCCTCCTATCACAGGCCCTCAACCAGCTCACTTCAAGCCCTCCTATCACAGGCCCTCAACCAGCTCACTTCAAGCCCTCCTATCACAGGCCCTCAACCAGCTCACTTCAAGCCCTCCTATCACAGGCCCTCAACCAGCTCACTTCAAGCCCTCCTATCACAGGCCCTCAACCAGCTCACTTCAAGCCCTCCTATCACAGGCCCTCAACCAGCTCACTTCAAGCCCTCCTATCACAGGCCCTCAACCAGCTCACTTCAAGCCCTCCTATCACAGGCCCTCAACCCACTCACTCCAAGCCCTCCTATCATAGACCCTCACCCTACACACTCCAAGCCCTCTTACCTGTAGCTTACTCATGCAGCTATGTCCGTGTCCATATTATTTTTCCATTGCTGCCTCTACTTATTTCTCTCCCTGTGTTTTAGGTCTTACTGTAGAGTCCTTCAGCTCTGTGCATGCCAGACAAACACCTTTCTAGTTATACTGCTCTCAGGTTTTCTCAATGTATGGCCTACCCAGCGCTAGTGTCTCTTCTCCGTCTCTTGGTTCTCTGGTATTTGTTTCGTTCACTCCATAGCTCTTGTTGGTGATTCTTTTATACCATTTTATTGTTTCTGTTTTTGCCCAGGCAGCAATTAGTCAATGCCGGTAGTTTATTTGTAATTGTTGTCGTTGTTCTCCGTTTTTCTGACCCATACAGCAGAACAGATAGAACATTCCATTTGAATATTCCAAGTCTGGTTTAAGAAAGTTAGTTGCATATCCTTTACAGGATATAGTAGTCATCCCCAGCATTTTTGGCTGTTTGTGATTCCTGGTCAAGTTTACGTTCAGTAGTTAGCCACTGCTTTCTGAATGACAGGTACTCATACTATTGTATGAAAACCAACACAAGGATGCCTGTTTCCAAATCGCCCACAGCTGTGTTTCGTAAACGATATGGGGAATTACGAATAGCGTCCTTACGCCTTCGCCACTGCGCGAATTCTGGTGCTGGGAAATGTCGGATTTAAAAAAAAATTGACCTGGTCCTCTAGGTCGTCGCAGCCTAAACTGTGCTCCAAGAATGTCTTGGGGATGTGAAGGCGTATTGTGGTACTGACCTCGCCGGTCATCGTGTGCAGATGTGTCTATACACAGACTGGAAGTAGCGGCTGCAGCGGCAGATGACAAAATTTACGTACGTACACATCTGTTTTGTACCTATTATAAAAATATGAGTCTAGCTCTTTGTTATTGTCATTGTAAAGACTAAATACCGGGTGTTTGTAAAGTCTCACTGCACTTTGTATGTAGTACAAATTTGAATAATGAGGTACATAATATCATCACAAAATGTGCTCCACCGTGAAGCAATATGCAGCGAATGGCTGTCGTCTGCTGGTGTAATTCTTTGTACTTCAAGCAGAATGGTGCTACCAATGGAAGAAAGAATTGAGGACCTGAAAGAAGCAATCAGAATTACCATTCAAGAAATAACAACAGACACGTTGCAGAAGGTATTTGACAATATGAAGAAACGTGTAGAGTAATGTCTTGAAGCTAATGGTGGACATTTCCAACACTTGTTATAATGAATACCTCATTGGTACTTTCCATCTTCCCCGAAACAGCGTTAGACCATAGCAGTGACTATTATAACTAATTTTAACGAACTTTTAGCACATATGTTATGACAGCATGTACATCATTTTTCAAATTTGTTCTACATACAAAGTGTAGTGAGACTTTACAAACACCCGGTATAAACAACGCCAGTCCTTTTGAGGACTAAATGAGTTCAAGACTATAGCAGTTCTTGTGAGAACTATATCAGTCCTCATTATGTGGCTCCAGAAATAAAGACTGCCTCTTTCTAATGTTTGTGCTTGCTTGCTTGCTTGTGTTCGTTGGCTTGAGCTCCAACGGGAAGTTCTGTATGTCGGATGAAGGCATCCTGTTGTCCAACATCAGTGTGATGTCATACAGGACCTGAGGTTTGCGTGAGTATCCGTTGTCCCATGTCTGGCTTATTGGTGTGCAGACTGGTGGTTCCTCGCCGTACAGGCAGACACTCTCCGACTTCGGAGGAATGTGATGTTTGTGATAAGTTGGCTATGCGATTTCATGATAAGTTTATCTCTGTTGTTCACATTTTCTAGTACACTACAGCGGGACAGTACCTACTGACGCATTGTCCCGCTGTCTGGTCTATCTTGGTCCATTTCTCTGGTACAATGCTTAACCATCCTTGACAGCTTCTGGTACAGATAGCTGTAGCCTCTGGACATAGGGCTGATTTGTTAACAATACAATATCTAATCGGTGGTTAGCATGGCCGAACGGATAAGATCGTTAGTTTTTAAACTCCCGGGTATGATAATGCCAAGGTCGCGGGTTCAACCCCTACACCGATCTGCTGGACTAACTGCTGACATCTTGTCCTTGACTTGGGGACGCAAATTACAAGTAACTCAGAAGTCGGAGTGGGTTCGCCAGATGGCGAGGGACACTGGTAATAGGGAAAGCTAATCTACGCACAAACATCAGTCCTGTGTACTCCCCAGTAGTGGCAACTACTAGAAGTAGTAGCACGTGTATGCATTACGCTTGAACGTCCCCTTTCAGCCCACCCCAGCCCAGTCCCACCCCAGTCCCCTTTCAGCCCACCCCCAGCCCACCCCAGCCCACTCCCACCCCCAGTCCCCTTTCAGCCCACCCCAGCCCAGTCCCACCCCAGTCCCCTTTCAGCCCACCCCCAGCCCACCCCAGCCCACTCCCACCCCCAGTCCCCTTTCAGCCCACCCCCAGCCCACTCCCACCCCCAGTCCCCTTTCAGCCCACTCCCACCCCAGTCCCCTTTCAGCCCACTCCCAGTCCACTCTCAGCCCACTCCCAGTCCACTCCAAGCTAACGAACCAACTATCTAACCAACCAACTAACCCCCCAACCAACCATCTAACCCACCAACCAACCATGTCACCAACCACCTTTACCCACCAACCAACCATCTAACCAACCAACTAACCGACCAGCCAACCAACTATCTAACCAACCAACTAACCCACCAACCAACCATCTAACCAACCACCTAACCCACCAAGCAACCATCTAACCAACCAACTAACCCACCAACCAACTATCTATCCAACCAACTAATCTACCAACCAACCAACTAACCCACCAAACAACCAACCAACAAACTAACCAACCTGCCAACCAACTAACCAACCAACCAACTAAATAACTAACTAACTAACCAACCAATCAACTAACCAAGCAACTAACTAACCAACTAACAAACCAACCAACTAACTAACAACTAACCAACCAACTAACCAACAGATTGATTAACTATCAACTAATGGCAGTTAGTTGTCGTAATGAGTCATACTTGAGCAAAGAACTCAAGAAGTGTCAATAACAATAACAAGATCAAGAAAAGCATATCAAGCACTGAAACAGCAAGCTGTATCTTGTCCCGAGCTGTCACCATAGGCATAGATTCACTTCGTGGATTTTGTGTGGGCAAGCCTGTGTTGAACTTCCGCTGCTTGATAAACAACATTTATAAACGTGTTGCGACTCGATGTGGGTCGGTCGGTCTGGATCAATGACTTGTGCTTCGTCAGACAAACATAAGATAATTGACACATGAAACGTGTCAATATATCTCACTTTGCTTCATATCAATATATCGAAGTCTGCTTTATACCCATATATCTAAGTCCGATAATGGTTCGTATTTTATTGTCTGTCTTATTCTCTGATGTAATCTGTCACTAATCAATCATCTTTTATTCTGTGCTGTAAAAGACAATACACCGTGTGGTCTTAAATATGCAACACACAAACACACACACGCTGTCTCACTGGCTGAACTGTCTGTGAGGGTCCACTTCTACACTAGGCTGCAGAAGAATGGGTCATTTTGAAGTAGTGTACGCTTGATATACATAAAAATGTTTGTTGTGTGACCAGACACTGTTTGTCGCTGGTTTGATCAATTTCTTGTTCACTTTTGTGGTCGTGTGAGTCGTTAACTACAACTTCTTGCGGTGTCAGCGGATTTCAAACTGTCAGGTGTTCCCCGCGAAGTTTGAGGGTTACCTAAAAACCATTGTTTTCATTCCTTCGTAGTGTATTGTGGATATGTTCCCGGGCCCACCTTGTTTGACCACACGGTTCTTGAACATAATGATCAGTCTCTTCGGTTTAGTTATCTCTTATACAAAATGTTGGTACCCATTCTGTCAGGCTGGGTCGACCCCAGATACTTGTGGTGACGAGTAAACCCCGTCCGAGGGTATGTGAACCCAAGAAAATTGGGCCGGCAGGCGGGCCACAACTGTGCCGTATCTACAGCGTGCGAAGAGAGAGAGAGTGGTGAGTCGTGTTAAATAAACATTGAAATCCAAAGTTGGTAGGGTTATAGCATGTTGTAGGGCACTCTTCCGAATTGCGGTCCCAAATAGATCCGCAGTGAATAGGTCAGGGGTAAGGGTTAGGGTCAGTGTTTAGTTAACAACTAACCCTAACCCTTAACCCCTGACCTATTCACTGCGGATCTATTTGGGACCGGAATTCGGAAGAGTGCCTGTTGTAGATTTTCCGTATAATATTTAGTTGCTGTTTATGATGTTGAGTAGCTATTTCCTTTCCTCTCCGATTCTTCTTTCATCGGTTGATTACAAAATGAGCTTAATATTTATGTTTATTTCAACAAATTTCCTAGTTCTATGAAACCTCCTTTTTTATTTTGTATTAGTATTTTAATATTTGTTGTTTTCCTCCACTCGCCCGCCCTACATTTAGGAGGTTGAGTTGGGTGTAGGGGGAAGGGGGGGGGGGGGGCTACATTGCAATGTACATGGGTGTATGATTCGTCATCTTAAAGTGAAGTTTTACAAAGCGAGATCGTGTTATCATTTTATTTATTTATTCTAATTCGTTGTCTCTAATCTATAAATGTTAGACCTAATTGTTGTGACCTTACATTAAATGTGTTTAACTTATCGCTGTTTTCAGACCAAGGTGCTGCCACAAGATAAAAGATGAAGCATAGAAAAGGGAAACAAACACCGAGATAACTGTATTGATTCACTTGCTTAAGAATATGCCCATTTACTCGTATATCACATTGTGGTATTTCCTTCCTCCCAGTGACAACCATAATCTGCGTCTTCTTTATATTCAATTCTGACCCAAGTTGTTCACCAGAAAGACCGATTTCCGACATGTATTTATTTATCAGTCCTAGACCAGAGTTTTTCCGATCGTTCCTGTGGATCGATAGAGAAATGTTAGATGCAC
This sequence comes from Cepaea nemoralis, assembly GCA_014155875.1. Classification (NCBI taxonomy): domain Eukaryota; kingdom Metazoa; phylum Mollusca; class Gastropoda; order Stylommatophora; family Helicidae; genus Cepaea; species Cepaea nemoralis. The sequence continues at coordinate 12,103 of JACEFZ010002630.1, forward strand.
AGCAAACAGAGATCAACCGATGAATAACCATTAATAGTGGTGATGTAATTTCAAAACGGATTAATATCTCGACGGTATCGGATATGACTTGCTGAAGGCTCTATGTGGAAAGGAGCTCATGAAATATATGTTGCTATACAGTTGCTGAATGTGAGGTTGAGGTCCCAATACATGGTACCACTTAATAAACCTCAACAGTAGCCAAATACTGTTAACAAATCAAATTGCTGCAGGAGAGTAGATCGTTATTCAGAGAAGATCCGTAAGAGCTAAATAGGTTCCATGATTTCATCCAAAAGCAGAACCAGTGGAAGAATTTGTCTATTAAAAGTTCAGGATATATTACCTTAAGACTTTGTGCAAACGCAAGATGTAAAGATCGCAGAAATAATCAAAGATTGCTGTGTTATGAATCTCCCGCATCATCTTATTTCAGATTTCTTTAGAACAGTATATTTCCTATAAGTGGTGATTTAGCATCGAGTTCTACAACCATTCTGTAACCTCGGCGTGTTGATTACATAAATATTACATTCACATGAGGTAAAGGTGGTTGAAGTTGTAGGACAAATAAGGTGTTCTTCTTCTTTCGTTCGCTTGAAATATGTCTATATCTGCAATGTTGTCTCTTGTATGAATTTAACTGTCTTTTTCAGTTCACACAGCGGTCCATAGAGTTTATCTTCCACTGTCGTCGCTCTAGGCCAGAAGGTTTGCCTAGATATGTTGTATTTTGGGCAGTCTTGGAGTATGTGCTCTGCTGTCTGCGAGGCCAATCACATGTGCACATGGCTGTTTCACCAATCTTGAATTTTGTATACATGAGGTTGCGTAATCTATTGTATCCTGTTCTGGGGCGCAGAATAATGACTTGTTCTGGATCTGCCATAATACGGTAGTCATCTTGAGCAGGTTTTGGTGGCTTTCTGACTGATTTGATCATTCTTTTCTTTTGGTGGTATGTAACGGGCACATCAGGCTGTTCTTCTTTGGCTCCTTCCTTAGCCAATTGATCAGCTCTGTCAGTTTCCGGGTACTCCACAGTGGGATGGTATCCACTGTATGGTGACCTTATGCTGACTGCTAAGTTCAGAAAGTAGTGTCCTTAGTACTGGCAATTTCCCAGACAGGAGCGTCTCGAGTACTGATTTTGCATCTGTCAGTAGCACCACAGGTTGTGTACCATTGCTGGTATTTAGTAATTTCTCTGTTGCTATCTTGATTGCTTCAATTTCAGCATCATAGTTATGGCAGTACTTTCCTGTCGGTACTCTGGCTGTGTCCCTAGTATTATTTGGGTATTCTATGTACACTCCTGCTCCTCCATTTGGAACAGAATTTTGTGCTGACCCATCTGTGTAGACTCGATCCAGAGGTCCTGTGGGTATTCGTCATCAAGGAAGCTGAGAGTGGCTGTTCTGCGCTGCACACTGTTCTGTTCTTCCTTGTCAAATATTCCTCTCACTTTTGTCTGGATTTGTAATGATAGTCTATGCTCATCTCTCCATGGAGTTCGCTCTGGAACAGTTGTTAGGGGGATGCCAACTGTGGGCAGGTTGGTGGTTTCTCTGCAGAAATAAGGTGTAATTCTCTCAGCCCAAACTCTAGCCAACAGACCGAGCACTCATCACCCTATTTGGAAACCTATTCCCTGGAGTGGGATAGAAAGAAAAAGCAGAGGCTGCAGCAGGATATAACGTGTCCCTGGAGTGGGGCACGTTGTGATTAACTCGAGACACTAGACATGTTCAGTGAAAAGAAAACCCCAGATCCATCCAGGTGGAGAGACTGCAGTGTTCTCCCCGTCTTTCCACAGATACAACAGTTTGGAGTTGGTTGTAAAACGTCATTGCAACTCTGCTGGATCATTTATTCAAGTTCCAAGAGGATACTTTATGAAATCCATCAATTAAACAGCCAATGAATGAATCAGTTAATAGAGTAATCAAACATGAAATTAATAAAACAAGCAATCAAGCAAACGGTAAATAAACTTATTGATCATTAAAAACAACAACAACAACAACAACAACAACAACAACAACACCAACACCAACAACAACAACAGCAGCAACAACAACACTAACCAAAACAATTAATTAACGAATCAATCAAACAGCCAGTCATTCAAACAGTAAGCCAACCAATCAAGCAATCGGCGAATCATTCCAACCGTCAATTAATCAATGAATCCGTAAAATAACCAAAATTGTCACCCAATTGTCAACCGAACGATCAACCAATCAGGCACACAAGCAACTAACCAATCCAACAATAAACGAAAATATAAACAATCAGTCAATCAATCAGTTGATTGAGCAGTCGATCAATCATTTATTTAAACTGTTTGAGATCACAGTTAAAACGCAACACTGTTAATTTATAATGTACGTAACCATCACGTAACTTCAGACACCCCAACAGTTACAACTCAAATGTTAATCTATCATCTACGTAACTGTCACGTAACTTCAGACACCCCAACAGTTACAACTCAAATGTTAATATATCATCTACGTATCTGTCACGTAACTTCAGACACCCCAACAGTTACAACTCAAATGTTAATCTATCATCTACGTAACTGTCACGTAACTTCAGACACCCCAACAGTTAAATCAAACCGTGGTCGGCCTGCCTTGACCTGACTTTCCATGTCAGATGGTTTACAGTAAGAACAGATAACCTGCTTCAACTAACGACCTAAAGAAAAGATTACAACTCTGTCCCCTTATCTCATTCACAGTGAAGAAAACGGTCTAGACAGACGATCTAACGGCCCAACAGGCGGATCATTAACTTTGTTATATGTTATCACATCGTTATGTGTTATCTGGATGTTCTCAAAATGTTATCAAGACGTTTTCGGAGATAGCACATAACGTGTTCACACATCTTCTTCTCCGTTTTTGTGTCGTAAAATTATAAAATAATCAACGATTGCTGTGTACATGCAAGTTTTCAAACAAACTGAATTATCGTATTTCATCATCATCATCATCCATTGCCTTGCCAACTGGCGTAGGCTATTATGCGTCTCCATAAATTGCTATCTCGGAGGGCATGGATGAATTCGTGTGTTCCCTCCCTTCCGTGCCATGACACAAGACTCAAAAGTTTTCTCCCGCTCTTCATCTATATCTGTTTCCACAAATTATTCCGTTTGTCACATGTTCCAGTGTTTAATTTTCTCATAACGTGGACAAAAATGATGACTGCTTCTTTCTGATGTTTGTGATAAGTCGTATTTGCGACTTAGCTTCCCTGAAAATATTCAGATTGATAATTGTGGCTGTCCATTTAATTTTCAGCATTTTTCTTACAACGACATCTCCAACTCTTCCGGGGATATTTTCGCCGGTTTACTAATTGTCCATGATTCGCAGCCGAATGTTAAAATGTAACATACAAGAACCGTTTATCTAACTTTCAAGGACAAGGACTTATTGTACAAAATGTTCTTCATTAATAATAATGAACCACGCTGACACGCTGGCTATACTAGACTGAGACATCAGACGGGGCTAGACAGAGATTGCTGTCTCAGTTACTCCACATGTGTGTGGCCTGACAGTCAAGGTCATCATATATAACCCTTCTGGCCTGCTGCTGAACCACGCTGAATGAAACACAGCCCAGTTGATGATGTGACGCCTTTACTGCAGGCACAACCACCGAGGACACTACAACCACCGAGGACACTACAACCACCGAGGACACTACAACCACCGAGGACACTACAACCAACGAGGACACTACAACCACCGAGGACACTACAACCACCGAGGACACTACAACCACCGAGGACACTACAACCACCGAGGACACTACAACCACCGAGGACACTACAAACACCGAGGACACTACAACCACCGAGGACACTACAACCACCGAGGACACTACAACCACCGAGGACACTACAACCACCGAGGGCACTACAACCACCGAGGACACTACAACCACCGAGTACAACCACCGAGGACACTACAACCACCGAGGACACTACAACCACCGAGGACACTACAACCACCGAGGACACTACAACCACCGAGGACACTACAACGACCGAGGACACTACAAACCACCGAGGACACTACAACCACCGAGGACACTACAACCACCGAGGGCACTACAACCACCGAGGACACTACAACCACCGAGGACACTACAACCCCCGAGGACACTACAACCACCGAGGACACTACAACCACCGAGGACACTACAACCACCGAGGACACTACAACCACCGAGGGCACTACAACCACCTTGGACACTACAACCACCGATTACAACCACCGAGGACACTACAACCACCGAGGACACTACAACCACCGAGGACACTACAACCTCCGAGGACACTACAACCACCGAGGACACTACAACCACCGAGGACACTACAACCACCGAGGACACTACAACCACCGAGGACACTACAACCACCAAGGACACTACAACCACCGAGGGCACTACAACCACCGAGGACACTACAACCACCGAGGACACTACAACCACCGAGGACACTACAACCTCCGAGGACACTACAACCACCGAGGACACTACAACCACCGAGGACACTACAACCACCGAGGACACTACAACCACCGAGGACACTACAACCACCGAGTACAACCACCGAGGACACTACAACCACCGAGGACAACCACCGAGGACACTACAACCACCGAGGACACTACAACCACCGAGGACACTACAACCACCGAGTACAACCACCGAGGACACTACAACCACCGAGGACAGTACAACCACCGAGGACTCTACAACCACCGAGGACAGTACAACCACCGAGGACACTACAACTACCGAGGACAGTACAACCACCAAGGACACTACAACCACCGAGGACACTACAACCACCGAGGACACTACAACCACCGAGGACACTACAACCACCGAGGACACTACAACCACCGAGGACACTACAACCACCGAGGACACTACAACCACCGAGGACACTACAGCCACCGAGGACACTACAACCACCGAGGATACTACAACCACCGAGTACAACCACCGAGGACACTACAACCACCGAGTACAACCACCGAGTACAACCACCGAGTACAACCACCGAGGACACTACAACCACCGAGGACACTACAACCACCGAGGACACTACAACCACCGAGGGTACTACAACCACCGAGGACACTACAACCTCCGAGGACACTACAACCACCGAGGACACTACAACCACCGAGGACACTACAACCACCGAGGACACAACAGATGTTCCCACCATTTATCCCCCACTAAGAATATTCAACTAGTGAGGGAGTAGATTCCAGGTTGGGGCACCACACAACACATAACACCATCGCTGGAGATTTAGTTATGTCCGTATATCTATATCCAATTACAATCCGTAGTTTTGTCTTTAACAAAATAAATAGCAGCAAAGCATTTTTTAAAAAAAATAAAATAGTTGGAGCCACTTGACACAGGCTTTCAGATCGCATGATGATCTTTTATTTTTATTTTTTTAATTTTAAATGTGTGTTGTTATTGTGACCTCGAAGATATCAAACGACTTTGTATAAAGTACAATAACATCAGGCATGGCTGTAACCTTTGCACTCTAGACCAACAGGGACCTTGGGCGGGCTGCCTGTGTATTGCGGGGGGGGGGGGGGGGGGGGGGGGGGGGGGGGGGGGGGGCTTTTGCTCGCTTTGAAATAAAAACGTAGTCAATCCGTGCTGCTATTCAGGATGGACTGATTTTAGTATGGGTTAGCTTTTTCTATTCAGTGTCTCTCGCCATCAGGCGAAAACCCCTCTGACTTCTGAGGTTTCATGCAATGTAGGCCCAAGTCAAGGACTATATGCCAATTTCATGATCACCCACCTGAACCCACAATTATGAAATACTAGCGAACCGGCCCGGCTTCGCCCCGTCCCCGGGGGGGGAGCATCTCATTTAATTCATATAAGTTCTCGTTCCCGTTACGACTGTCTGTCTGTCTGTCTGTTTTCTGTCTGTTGACCCGGCCCGGCTCGCCCAGACCCTGAGGGGAGCATCTCATTTAATTCATATATAGTCATTTTAAGTTCCGTTCCGACTATCTATCTGTCTGTCTGTCGACCCCGGCCCGGGATCGCCCAAATCCGGTGGGGGGCATCTCATTTAATTCATAAAGTAGTCATATAAGTTCCGTTCCCGACTGTCTCTCTGTTGCTGTCTGTCGTCTGTCTATCTATCTGTCTGTCTGTCTGTCTGACCCCCCGGCCCCGCCCATGGCGGAGAGCATCTCATTTAAATCATATAAGTAGTATAAAGATCCCGTTCCCCATATCTGTTGTCTTGGGTAAATGGAGGAGGGAGGAGGGAAAAGGGAGGTGGAGGAGGGGAGAGGAGGGAGGGGGAGGGAGGAGGAGACAGGGACAGGAGGAATAGGGAGGAATAGGAGGGAGGGGAGGATTAGGAAGAGGAGGGAGGAGTAGGGTGGAGGAGGAGGGGGAGGAGGAGGGGGGAGGAAAAGGGAGAAGGAGGGGGGGGAGGGAACGCAGGAGGGGGAGGTAGGAGGAGGAGGAGAGGGGGGAGGAGGGAGAGGAGGAGGAGGGAGGGGGAGAGGTGAAAGGGGGGAGGGGGGGCGGAGGGAGCAGGAAGGGAGGAAGGGGAGGGGGAAGAGGGGGAAGGAGGAGGGGGGGGAGAAGGAGGAGAAGGAGAGGGGGAGGGGAAGAGGGAGGAGGAGGGAGAAGGGGGGAGGAGGAGAACGCAGGAGGAGGAAAAAGGAGAAAGGGGAGGGGGAGGAGGGAAAAGGAAAAGGGAGGAGGAGGAGAGAGTGGGGGGAGGGAGGAGGCGGAGGGAGAAGGAAGAGGGAGGAAAAGGGAGAAAAATGAGGGAGGGGAAGGGGGAGAGGATGAGGGGGGG
>JACEFZ010002631.1:0-19351 GCA_014155875.1 Cepaea nemoralis
CCCTCCTCCCTCCTCCTCCCCTTCCTCCCCCTCCTCTCCCTTCCTCCCCCCTCCTCCTTCCCCCCCTTTTTCCCCCCCTCCCCCCCCCCCCTCCTCCCCCCCCTCCCTCCTCCCCCCCCTTTTTCCTCCTCCCGCTCCTACTCCTCCTTTTTCTTCTTCTGCTGCTGCTGCTGCCGCTGCTCCATTTACCAAGTTAATTGTTGGGGAAGATGAAAAATCTTTAAATGCTCTTTCTAATGCTTTTTGTAAGTTGGTCTTCGTTTATCTAAGGTTGTTCTAACTGAACCATAATTATTAGACAGACGACAGACAGCCGACAGCAGACAGACAGACAGACAGACAACAGCAGACAGACAGACAAAAAAGGGGAACGGAAAACTGAATACCTTATATAATTAAATTAATGCTCCACCCAGAGCTGGGCGATGCCGGGCCGGGTCAGACAGCAGACAACGGCAGACAGAAAGACAGAAATTGGGTAACGGGAACGGGAACTTATTGACTACTTTAAAATTAAAAAGGAATGCCCCCCCAAGGACTGGGAACCGGGCCCGGGTCAGCTAGTTTACTTTTATAAAAGGAATGTGTGGGGTATATCTTATGTTTCCTTTAGCTTTCGCGAAACGGCCCATCCGTTTTGGAAAATGAAATTGTCTACACGCCTTCCCTCATTCACGCTGCCACTGTCATATTTTTTTTTCTTCTTCCTCCTCCTCCCTCCTCCCCCTCCCTAAAACGTACGTAATTTTTATTTTATGATGAAAGAATCCCCAAACCAAAAACGATGGACAGCGACGAAAATGACGTGACTACACAGAATCGTCACACGGCAATTCATCACCCAAAAAGTGCCGTGCCGCTGGCTAGGCGTTCATGGTTCTCCTGGATCTCAGTTTTTGGGTTTTTCTGGATCAACTCTCGCTGATAATATGCCTCCATGCCACGAAATATCAATAACATTAAATCTTTTTATGTGTAAGGAAGTTATCCACAGTCCTCCTCTTCCTCCTCCCTACCCTTTTCCTCCTCCTCCTCCCTCTACCTCCTCCTCCTCCCTCTCCCTCCTTCCCCACCTCCTCTTCCCCCTCCTCCTCCTCTTCCACCCCCCTTTTCCCTTCCTCCCCTCCTCCTTCCCCCCCCCCTCTCCTCCTCTCCCCTCCTCCAATTCCTCCCCCCTCCGCTTCCCCTCCTCCTCCTCCCTCCCCCCCCCTCTTCCTCCTCCTCCTACCTCCTCCCCTCTCTCCTCTTCCCTCCCCCCTTTTTTCGCCCCTCCTCCTCCTCCCTCAAACCTAATCCCTCCTCCTCCCTCCTCCTCCTTCCTCCACACCCTCCTTCTCCTCTCCCCTCCTCCTCCTACCCTCTTCCTTTTCCCCTCCCCCTCCTCCCTCTCCCCCTCTTCCCTCCCCATCCTCCTCCCCCCCTTTTCCCTCCCCCCCCCCTCCCCCTTTCCCTTTTTCCTCCTCTCCTACCTCCTCCCCCCTCCTCCTCTCTCCTCCCTTTTCCTCCCTCCCCTTCCTTCCTCTACCTCCTCCCTCCTCTCCCTCCACCCCCTTCCTCCACTTCCCTCCTTCTCCCTCTTCCTCCTCCTCCTCTCCTGTCCCCCTCACTTCCATATATATTATTAGACTTCCATATATATTTTAGAGGGCTCAATCCACCCCCAAGGGACACATTGATCGCCGGCCAGAGTAATCAAACCTTCTCAAAAGACGGGTCCTGGGTCCTGTGTCCTGACCCTGAGGGGCCCCCCTAATGCGGGTCCAGGGAAACCCGACAATTTCCGCCCTTTCAAAATTAGACAGGAACCGGCAGAGGACAACGGACTTGAAAGGCAACGGGCCTCCTGAGAGGGCTCAATAGATTTTCCCAGAGATATATAAAATGGGCTAGATAGTTTCTAGATTGTTTGTATGACAACTCTTTTTTGAGATTAACTTCTGTGATTGTATATGGTCAAAGCATACTGTAAAAATTTTATACATAAATATTTGTTCTCTAGTGACAGATTTATTGTTCCTGTAGAAAACCCAGTTCGTTACCTAATAAAAGGGAATATGATGACAGCTTTTCATCATTCCTCCTCCTCCCCCTCCTTCTCCCCCCTCCCCCCTTCCCCTCCTCTTCTACCTCTTCCTCCCCCCACTTCTCCATCCACCTCCCTCCCCTCCTCCTCCTCTTTCCCCCCCTCCTCCCTCCCCTCCCCTCCCCCCCCCCTCCTCCCCTCGTTCTCCTCCTCCCCCTCCCCCCTCCTTCCCCTCCCCTTTTCCCTCTTCCTCCCTCCTCTTCCTCCTCCCTCCTCCTCCCCCTCCTCCCTCTCCCTCCTCCTCCCTCCTCCATCCTCCTTCTCCCTCCTCCTAATACCTCCTCCTCTCTCCTCCTCCTCCTCTCTCCTCCTCCTTCCTCCTTCTCCCTCCTCCTCCCTCTTCCTCCTCCTCCCTCCTCCTTCTCCTCTTTCCCCCTCCTCCTAATCCCTCCTCCTCCCTCCTATTCCTCCCTACTCCGCCTCCTCCTCCCTCCTCCTCCTCCTCCTCCCTCCTCCTCTCTCCGCCTATCTCTTCCTCCTCCCTCCTCCTCCCTCTTCCTCCTACCTCCTCCTCCTCTCTCCTCCTCCCTCCTCTATCCTCCTCTGGTTTCTCCCTCCTTCTCCTCCCTCTACCTCCTCCCTCCTCCTCCTTCCTCCACCCTCTTCCTCCTCCTCCCTCCTCATCATTCTTCCTCCTCCTCCTTCTACCTCTCCTCCCTCCTCCTTCTCCCTCCTCCTTCTACCTCTTCCTCCCTCCTCCTTCTCCCTCCACCTCCTCCCTCCTCCTCCTCTCTTCTCCTCCTTCTCCGCCTCCTCCTCCAGCGTTCTCATCCTCCCTCCTTCTCCATCCTCCTCCTCCTTCTCCCTCTTCCTCCTCCCTCTTCCTCCTCCTCCTCCTCCCCTCCTCCCTCTTCCTCCTCCTCCTCCTTCTCCCTCCTCCTCCCTCCTCCTCCTCTCTACTCCTCCTCCTCTCTCCTCCTCCTCCCTCCTCCTCCTTCCTCCTCCTCCCTCTTCCTCCTCCTCCCTTTTCCTCCTTCTCCTCTTTCCCCCTCCTCCTCCTAATCCCTCCTCCTCCCTCCTCCTCCCTCCTATTCCTCCCCACTCCTCCCTCCTCCTCCTCTCTCCGCCTATCTTTTCCTCCCTCCTCCACCCTCTTCCTCCTCCTTCCTCCTACTCCTCCTTTTTCTTCTTCTTCTGCTGCTGCTGCCGCTGCTCCATTCACCCAAGTTAATTGTTGGGGGAATATGTAAAGATCTTTCAAGGGCTCTTTCTAATACTTTTTGTAAGTTGGTCTTCATTTATCTAAGGTTGTTCTAACCGCAACCAATAAATGATTAGACAGACAGACAGACAGACAGACAGAGAGACAGACAGACAGATAGTCGGGAACGGGAACTCATATGAATTAAATGAGATGCTCCCCATCAGGGGCTGGGCGAAGCCGGGCCGGGTCAGACAGACAGACAGACAGACAGACAGACAGACAGACAGACAGACAGACAGACAGACAGACAGACAGACAGATAGATAGTCGAGAACGGGAACGGAAGCTTATATGACTACTTATATGAATTAAATGAGATGCTCCACATCAGGAGCCAGGCGATGCCGGCAGGGTCAGACAGACAGACAGACAGACAGACAGACAGACAGACATATAGACAGACAGACAGACAGGAACGGGAACGGCAGCTTATATGACTACTTATATGAATTAAATGAGATGCTCCCCACCAGAGCTGGGCGAAGCCGGGCCGGGTCTGCTAGTTTATTTATAAAATAACTAGCTGACACGGCCCGGCTTCGCCCAGTCCCTGGTGGGGAGCATCTCATTTAATTCATATAAGTAGTCATATAAGTTCCCGTTCCCGTTACCGACTATCTGTCTGTCTGTCTGTCTGTCTGTCTGTCTGTCTGTCTGACCCGGCCCGGCATCGCCCCGCTCCTCGTGTGGAGCATCTCATTTAATTCATATAAGTAGTCATATAAGCTCACGTTCCCGTTCCCGACTATCTATCTGTCTGTCTGTCTGTCTATCTGTCTGTCTGTCTGTCTGATCCGGCCCGGCTTCGCCCAGCCCCTGATGGGGAGCATCTCATTTAATTCATATGAGTAGTCATATAAGTTCCCGTTCCCGACTGTCTGTCTGTCTGTCTGTCTGTCTGTCTGTCTGTCTGTCTAATCATTTATTGGTTGCAGTTAGAACAACCTTAGATAAACGAAGACCAACTTACAAAAAGCATTAGAAAGAGCACTTGAAAGATCTTTACATCTTCCCCAACAATTAACTTGGGTAAATGGAGCAGCGGCAGCGGCAGCAGAAGAAGAAGAAAAAGGAGGAGTAGGAGCTAGAAGGAGGAAGAGGGGGGAGGAGGGAGGAGGAGGAGAAAGAGAGAAGATGAGGATGGAGGAGGGAGAGGGAGGAGGGGGAGGAGAAGAGGAAGAGGGTAGGAGGTGGAGGAGGGGAGAGGAGGAGGAGGAATATAACGCATATGCCTGTAGATTTAATAATGGCTGAAGTTGTTCCATGTCTTCTTAGAGTTGGCGACAGTGTAAAGAAATATAAAATCTTCAAACTTGATACAGATAAGGTAACTATTATTTATTCATTCTTTAAGCGAAAAAAGATGAGTTACAATGTTATGCATTGTGCATTATTTTTATGAAAACTTTGAAAATGCCTTACAGATTGTATCATTATTTATTATATCTCATATGCCGGTATATAACTATGGACAAAGAGTTTATAAATCTTTGAAAACGATGCCACAATATGACTATAAGTTATACAGAAAAGTTATGCCCCTTGAAATAACTTTTACAGAGTTAGGTCCCCTGAGATATATGAAATTATAATGAAAAATGAAATAATATTGGGTAAGCAGCCGATTTCACACTAAAAAAATATCACAGTGGGCTGCTCTAGAATGAAAGGAAGCTGTGTAGAAAATTTCATCTCAATCGGATGGGCAGTTCGCGAGCGCATAAAGGACAGACGGACAGACAGACGGAGATCCTAATTTATATATAAGATAGACACAGACATAGTTGAACATTAACTTTTCCGCTCAGCTGCAAATGCTTGGGCAAGTTTTCATTACGTTCAATGATGGTGCGGAACTGTATTCTCAGAGCATTGATTTTCTTCTTCACCTCAGCTTTCTTATGTTCGGCTTCCTTCATTCGCCTGTCATGTTCTGTTTTTTGCTTGGCATCCTCGATACTAGAAAACCAATAACAGATAGGGCTTGACTATCCATAAAAACGGTAAAGTACAGGAAGCAAATGTGGCATAGTGGTTAATGCATTTGCTGGCCTCAGTGGTCTGGGTTCAATTCCCAAAAATATGGTTCTGGGGCTGACAAGGCCTCATTAACTTGATATTAGGCACATTGTAAAATTCAAAACAATGCATTCACTTAGTGAGTTTAAACACAGAAGCCACATACAATATGTTGCATGATTTATTGCCTGGCATATTTCACTGCAGATCGTCAGGTACATACTGCAGAGTTATATATCATATGAAGTTAATAGATGAATAATACGTAAGCTGAAACAATTAAAATACACGTAGTCACAGGTATTGCTCGAATGTGGAGTATCTGTTATCCCCATGGTAACAGCAGTTAGACAGTTCCAGCCAGTTTTATGCAATTTTTTTTTTTTTTTTTTTTTTTTAAAATTCGCATATCCTTTACAGGACATCGCTGTCAACAGCAGCATCTTTCAGCTGTATGTTGATCTCTTGGCAAGATTACGCTCAGTAGTTTGCCATTGCTTTCTGAGCGGCCGGCTCAGTATCCCGCAAGTCACGAGCGGGGGGCGAGAGCTGAGACTCTGCGTGATAAACGGGATTACAGAGAGAAAGTGTTGTAGCCCCTCAGCCAGAGAGACCGGCTTTATGAGGGAAAAATAGAGGGCAGCGTGGTCTCGAGGTATGGTGTTCGCCTCGAGTGCTGGAGGTCCCGGGTTCAAGCCCCGGTGAGGACCGCGATTTTTTTCACGTGGACTTCTAGTAATAAACTTTCCCCTAGTCTCTGGGTAGTGAGATCGGACGCCCGTGTGTATTGTTGCGCACGTAAAAAATCCCTTGGCAGTTTGAAATCGAAAAAGAGAAGCCTAATGGCACTGCCCGGGCAAAATTTCGAGTTAAAAATCTACCCATGTATTTCAGGATGCTCGCTGATGCTACGGAGTTCGTGCACTGAGCTGAATTTCTCCAGACTCAGGTTTGAGTTAGGAGGAGAACGGAGCACTTATGAGTTACACCCGTGTACTGTGATGTTGATCCATCGACTAAACTAAACTAAACTATTTTGATGCAAATAGGAAAAATTTGGTGTGAATTTAAAATTACAGTGGGGATAACAGATGGTCAACATTAGAATAATACCTGTGACTGTATGATTTAATTGTTTCTGCTTAACTATGATTCATTTATTTACTTCATATGATATATAACCCTGTAGTATGCACCTGACGAGAAAGCAAAAAATGTCTGGCAATAAATCATGCAACATATTATTTGTCATTTCTGTGCTTAAATTGTTAGAATCTTTGGAAAATCCATGAAATACATGATATATATATATATATATATATATATATATATATATATATATATATATATATATATATATATATATATATATATATAATATATATGTGTGTGTGTGTGTGTGTGTGTGTGTGTGTGTGTGTGTGTGTGTGTGTGTGTGTGTGTGTGTGTGTGTGCAGTTGTTTGAGTTAATACAGAAATCCGGTTAGGACTAATACTTTTGTTTTTATGCCATGCCACGCTTAGGTCAAGGGAAAGAGACGAAGATGCTTTGGCTGGTTCTGTAAGTATTGTGGATTGTGGAGGGTCATTCAATGCACCGAGCAATTATAAATACTACTAAATATCGCAGTGACAGGCTTGAAGAGTAGTACAAGTTTTGCCTTCCTGTAGAACAATGCTGCGTGCAATAGATCTGGTAGTGCTCCTATCCCCCTCCTTATGGCTGTTGTAATCTTTCATTTTATTGCCTCTACTATTTTTGTGCGTTAACTTGCTTTGAACTCAAGCGTAGTCCTTACATGTGCTATTACTTCTAGTGCTCTGGACTGCATTTTGTATGTGGATTAACTTTCCCTATTACCAGTGTCCGTCGCCATCAGAACTCACTCCAATTTCTGAGATACTTGTAATGTACCCCCTCAAGTCATGGACAAGAAGTCAACATTTTAGTCCAACATTAACCCAAGGGTGATTTCTCTAGGCACATTTTATGTTCAGTAGTTTGTCATTACTTTCTGAACAAGAAGTCAATATTTACGTTCAACTGACCGGTGTGTGGAATGAACCCACTATCCCACCGTCTGCGCACAAGAAGTTGGAGGGTGAGCATCTTAAACTTCTCAGCCATATTTACTTCTCACAATATTCTAGACACAGAAATATCAATTCATGGGTGTGACAGGTTGGCCCACCTCTCAGATCGTTTTGTTACTAGATGGAGATAGCCCTCAGTAAACCCCTCTATGTATCCTGTATTATTTTTTTATTTTTGTCTATATTTTCAAATATTAGATAAAATCGTCTTTAGTGTATTTACATACATAAAACTATAGAGAGAGTTAAATACTATTTCTTCTTATAGTTAGAAGTAGATGTAGGGTAGAGTTCGTTTACAAGCCAAGAAATCAATTCAGGCTGAATTTTATATTCAGGTTTGGCTGTGAATAATAATTTGGCCACAGGAAGGGAACTCTCCTGGATGAGAAGTTAACTTCCGGTAGCACCCTAACATCTGCCATTTTTGACAGCAACCTGGAGGGAGCAGGAGCTACTATCACGTCAATTGGCTAAAATTGAACACCTGTCTGTGTTTAAACATATTTTATTGCTGGCTCTTGTTAAGCCGAACAACCCTCTAAAGCATAGAAAAGCCAATGATAGTCTCCACTTCCGATAGGCCAGTCAAAATCTAGTTGCAGGGTGAGTTAATAATAATTTTGTTCAATATTTTTCTGTGTGTCAATCTGCCGGCAAAATCTAAAGGCCATGCCGATCGATAATAGATACTATTAATTAAAACTAGTGTTAGTTAACTAATAGTAGAATTAGGACCATGTTTGTGCCATGTGGCTTGCCGACAAGGGTAAAACGCAAAGCACGTCACATGTGGCATTAAAAACATGGATAAATTAATTATGTGCTTAACTTCGGAACTAGCGTATTTCTCTAGATAAAATACTTATTAGTTGAAGGAATTAGTTCAGAGAGTGAATAGTTACAATTAATTATTCTTTATTAATCTCTTATCTTGCCCATAGTCAGATTACTACCATGTGGTCCAATATGGCCCACTTAACAAAGTTCAAACCTTGGGGGAATTCTCCAACCCTAATATTGTTCTTGTGTATAGTGAAAATAATCTTAAACCTAGCTAAGAAATCTTCTAGATAATTAATTATGTCGTAATTAATATAAGGAAGACTTGCTAGTAGTACAACTCATAACTCCTTAAGTGAACTTGGGGTGTTTCATTGATTTTAATGGTTCACTCGTGTACATCGTGAAGTTATAGTTGTTGTGTGTGATTTCATTTCATTCTATGGAATTCATCAATATGTGATGTTAATTCATCGTGTGGAGTGTAGTTTGTGTGTTTCCATACTTGGAAAATGATGTGTGTTGTTTCATCGATTTAATGGTTTGTTAATGTATATGTGACGTCGGAGTTGTGGCGTCTGAGTTTCATTCCATTGAAGTCATCCTATATGTACTGTTAAGTCATTATGTGAATTGTGGTTCATGTTTCCATGATTAATCATGACTTAGAATATATATTTGGAATGTGGTCTTTGAAGTAGAGCATTGTGATTGTACATGTTTGATCTAAATATCAGCAGAGAGAATAGGATATCACTTGTGTGCTGTTTCCATTAGATCAGTGTGCTGTTGTAGATTTCAGATAAGGAATCAAAATGTGTAAATTGAGATAATACATGCTATTGTAATTTATGAGACAAGCATGCCATGCAGGACAATGACATGGCCAAAAGAATTTACAATTCTGTCTTGAAGGATTATTCACTCCTTCTCACTGTCATTCACAGAGCCTGCACCCTGATCATCTGTAGCCGTAGTCACGACCGGTGATTGAGCTACGAACCACTCACTTGATGCAGCAGAGAGTGGAGTCCATACCACGATCCAGTCAGCACTGACAGCTTACCATCCAGGAGGCTAAGGATTATCAGATGAGTGGCTACCGACCCGTTTGCCACTGCACAGCAATCACAATTTGTCTGCTATCGGCTAGAAGTCTATGATTATATCCTCTAGCTGAACATTATCTTGTAGAAAGTTCAGGGATCTGCGTATCTCTTATGTGTCAGTGAGTTCCCAGTGGGGCTCACGTAGTGTTCTTTAGGATTAAACGTTATGTTATATTTGAAATTTTAACAACTGCGTCTGTCATTATAGAATTAGCATCATCAGATTGTGTGACGAGGGAAAGGACTACATCTATACTTATCATTCTGTCTTATCTCCTGTTGTGTGAGAATACATTAGGCAGTGGGGGCTCATTTTTCATCCAGGCACGTTAGCAGGAATCACTTGACATACTGTCTTCGTTAGTTAGTACAGTTCGTAGTCATAACTTTCTGCCTGGCACTGTTTAGAAGTAGTGATCCATTCTGGGACTTTGATAATCATTCTTCTAGAATTGCGAGCCATTTGATCGCTTCTTCAGCAGTGGTTAGATTCTCTATTCGTAGAAGTCTATTTAGTATCTACTTTGATTCAATTCCATCCTAGTAGTATACGCTACGCGACAATGGGAAATCCTTGAAGACATTAAAATAGCATAAGACATGTCCATAAATGCGTTGTCTACTTTATCAGATATCAAAGCGTATAGATGCCTGTCAACAACTCAATTGCGACAGGCATACAAGGATTCCCTTCTTTTGTACCACACGAAAATGACAACTAGTACGTTGTACAAAAGGATACATTTTATTTGGAGCAGATAGTACATGAGCTCCGCGAGCGGAATACCACATCGGTATTAAACATCATAGTATGTTATAAAGATGTAATGAGAAGATGATGTTGATGGTAATTACTAATGAAGCTAAGCTTAAGTCCTAACTATTGATACTGTCCTTCTTAGCAACAAAGTATTCACAGCGGATATACAGTCCGTCGCCTACGCCGTCGAGTCACTGTCTGACGAATCTTTCAGTGGCGTGTTCAGCCACGAGCAATTGACTCTTCGTGCATTAGCTGCTTTGCGTGCTTGGAGTTCCAGCACGCTGGTCACCTGGTTAGAGTAACCAGTGTTGGTCACTTCTCGTGATGCGGGTTTCCC
Organism: Cepaea nemoralis; assembly: GCA_014155875.1. Taxonomy (NCBI): domain Eukaryota; kingdom Metazoa; phylum Mollusca; class Gastropoda; order Stylommatophora; family Helicidae; genus Cepaea; species Cepaea nemoralis. The sequence continues at coordinate 10,393 of JACEFZ010002631.1, forward strand.
AGTCTCTTGGGTAACCCCAGTTCACGTATACTCAATGACCTCCTTGTTGACACGAGTGTGTCCAGTTAGAGAACTATTTATAGTTCTCACTCGTGCTTGTGTCCCTTCTGTCTGGTTTCCTAGATCGCTATGTTACTGTCCTCTTCTCTAGCTCTCTTTATCTAATACTTAGCTCTAAGCTCTTACGTAGCTCTTTGACAATGCTACCTACCCTCAACACTTGAGGGTTGAATACACACCTAACACACATACACACATGTTTTCATTCTAGAACCTTCCGTGACTTTGCTCACCTGTATGCATTTGGATCGTCAATATCATCCACAATCTTGTCGAAAGTTTTCTGTAATGTTTCACATAATCAACAAACTTAATTTTACACTGCTAAAATCTTTATTAAAACAAATATGTAATGTTTCATGTAATCAACACAATTTATTTTACACTGGTAAACAGTACAGATGTAATATGGTAAAAAGAAGGTGAATCATTCGACCCCAGCATTTATTTACTGTGATTTTCTAGCAACTTAACCTTTAAGTCTCATGCCATCAAAATCAATGCAAAGTAATTTGCTCGTACACTGCTGATTTTCAACCCTCAACCTGCTATGTCTGGGACCTTGCCTTCGAGAAAATTGTCTCATATCCATTTTTAGATTGGATCAATCTTGGGATCATATTGGTGGCTGGATGGTTGGTTGTTAAACCACATTTGTATTTGGCAGAGGTCGTAGCTGGCTGGGAAACATGAGAATCCCTGGGTAAGGAAATTTAGAATTTCAAGATAAGGAAAACATGGGAAAATGTAAAAAGAAAGAGAAAAGTCATGAATTGTGGTCAGGAAACTTAAACTGAATAAAAACCAAAATCGTGAAAGTCCATTTTCAGTTATTCAGAAATGTGAGGAAATTTTCTTATATCCAATTTTAGATTGGATTAATCTTAGGGTCATATTGGTGGTTGGTTGGTTGGTTGGTTGGTATGTTGGTTGGTTGGTTGGTTGGTTGGTTGGTTAGTTAGTTGGATGGTTGGTTCGTTTTTGGTAGGTTGGTTGGTTGGTTGGTTAGTTGTGTGGTTGGTTGAATGGTTGGTTGGTTGGTTGGCTGGTTGGTTGGTTGATTGGTTGGTGGTTGGTTGGTTGGTTGGTTGAATGGTTGGTTGGTTGGTGGATGGTTGGTTTTTTGGCTGGCTGATTGATTTGTTGGTTGGTTGTGAATCCTCTGGAAGGCTGAGAGCTTAAACTCTTAGAGCTGATGCACTGGCGTTCAGGCTGGTTAGGCTTTGAAAATGCCTTGCATCTAACGAAGGGAGGTGATGTAGAGACTTCTCTCCTGACAAGGTATCAAAGTACCATCCTCAAGAGATCTCCATCCCCTTCCCAAGACCAGAAAGTGGGATGTGAAAGACCAGTACTGGAATTTCACATCTGCAGAGAGGTACTAGAACTAGTAGAAGGAGTGTGAACTATGCTTGAGTTCAAAGTGAGTGAACACCCACACACAAAATGAGAACACTGCCTTGCTAAAAGAACAAACATACATCACATTCATCACCTTAAAGAAAGGTTTAACTAACTTTTACTAGCCAGGTCTATCATGCATTTATGAAAAATAAAACATAAAGGACCCATTTTCATGCCTTCAGACATTGATTTTATTATGCTAGTCCTCTAATTGAATAGTCCAATTGGCACTCAATGGGTGATATGGTCAATATTACATCAGCCGCCTTTATTTCCCAGGGCACTTACTGGTGCCCATCTTAGGCTGGGTTGACCTGGACAATCTAGTCAATTTTTTAACCACTGGTACTATGGGGATTCAAACTTATTACCACCGGGCCAGGAGGCATACATGCTCACCACTGAACCATCACAGCTTCCATCGTCCACTTAAACCAATCAAAATGGAATAGAATTGTGAACAATTTAATATCCTCTTCTTTTCGTTCATCCGGAGTGTTTTTTCAGATTTGATTGCGGTGTGTCAGTTATGCGCCCTTGGGCCGAAACTCGTAGGCCAACACATCCGGCTACAGCAACTATTAGTGTTGGAACTCTTCACTGGCTGCTGGGGATGGGGACGGAGCGCTTATGGGAATGTCCCGAATGCTGTGATGTCGGTTCCTAAATCAATCAATCAATCAATCCGGCTACAGCGTGCTTTTTTGACCAGGTAGCATTCCTGGGAGACTCTCACTTTTGTGGTGCCATCTACAGCCCAGCTGGCCAAGGTTGAACGGTCGAAGACAACGGTCATCCCTCAAAGGAAGGCAGGGACAGTCCATAGCATTTTCCGCCATCCAAGGTTGCTTCCATAGTTGTAGGGCTGACACATAGCGCCCTGATTCTGGGCTCACCGAGGGAAATCGTCACGTCCTGCTCATGGCTGCTTTAAATCCTCACTTCAATATATTGGTCATTTCGTTTGCCCCGGGCACAAACCAGTCAAGTTTGCAGACGGTATCCACTCAGCGAGTTTTCGGACATGTGCTTGTCGTTGCGCCCGTCAGAGCTGTTCCAGGCACGACAGACATTCGGAAAACTACCTAGTCAGAGCTGTTCCGAACAAGAGCGGCATTCGGAAACTAGGTAGTCAGAGTTGTTCCTAGCACTAGAGACATTCGGACGAGACATTTCACTCGGACGTAATTGCGTAGTGACAATTTTTAGTTTGCCACCCGTAGGACGAAACTTCCGACTTCCGGCGGGCATTTTTTAATGAGGTTAGCCTTCCTCTGGTGTCGAGGCACGTTAGACTGTTGTGATGTCGCCCTCATATCAGCTGGTCAAGATAGAACGATCAACGACATCGCGGTCGGCCCTCAAGGGAATGCAGGGACAGACCATGGGCATTCCCTCGCTATCCAAGGAGGCCATAATTGCAGAGCCGGCACATATTGCTCTGAGACTGGGCTGACCCGAGGAGTTGCTACGTTCTGCTCATGGCTGCTTTAGTTCCTCCCTTCCATGTGTTGGGCATATCGCTTGCCACTGGTCGCTCAAGCACACACCAGGAGTGGTCAGACTGCGAGCGACATCCACTCGGTAAGCTTTTGCTTTTGACTTCGGACCACGCCATGCGTTCCATTTCGTGTCATTGGGACGTTCTTCCACTTTTGTCTACACTCTCTATGAGTTAGATACAGACAGTTTTCGTAACCATTTCCTTCGACTGGGGCACTTTTCTGATATTTTGTACTCGCTCACGAGGTAGGCTACATGTGTTGCCGGCTCAGCACTTTACCTTCGTGCAGCAGTGAACGAGAAACGGCCTGGCCCTCTCATCCGGAAATCTCTCATATCCCCCAGCTGAGAGCCTTCGAAAATGTATCAGACTTGAGCATGTAGCTTGCTCAGTATCACTCCTCTATTTTTGGGCGTTCAGCCACAGCCCTCGACGGGGAGCCTTAAGAGTTTTGTCCGGACCAAGTACTTCTGCCTTCGTGCGCCTGATTTAAATTTTTGACTGCTATCCTCAGTATCACCTGCAGAGCAGCAGGTTGTGTCTCTCTTAGTCTGGTCCCTATCCCATAAGCTGTCCGATATGTAGTTTTTCATCCATCAGCAAGCAAATGGGGTCGATGGGACACGCAAGCTCCCCCACCACGTCAAGGTGGAGACACATCGGGGGAGGAACAATTTAATATGATTTCCACTATTTCCTGGCATATTTGTTATAATTTCTTCATCCATTTCTTCTCCTTCTCCTCTTACCCCTTCTCATGCTTCTTCTTCTTCTTCTTCTTCTTCTTCTTCTTCTTCTTCTTCTTCTTCTTCTTCTTCTTCTTCTTCTTCTTCTTCTTCTTCTTCTTCTTCTTCTTCTTCTTCTTCTTCTTCTTCTTCTTCTTCTGTTGCTACTGCTGTCGTATTCATCCAATATGTTTTGCATTGTTTCTATTTAAATAGAAGCTGCTATATTTCAGCTGACCAATTCAACTTCTTCCTGGCATTTTAAAACTGAATTTGCCTTCTTGGGTAACCCCATATTTTCTTGACCAAACAGCACTCCCTGTGTGATATGGTCGGTATCATGCCAGCTAGCCTACATTGTAGAAAATACTCTATAATGAAATAGTGCAGAATTCATCACTGGCACCTTGCTGTCTTGATAGCTGATAGTTTGTTACATTATGCTTCAAAAAAAAAAAAAAACTACAACTCTACATGAAACATTATATTTATAACCATAAAGAGAAATTTAATTGTTAATTTTTGTACAATTTTATTGTTGAAATTTTATTTTTTCATTCATCCATAGTGACTTATTACATAAGATACATTTAATTTTCTGAAATACAGCTGTTATTTGCATAGGGGACAGGCGAATATCTCTAGTAGGTTGGGGATGTCAAATGACAACGTGAAATATTTTTTCCCCATTTGGTTAAGGAATTTTCCTACTTTTTTATAAGTTTGACTGAAATTTGGCTAAAAATTTTCTTATTTTGTTAACAGTATTTCCTACTTTTCATAAGTTTTGGATGAAATATTTCTTTACTTGACCAAAGAATTGTAACATTTGGTTAACAAAGTTTCCTACTTTTTATGGGTTTTGTTTGAAATGTGGCCAAACTTTCCATATTTTGTAAACAAAATTTCCTTTTTTCATAAGCTTTGGATAAAATGTGTCCAAACTTTTCACATTTGGTTACCAAAGTTTCCTACTTTTTATGAGTTTGCTTGAAATTTCGTTAAACTTTTCACATTTGGTTAACAAAGTTTGCTACTGTTTATGAGTCTGAGCGCTGTATTACGATACTTGGTCAATATGTTTTCCTCTTTGACTTAACACATTTTCCTACTTGTCCAATATCTTTCCCATTTGGTTAACAATTTCCCCACTTTTTATAAGTTTAGCCGAATTTTTCCCCTTTGGTTGACAAAATATTCCTACTTTTTATAAGTCTGGACGAGATATTTCTCTCTTTGGCTAACGAATTTTCCTACTTGGCCAATATTTTCTCCTATTTGGCTAACATACTTTCCTAGTTTTCATAAGTGTGGGCGAGATATTTCTATATTTGGTAACATGTTTTTTTTTCACATTTGGCTAACAGATTTTCCTACTTGACATAGGTTTTTCCCCCATTGGCTAATAAAGTTTCCTACTTTTCATAAGTTTGGCTGAGATATTTCTGTATTTGGCCTAATTTTTTCATTTTGTCTGACAATTTTCCTTCTTTTCATAAGTTAGGCTTGTCTATTTATAAGTTTAGTTAAATATTACTCTTTTTGGACGATATTTTCACATTTGGTTAACAAATGTTCCTACTTTTCATAAGTTTGGTTGAAATTTGGCCAAACCTTTGTCACATTTGGTTAACAAATTTTCCTACTTTTGATAAGTTTGGTTGAAATTTTGCGCCTTTGGTTAACAAAGTTTCCTACATTTTTATAAGTTTGGTTGAAAATTGACCAAACTTTTCACATTTGGTTAACAAAGTTTCCTACTTTTTATAAATTTGGTTGAAATTTGGTCAACATTTTCACCTTTGTTTAATATATTTTCCTACTTTTCATAAGTTTGGTTGAGATATTTATAAGTTTGGTTGTAATTTGGCTAAGATTTTTCACTTTGGTTAACAAAGTGTCATACTTTTTATAAGTTTTGCTGAGATACTATAAGTTTGGATGAACATTCTTGTGTGATATTGTACGTGTCTCTCTGTTCCAATATGTCTTTGTTCTTGTGTGACTTTGGTCTTGTCTCACTGTTCCATTGTGTGTGTGTGTGTGTGTGTGTGTGTGTGTGTGTGTGTGTGTGTGTGTGTGTGTGTGTGTGTGTGTGTGTAAATTTTTCCACAGTTTTGCGCCACATTCAACGTGAAAAACAAGCTCGCGCAGCAGTCAACATGAAAACAAGTAAAGACTAGAAAGACGAAAACAAGAAAAAACCAGAAAGACGAAACCAAGCCAAGCATACCACTGAAAAAATCAACACACAAGAAATTTTCGTTTTCATAACTTTTATTTTTTCCATCACAATCAGTATTTTCATGTGCACAACATTCATTATTTTTTTATTGTCAATACAAATAACATTTTAATGATCGGTGAAAAATGTGACAGACAGTGACACACAACATTGAGTCTTTTATTTTCAATGATATAGACAATCCACTGCACCACACATACAAGGATATCACACATATGACCGCTTTACATTTTAATAGAGCATATTATAGACAGCAATCAACTTATCGGTTGTTCGGTGATGTGGTATATATAGAAACTAGTGGCAGGAATTGTCTCTACCATGTACTTAGTGTCAGGTCTGTTGTGTAGGGCGTAATTAAACATGTCACTGTCCTGAACTATAGCTATAAAGTCGTTAAAGTCTTGTTCGTTTGTAACTAAGTGGGGGACATCGAGCTGGCATGCATTGTTAGACGATGAGTGGTAAAATCTAAGCTCTCGTGTCTCCTTATGACGTAAGATCATGTGATGAGAATAATTTACCTTAAACCGACATGTCTGACTAGTAAATAGTGATTTTAAAGTCTCGGTAAAGTCAATTGGTTGTGTTGAGTCTGGTCGATGAAAAAAATTGTAGGTCGATACATATTTGTGGATGTTCTGATGTGTCCTAAGGTAGGGCCAGACGTCTCTATATTTCTGCTGGACTTCCTCGTCGTGGATGGTGTCTGCGGTCTTTATTTCCTCATCTATCTCTACTTCTTTATCTATCTCTACTATGGCGGCTTCCTCTACTTCCACTTGGTCAAGTTTCTGTTTTTAGATGTCTGTGTGTCTGTTGGCACTGTCCTTTTATGCGCTGTAGTGTCTGCTGCTGTAGTGTCCATGTTTGAGTGTGTAGTGGTCACATGTGTTGTTGTAGTTGTTGTCTGGTGATCAGTTTTTATGTGTCGTTGTAGGAGGTCTTTCCTTTTGTATAGATTGCCACAAATGTGGCATGCGTGAGCTGTGGTTTTGTGTACGGTGTTAATGTGTCGTGTAAGATTGGTTTTTTTCAGTGAATTCTTTACCACAACTATGGCAGAGATAGATATGTTTCTGACTAGTGGCCATAATGATAGGGGGGGAGTAGTGGTGAAAAGACAATAAGTAGTTTCTGGTGTTAAATAATGGCTTGATAGTAGCTCAGTAATATTGTCCAACACGTTTGTAGCTTCGGGTATTAAATAATGGGTTGATATTCAACGAAATAAGCTCGTGTAGCTCCAATTGATAAGGTATAGTGACCACTATAAAATTATGTAATCTGCCGCGCTTCTTTTACAATTGTTGTAGATACTGGACGTCAACAGCTGTGAAGAAAGACCCAAAAAATATATTTAAAAATAAATCATTACAGCTATTTTAGAAACATGTAACACCACAATAATAGCCTATCTACAGAAAATATTTCATATCATATAAATTATTAGGAAATATCAAAAGAAAGAGGATTTGAGGGTTATGATATCACACATAGTAAATTATTTCATTTTCTTTTTATCCTTACAGAAGGTCTACTCCGTGACTATATTTTTGTGGTGATTGGTTAGCAACGTCCTGGTTCGTAATTCTGTTCTTTGTGTTATTTTATATTGTATGACGCAGAGTTGTACTATGTTAGTGAGAAATGCTGACTACATTTGGTGGTGCCCACCACTTAGGGGTGAAAATATTTAGTGATGACCAGTGTTAGTGAGAAATGATGAAAGCATACATACCAATATTTTGTGGTAGACCGTTCGTTGCCTTCCTTTCTTATACACAGCTCAATAACTTCAAGCTTTCACTTCTTATCAGCTATAGCCTCGAGATTTCACTTCTTGTAAGCAACTCAATAGTCTCGAGATTTTTTTCTGTGTCTGCAAATTTTCAGTCTGGAGAAAGGATAAAGATGATATAACAAGGAACAGTAAAGATTACACATACTGACTTTGACACCACATAATTGACTTTTATGTAGTTTTGACCATTTTGAAGAGCCATGGTATTTTGAGATCGTGTACATTAGTGATATATATTCATTTAATACATTAGTGACCACAGCGCATGACTCTAGATTCTCCTGTCTCAGCACATTTTGTTTCACTCTGGAGAGTGATCTGTAACAGATCACGGAGAGTCTGAACATAACGTAATGCAACTGCATATATCAAGTCAAGGCTCCGGCCAAAATGTAAACGTGTCGGTTTATTGGTCAAGGTATAAAAGTATGTACAGCAAATTGAAAACACCTCTTGTTAGTTTGCAGGTCGAGTTGGAACTGAACTATGTTTATCTTCTACGTCACGCGTGAGCGTCCCTAACAACTAGTCCAATCGTGCTCACGCGTGCATCATTCACCACCTATTCATTTCCCAAACCCTTTTCTATTGCACACCATCTATCTCATAAACTACTAACAGAGATGGTGCTCTGTTATATTCCTCCCTTTCTTTAAGAAGACTTTTCCTTGAAAAGTCTTAATCCTAACCTACTTATTCTAATTATGCTTTCCCTCACTAAAACCTTAACCCAATATTATTTCTCCAACCCATCTTAAACTAACCCCCTCTTAACCAATGAACTTTATTTCTACTCCTTCGAGTCCAATTCTCCACTTGTCTCTTATAGCTAACCGCTATGTTCTGTTAAGAATGAAGTGATACAAGGTTTCATTTTTAAAAAATACAGTTCATAAGGATATTTCATCTCATATATACATATGTTCATAAAAATCGTTGGTATATACTTTGAAACTTAACATGCGTTATGTAACTTCTCATTCTCTCTCAACATCAACAACACAAACACAGGATAGACAGAAAAGATGGGGTGCGCACCCAGTTATGAAGATATAAAGAAGTAGTCAAAAAGCAATCACATTACCTCTCTTGCAAACACAAAAACTTTATAAATAAAGTTTTAAAAACACATCTTATGATCTATGAACATTTACTTCTGTTTGTTATAAATTAAGTCGATCTAAAATTTCTTCCTTATATACTCAATATTTGTGCTC
>JACEFZ010002632.1:0-19093 GCA_014155875.1 Cepaea nemoralis
TTTTTTTTTTTTTTTAATTTTTCCGCTTTCGAGGTAGGCTACATGTGCTGCCGGCTCAGCACCTTACCTTCGTGCAGCAGTGAACGAGAAACGGTCAGGCCCTCTCATCCGGGAATCCCTCATATCCCCCAGCTGAGAGCCTTCGAACATGTATCAGATCTGAGCATGTAGCTTGCTCAGTATCACGTTTCTATTTTCCGGTAGACGGGTATCGGCCTGGCTCTCAGATCCGAGGGTTTGTGGCTTAGAGGCGTTCAGCCACAGCCCTCGACAGGGAGCCTTAAGAGTTTTGCCCGGACCAAGAAATTCTGCCTTCGTGCACCTGATTTAAATTTTGACTGCTATCCTCAGTCTATACCTGCAGAGCAGCAGGTTGTGTCTCTCTTAGTCTGGTCCCTATCCCATAAGCTGTCCGATATGTAATTTTTCACCCATCGGCAAGCAAAATGGGGTCGATGGGACACGCAAGCTCCCCCACCACGTCAAGGTGGAGACACATCGGGGGAGGCTGCGAGGTTTAATGTGGGGAAATTGTGTAGATACATACAAGAGTATCATTTTCGGAAACATGGTGATTCGGCATTATTTTTGAATTTCTTTACACAAAACTAAGTGTGAATGAGTATACGTGGAGTGTGAAAGAGTTTCTATTAAATGTTTTGGTGTGCTTGGGAGTAAATGATTACTCAACCATCATCATTAACAGGAATTATGTAGGTAGTTACAACATGCCACGAATATAATGTTGTCACATGTAGGACATGCACAGGAAGTCTCAGGTGTTGCTATTATTTGCTTCCCCTTTGAGGCTTTGGTAACACACAAGGTGGGTGTGTTGTTGCTCTCGTCCTGGCAATGTGATTATCAATACCAATGGCTCTGTGTTAAGAGGCAAAGAAAGTGCCTGGGGATTCATAGCAAAAGCCAATGGTCATTGTGTAGTAAAGGAGAACTTGGCATATGACACCACGACCTCAAGTCTGAATATGGAGGTGGAGGCGGTAACTGCAGCTTTCCACTGGTTGAAGAACAAATTGTATATGCATGTTATGTTTGTGACTGATTCACAAAGCATGCTGACAGGGGTGAAGACTGGCATGCTGAATGGTATGCATCGATTCAGAGGAAATGAACAGGTGGACAGTTTGGCTGGTGCTGTATCATTGAGGGGTGATTTGATGCATGATAAGGCGGATGTGTTGAATGCCCTCTGGTAGCACGTGAATAATGCAGAACAGATAGACTATCATGGTCTAGAGAGAAAGCGGCAGCATGGAGTGGTCAGAGGACCTGGTAGACAGTCGTCACTCAGAGGTAAAACAAGACGGACATATGATCAGATTGTAACGGACACCTATTAGTATTGGAACTCTCCGTTGGTTGTTGAAGATGATGACTGAGAGCTTTATGGGAATGCCCTGAGTGCAATGATGTCGGTTCTTGACTCAATTCAACTCTTGCAAATTAAACTAATTTGATAATTACTCAACATTTTTATCTAAAGTCTTTGTATGTTGTTACTCTTTGAAAATAAACTAATTCGACAATTATTCAATATGTTTACCTAAAGTCTGTATGTTGTTACTCTTGAAAAATAAACCAATTCGATATTAATTCAATATTTTTACTTAAAGTCTTTGTCACATGAACTTAAAACTTCAACTGACAATTAGCTAATACTAATGAAAATTGGGAGGATGCAAAGGACGATGCAACGCCAAATGAATTTAATGGAATGTACTACAAAGACAATTTTATGGACAGGCCAGAATAAATCATTATTCTGTGCCTCAGAATAGGACATATTCAATTACACAATCACAGGTTTACACAATTCAAAATTGGTGAATCAGCAATAGTTGCCTGTAGGTTTATATGCAGTAAACATCAGTTAACATATCCAAAATATGACATTTCTAGGCAAACCTTCTGGCGTAGAGAAACAACAATGGAAGATAAACTATATGGACCAATGAGTGAACTAAATAAGACAGTGAAGTTCATACAAGAGACAACATTACAGATAAAGACAAACTTCAAGTAAACGAAAGGAGAACAAGAAAGGGATGTAAATGCAAAATAAATTAAACAAATAGTACAATATAGGATTTAACATACACAGGAATGATGAAAAACAATGAATATATTAAAATAAAGATGATAAAGAAGAAATGAAAACAGAAATGTCACATTTGTAGTTGAGAATATGAGTGATTAAAATCATTATGAAAACAAGAAATATACTTAAATATGTGCCATTGTATAAGTATGTGGAATATGGGGTAAATACAAATAATTATGGTGTATTAATCAATTATGATTTTTAAAAAAAACAATTAAGTAAGTCTTCAATGACAGTTAAATGTTGTATATGTCACAGGTACGAGATTCTTTCTTATGTTTCATCATTATCCTGTTAAACTCTTCTGGATTATATAATTATGATATTGAAATTTTGAATATTGAATTAAAGCATATTGAAAATTTGAAATGACCTTGTGGATAACAAATTATCCACATTCAAACAATACATGTGACTATGTGTTTTAAGTGTTTCAGGTAAAGTATTATTAACTTTATATGATATATAATATAAAATACCCCTGGGAAGGTTAACCCGGTCAACAAATGCCTGCAGAAGTCGGATGTGTTGGCCTAAAGGCGCAAGAACGCAGCTCTGCTGTAAACAGGCACAATGCAATCACACCCCAAAAAACTCTCCGGATGAACGCAGAAGAAGAAGAAAAAGATATATAAATTATAACTCTGCTGTATGCACATGACAAGATGTAGCCAAATATGCCAGGAAATCAATCATGCAACATACTGTTTGTGGCTTCTGTGTTTTGTTATATTATTTTATATTATATTATATTATATTATATTATATTATATTATATTATATTATATTATATTATATTATAAGTTTACGTATTCATTTTTGAATATATAATTTTACAGGGATATTGTGATTTTATTATAAAATAATATATTGTAATGCGGTTCTGTCCAACACTGCCAACAGGTTTGAAAGAATCAGAGACAATGCAATAATGATTAATGAAAGTTAAATAAATTTACCACTGAAAAGTTAAATTAGAACTAATGGCATGCTATTAATAATCAATTAAATTAACTACTTTTAACTGATTAACTATTTCTGGTGACCAGCCGTTTGCGAATAATGTCCGTAATCCATACATTATTAGCAAATGTTTGCTTATAATCTCATTTTTTTAATATAATTTATATAGATTTTTAAAAATATTTTTGGACAATATATTTTAATGCATTTCCGTGAAAGAATCAGTGAAAATAATCAAAATAAGTAAAATTAATTGAACTGATAATACATTTTTACATTAATAAATAGTTGTAATTTAAATAAATTACAACTATTTATTATCAATTCATTTGATTTAACTGCTTTAATGATGGACGTAAACAGTAGTAGTAAACCACGGAAATTTACCACCACTTTGGCTCGCATGACATTTCTGCTGCCTGTGATTTCGCCTCCTTCAATCAAACAGAAACATAGCGAGGCAAAGACAGCTAACCACGTCAGCTTGGCTTCCATGTTGCTGAACAACTAAACCCGTGTACACGTTCGGCAGATTGAAATATTGAAATACTCCACTCGCTTCTTAGCACGTCACCATTGCCATCGACTGCGTTAACTCTTTAGTATTAGAGTCACTACTACGTATTTTAACTCATTAACTAATATAGCTGTTTACAGAGTCAAACTCCGCGTAGTTTGATAAAGAGTTGAGTGTCAAGTACCGACAGCACTCCGGACATTCCCATACGTGCTTCGTCTACATCTGCAACAGCCAGAGAAGAGTCCCAACATCAGTCTAATAATTTAATTACTAATCATATGTCCGTCTGGCATTTCCTCTTGAGTTTTGAGTAACATTGATAAAGAATTCGACTGATTAATCATAATAACTTAATTATACTTTTGGTGTCGGGTCCGGAGCTGACGAAGGCGACCATGACTCCCCAGTCCCGATGTTGACTACTGATTTACTTATTTGCTTTCAATATCCTGTTCAACCCGCCTGGTTTATAATTGGGACATATATATATATATATATCAGGATTGATAATGAAGTGGGACTAATATCAACCTATCAAGAGAGGATGTTAGGCAGGGATGTGTAATGTCTCCAGATCTTTTTTCTCCTATACAGTGAAAATATTTTCAGAAATGTAGAAGATATAAATGTAATCAGCATTGGAGGACGAAACATTAATAACATTAGATATGCAGATGATACAGTCACAGTATTGATTGCAGACAACTGCACAAGATCTACAACAATTAGTAGACGCGGTTGTAGTACACAGTGAGCAGCTGGGGTTGGAATTAAATTGTAAGAAGACACAGGTTATGGTCGTCACTAGGAAGAACGAAGTGTCCACAATGTAATATACAAGTAAATGGGAATTTTCTTCAACAAGTGAATCGGTACAATTATCTCGGAACAGTCATAACATCTGATGGGAGATGCCTTGAAGACATTAGAACAAGAATCGCCATGGCGAAAGTAGCCTTTAACAAGATGAAAAACATTCTGACCAATAAAAAGATGTCAACTGAAACGAGAAAAAGAGTGTTGAGGGGATACATAGAGCCTGTTCTTTTGTATGGATGTGAAACTTGGACAATGTGCAGTCAAGCTGAAAAACATCTGATGGCTGCAGAAACGTGGTTTCTGATGAAAATGCAAAGAATACTATGGACAGACAGAAAAACCAATGACCAAGTACTACAGGAGACAAATGAAAATCGTAAATTGATTAGAGAAATTAGACGTAGACAGTCATAATTTTTTGGACATGTTATGAGAATAAATGGATTGGAGAACTTAGTGACAACTGGCAAGAAGGGAACAGACCAAGAAGAAGACCGAGAAGAAAATACCTGGATGGCTTGGCCACATGGCGTGGACGAGACAGGAACACTGAGCTGATCCACGACGCTGGTGATCGAGTGAAATGGCGAGTCATGACCGCCCACGCTTTCCGGCAAGCCACATGATTGATTGATAGTAAAGTATTCATTTGTATACAATTTTCCATAAATATCGTTTTACAAAATGTGTTATGTTAATTCACAATGTATATTCAAAGATCTGTCTGTCATATAGTTGAGCAAATCAACGAAAACGAGAGGTAGAAGCGGTAAACTTCACTAAAACACAGTCACAAGTGACAATGGATATTGCAGCTACAACCTTCGTCAGCATACATAGAATAATTTGGTTCATACATGTTGAGTCCACAGCATGACGTCGCTTCATTCCAGCTAAGTAGCCTCTGTGTGTGTGTGTGTGTGTGTGTGTGTGTGTGTGTGTGTGTGTGTGTGTGTGTGTGTGTGTGTGTGTGAGAGAGAGAGAGAGAATGTGTGTGTGTGTGTGTATTGTGTCATGTAGTTGTATCAGGGTATAGTTATTGCGTGTGTGCTGACGAAGGCTTTAGCCGCAACGTCCATTTTGTCACTTGTAACTGTGTTCTAGTAAATCTTAACTTCTCCGTTTCGTGTTTGTTGATTCACTTTTTACAGTTTTACCGCAATTTCATTCCTAGCATATAGTTGAGAATGTTTGTACTGGTTATTATCTTCTATGAAATTGGTATCATTTTAATCTTTGAGGATAGTTTTTAAGATTTCATAGTACACTTTCCATATATATCTTTTATATGGGGATTTAGTTCTACTTATACGGGATGTTTGTAAAGTCTCACTACACTTTGTATAGAGAACAAATTTGAAAAATAAAAATGAAGTCACTAAAAACAATGTGCTAAAACAGTGGTTCTCAACCGGTTGGGAATTCTCCCTCCTTCCCCCCCCCCCCCCCCCCAGGGGGGGGACTTTTAGGGTTTCCAGGGGGAATGAAGATTATTTCAAGATCGCGTTAATACAAGAACCGATTACTTGATATTGTTTTCCCTTCATACTTTACGGTTCTGTACGTCTCACCCCTTCTAAAATTCATTTTATAATGTAAGTAGACCCTTAAATCACGTTTTATGTGGACGTCTAGACTTGTTTTGGTATGTGCTTCCATCATTACGTATACTGTAGAGGGGCAGGAGCGGAAGGGGAGATTTTAAGTAGGAAATACGAAAGGGGGGGGGGGAGAATGACGTTCTAAAAATAT
Source organism: Cepaea nemoralis (assembly GCA_014155875.1). Taxonomy (NCBI): domain Eukaryota; kingdom Metazoa; phylum Mollusca; class Gastropoda; order Stylommatophora; family Helicidae; genus Cepaea; species Cepaea nemoralis. The sequence goes on from JACEFZ010002632.1 coordinate 6,177, forward strand.
GGTGAAGGGGGGCACGGGCCAAAAAAGGTTGAGAACCACTGTGCTAAAAAAGTTCATTAAATTAGTTACAATAGTCACTGCTATGGTCTAACGCTGTTTTGGGGGCGCTGAAAAAGTACTTCTGAATTATTCATTATAACAGGTGCTGTAAGTGTCCACCACGGACTTCACACGCCTTTTCATATTGTCAAATGCCTTCTGCTATGTATCTGTTGTTATTTCTTCCGTTGATAACACAATTATGTTTGGAGTGCAAAGAATTACTCCAGCAGACGACAGCCATTCGCTGCATATTGCTTAACGATGGACTGTGACGCACATTTTTTGATGACATCATGTACTTCATTTTTCAAATTTGTTCTACATACGTAGGAAGAGACTTTACAAACACCCGGTATATTGCTTAACTTACCCCTCGCCTCTTCTACATTTTCCCCACCACTCCCTTTCCCCGTATGACAGGCAGGCCCGCGAAGTTGATAACAAACTGCGCTGGTAATGTCATTAGCACGGTTTGACGCCTTGGCTCGTCGCTTGCCAAAGAGAGGGAAAGATTAACCACCTATTCGTCCTTGCTCTCAGGCCTACAAAGGAAACTGCTTGGGGACAATTTGTTTCCCAACATCTCTCTGGAGGCATCTGTCCCCAACCAGTTGTCCCCACAGACAGGGACATTCTGTTGTCAGACATTTGGATGGTGTTTTGGTTTGAAATAAAAATCACTCTACAACACACTCTTCCTGCCAACCTTATGCTACCAATGCCAAAACTGGACAACAACAGAAACCGAGAAAAGAAAAATTACAACAGAAATGAGATTTCCGAGAAGAATACTCAGTTATCAAGAAGAGAGAAAATCAAAAATAAAGAAATCAGGACTAAAGTGGGAGTTATAGTAGCGCTAGATTTCATTAGAAAACATTAAGTTAAATGGTTTCGCCATATAACTAGTGACATAAGCCTGGGTCACTGACATTGAGGTGAGTGACCGGGCATGAGGAAGAATGGAGATGAGAGTGGGAGACAGTAAGTGAGTTACCTGGCTACGAGGAAAACAATCAACCCTCAGGAATAATGGGGCGGATATGAGGGGAAGGCCCCAAGGGGGATGGGTCGAAAGACAGTTGTGTGTTGTGTGAAGTCAAGGGACTTCAGGACAGTTGATGTGTAGATGCCGAACTGATCGGTAGTCGGAGTGAGAGAAGAGACCGACTGCGTGTCAGGTCGTTTAAGAGAGAGCTCCGTGTTGTGTTGTTCTTCTAGTTTTGAAGACAGGCCTGAACCCAGAGTGGGTTCTGTATTGAGTGTAGGCCTAAACCCAGAGTGGGTTCTATAGTTGAGCAGTGGCTCCACCCCAATGTGTGGGTTGTATTGTGGGAGATCCAGCCGAGGATTGTAGCTGGATTACCTGTCTTGTGGATTGAGATTAGAAGCAGGCCGTGAGAAGGAATTGATGTGTGCTGGTTAAATTGTGAGGAGGATATTTATATTCTATGGATTACATTATGTTTCTGGATGTATAAACATGTTCCGTTTGTCCGTCTTATTTCTGTAATAAAGGATTATGTGCGCCAACGGAATCTTGTTTCATGCCTGGTGAATATGCACTGCGGGGGTGAGTTACATTGCAAGACAGATATCTCCATTGACACACCATGAGTATCGTTACCTAGACAACGACCATCACACAATAATATCATGAGCATATCATTGTAAGAACTTCGTGATATTATCATCAAGAAAACGTGTGACATTCTGGGGGCTCGTCACTTAGTAAGGAGTATCTGGAAGGCTACGTACGGTCAAGAACATTATAGACTGTGTTGTCATTCTGAGATATTTGTGGGCTCTTCGCGGAGAGAGGGTGGACAGCGGAGTGGGTCCACCGTATAAACACTGAGTTTGTCTCCGTGCGGGAACTGGCTACAGCAGTTCACGTCAAGTCCACTACAGGTGAATTGGAACCAACCATATCGCTAAAGCGAGTGGGGGTGTCAAAATAACAGCGGCAGCACAAAAGTCGGTGATAAAGACACGCCATACAGACTAACCGGGAGAGTCCATTACGGTGACAGATAAATTTGATACCAGGCAGCAGTACTGAAACTAGCAGACGCGGCAATGAAAGACGAGTGTTGAATCCAGAGTGGCGAGGGCAGCGTGTGTGTGTGTAGGACGTCGCTGTCGGTGATAATGACAGGATTGGGAACCAAAGATAATTGACAGGTGTGTGTGTGCTGGAGGCAAGCGCACTGTGTTGTTGCAAGTTGACTGGTCAAGATTATTCGACGCAGTAAATAGGACGGGTGGGTACACCAGCGTCCAGGTACTGGGGAAGTACATGTTTGGAAAACAGAGAAAAATTGGCAGTCGCTGATTTGACGGACAGTTGACTGAAGGGGATAGTAACGGTACCCCTACCGCAGCCGGGTGGGGCTGTCAAGTTTGTGTGAAAACTGTTTTACGGAGGAATTTTTCACTGAGAGTGATAAAGAGAAATTGAGGTGACATTGTGAGTTGGGGGTGGAAGGAGGAAAGATACTCGGGAATTTCCACGACCTATGGTGGTCAAGCTGACTCATTGTGAATGAACAAAACAAGGCGTTTTGTGTGAAACCAGACTTGATTGTTCGTCTTTGTTAAAAGCCCTTTGTGTTCATTACTTTATAATCAGCAAACATTTTGACAACGAATGATGACGTGTCGGCTCCGCGAACATAGTTGCATACAGTTGCCAAAAAGAACTGACGGTACAGAGTGAAAGCGTTGATCATTTACTGCCATTATTTTGGTCTTTTCTGTTAAGGAAATCTATAACATTTATGATACAGCAAAGCGCCATCTTCGCAACGAAGGTAGAAAAGACTTTTGGATTATTAGACCACGTCCAAGGAAAGTACAATAACGTGACGGACTGGGTCGAGACAGAACATTGTGGATAATCAATCATCATCTTCAATTTTTTTCAACGGTTTGAACTTGTGATCACCACGTAAATTTAAGTCACCACGCAACTAATGTGGAATATCGTAGACATTTCGGATCATTTACCAATATACATTCCCAACATATTGTGAAAAATTCTTTAAAAAAAAAAAATAAGAACTTTTGGCGACGGATTAGTGGGCACATAATTATCGGCCAACGATTTGGACATTCTGTTTGCTGCTCATTGTCTTATAAATATTGTTTTCGGTTGTTAAGCTGTTACTTGTATGTGGTCCAGTGTTTGTCAAGAGTAGGGGATTTTTTGGGGTGTTTCTCGAGAGTCGGGATACAGCACACAAATATATATTCTTTCTGGTGCTTACGATATTTTTGTAAGAAAAACGTTAATGAGTTAACGTATCATGCAGTGGCATTGAAATAGTCTTAACCAATATCTAGAGCCGAGTTGTCTGACGTCAGATTTGTGTATATGTTGATGCGAAAAATTGTTTTTGTTTCTCTTTCTTTTCATAATATTTGCATATAATATTTGCTGTGTTCGGATATATGTTATTATTGTGAACTTTTGTCGTGTCTACTATCTAGTGGTATCTGAGTCAGTTTATATTTTACGCGCACTGTGGATGTCCCTACACAAGCTTGTGGTTGTTACTGTGGTTTATTTTTGTGTGATCATCGTCTCCGTGTACTCAGCTTGTGAAGTCTAGCGTTGGATAGTCATCACTTAGTGTTATCATCCATTTGTTTGTATATGTATTTATATTTATGTTTAACAATATTTCCAGGGACTTTATGAACTTTTGGTCATAGATATATAGATATAAGGAAGTATAGGTGATACTTCCCCCCTCACTACCTAGTGCTTATAGAGTGACTGGGTGAGTACAGAGTGATATTGTAGCACTACGGATTTACGTACACAGGGAGTGCGGGTGTACTTAGGGAAGTGACACAAAGACTAACAGCAGAGTCTGTACATTTATAGTTGGCTGATTCACAGCAACGTGTCCACAAGTACAAGATGCCTACTTTAATGGATTATATTGAAGCAGGTGAAAGAATAGGCCTGAAGGGTAAAGAGTTACAGGAGTATGCCGAAGCAAAAGAACAACAACAGACGGAAAGAGAGGAGAGGCATAATGAACGCGAGGCAAAACGTCTACAGGAAGAAAAGTTAGCTGAGAGAGAACAAAGACAGGCGGAAATGGAAGCCAAGCGTCTACAGGAAGAAAAGTTAGCTGAGAGAGAACAAAGACAGGCGGAAATGGAAGCCAAGCGTCTACAGGAAGAGAGAGAGACACACATGACAATGGAAATTGAGAAAGAGAAGATTAATATGGAAGCGGAAATTGCTATTAAAAAGTTAGAATTTGCATCGAAGGGTCAAAGTGAGGAAAGTAGAAAACCGTCGCAGTCGTCACAGAGATTAAAACTGCCATATTTTACGGACCGGGATTGCACTTGAATCCTATCTTGGCAGATTCGAAGCAGTCATGTAAAAGCATTAGGCATTCCAGAGGAAGAGTATGCGATGAGACTTGGCGAGCTTCTTACGGGCAAGGCACTAGACACCATGTTCAATTTACCTGTAGAAGAAAGGAACAACTACACTATCTTACGTCAACGTTTGCTGACTAAGTTCCAACTAACTGAGCATGGATATAGAACAAAGTTTAGACAGTTAGGGCCAGAGACAAATCAAGATTTCACAGACTTTGTTAACACAGTAAAGAACACATTTAACAAATGGATGGAGCTTCGCAGAGGTAGGGAAAGATTTTAATAAATTAGTAGATCTAATGTTAAGAGACAAGGTAGTATCTGCATGCAATTCTAATTTAGTGGCGTTCTTTGAGGAGCGTAAGCCAAAGGACATAGACACAATGTCTCAGTTAGGGCAAAACTACATGACTGCACATCCTAACGTATCTATTGGGAAACTAATGAGTGAGGAAATAGTCTGTGCAGCGTACACTAAACAGGACCAGAATCCAGTCATTCAGACCAAGGGCGAAAAGTGTGGATTCAGCACAGAAAGGTGAGCAGCAAGAACTTCAAGATAATGGTTTCCGAGGAAACAATGTTGGTAGAGTAGGACGGTACCCATATAGAAGAGGGAACTTCCAGAGACGTCCAAATTATGCCGGATGTTGGAATTGTGGGAGCTGGAGACACAAGGCAGCAGAGTGTGATGCACAACCATCAGATGGACCAACGAACAACACTAAAAGGGAGATTACTTGTTTCAAATGTGGAAAGAAGGGGCATATCAGCCATCAATGTAGGATGAGAGAAACAGAGCACTCAAATGCAGCGCAAGTAATTGAGACGCTGAACAATGAAGATTGTAGTGGGTGCAAACCTCTTTTTGAAAAAGACAGTCAGCCAGTCCTAATATGTGGTCATACAGTGAAAGCAGGATCAGCAGTCCATGAAGGAGGAAGTTTGAAGCTACATCAGGAATTTGTCAATGATAGACCAGCGTTAACAATTAGGGATTCCGGATGTACGTCTATCGGAGTGAGGAGAAGTTTAATAGATCCCTCGGATTATACAGGGAAAAAGATTAGATGCATAACATTCAACGGCACAGTAGAGTTCTACCCAGTAGCCATAATAACAGTAAAAACACCATATATCACTGGAAGAGTGACAGCGTGTGTTTTGGACTCACCAGTGGCTGATTTGATCATAGGAAATGTTATAGGAGTTAAAGATTGTACAGAAGAGGAAGTAGTTTATTGGGACCGAAAATATAGTGTAAGCAGTAATGAGGTAGTTACCACAAGAGAACCTAAATTAGAGAGTATAGCTGAGGTAGAAGAGGCACTTGAAGTAGACACAGGAACTCAGGACAAGGATAGTACAGCTGAGCAGATGAGAATGGATCCCAAATATAGTGCTAGTGAATCCCAGAGACAAGATACTACTCTGAACAAATGTTCCCAAGGGTGTAGGAGAGTAGAACATAGGCAGTCAAAGAAAGGTAGATGGTGCTCCGAGAGGAAGAACAATGTTCTCACTCGCAGGTTTTCAGATAGCAGAACTGCACGTGGGCAAGGAGCAGTACCTTTAGCACATAGAGACCGATATACTAGAACAGCTCAGGATAGTGCATGTGCAGGGCACATAGGCAAAAGACGTATGCAGCAGAAAGCAAGGTGCCAGGTATATGGGCCAAGATTGAATAAAGAGTTCAGACTAAACAGAGACTCAAGTGTAACGGTGCAATATGCAGATAGGAAAGTTGAGTCAGGTCAAAAGAGTTTTCGCGACATTACTGACCCAGGGCTAGGGATAGCAAACAGATGTTGTAATTGTAGAGGTACCATGAGTCATGGGTACATGAAAGGTAGACACAGCATCGACAGGAATCAGAGGTGGGTTAATGCAAGAACAGAACCACCTGATATAGGGTCGGTACACAAATAGTATTGTGTGGTCGTGAAGTAGTAAGAGATCTGAGGGTACATAAGTATAATGCTTTTCTATGATGTATTATTATTATTATGTGATGTATTAGTTCATGCATTGATACACAAGATAGAAGATGGTTGTATTTATGTGTGATGAATATGGGAGTGTAATATGAGCATTTGATGTATTATGTAGTGTGGTAGCTAGAGTAAGGTGGAGCCATACTTAGGGCTACCCAGGCAATATGTCTTGGTCACATATTTAATAAGTGTTAGTCTCCCAATATTTGAAAACGAAGTTTTCTTTTAAGAGGGGGGTGATGACATAAGCCTGGGTCACTGACATTGAGGTGAGTGACCGGGCATGAGGAAGAATGGAGATGAGAGTGGGAGACAGTAAGGTGAGTTACCTGGCTACGAGGAAAACAATCAACCCTCAGGAATAATGGGGCGGATATGAGGGGAAGGCCCCAAGGGGGATGGGTCGAAAGACAGTTGTGTGTTGTGTGAAGTCAAGGGACTTCAGGACAGTTGATGTGTAGATGCCGAACTGATCGGTAGTCGGAGTGAGAGAAGAGACCGACTGCGTGTCAGGTCGTTTAAGAGAGAGCTCCGTGTTGTGTTGTTCTTCTAGTTGTGAAGACAGGCCTGAACCCAGAGTGGGTTCTGTATTGAGTGTAGGCCTAAACCCAGAGTGGGTTCTATAGTTGAGCAGTGGCTCCACCCCAATGTGTGGGTTGTATTGTGGGAGATCCAGCCGAGGATTGTAGCTGGATTACCTGTCTTGTGGATTGAGATTAGAAGCAGGCCGTGAGAAGGAATTGATGTGTGCTGGTTAAATTGTGAGGAGGATATTTATATTCTATGGATTACATTATGTTTCTGGATGTATAAACATGTTCCGTTTGTCCGTCTTATTTCTGTAATAAAGGATTATGTGCGCCAACGGAATCTTGTTTCATGCCTGGTGAATATGCACTGCGGGGGTGAGTTACATTGCAAGACAGATATCTCCATTGACACACCATGAGTATCGTTACCTAGACAACGACCATCACACAATAATATCATGAGCATATCATCGTAAGAACTTCGTGATATTATCATCAAGAAAACGTGTGACAACTAGGATGCCAACTAACAGTATACCACAACAAGCAATGACGTACAGACCAACTGGAAGCAGAAGAGAAGGCTGACCATGTAAACGATGGACAGAGAGAATAACAGAGTCCATGGGAATCTCAATATATGAAGCCCATAAACGGGTAGGCCTATTCTCCCGTCGTTTATGCTTCGCCTCGACACCGGAATGTACAAGAGGAGCCAGATGTGATGAGTGTGATAAAAACTCCGCCACGAAGCAAGCGCGACAAGATGTTTCTGGTCGTCAGAAATTGTCCTGCTATTTCGGCCCTTTATCTTCCTGACACTCTCCGGTAGTGGGTTCACCCGGGTCAAGACTCCAGGTGTCTTTCTCCTGCCGTTAATTCCAACCTTGTTTCTAGAATTGCGTTGTCTTCGTGCTTTGCGTTGTCTTCGTGCTCGTCCCATAACTGCCAAATGTGCCTGCACCCAAGACAGCCCTCCCTCAGGGAGGAGAGCATCGTGCATCGAGAGTTAGAGAAATGGTGGTAGATAGGATCGATCGTTTATAGCTAGGTTAGTTTAAACATGTGAGTAGTTAGCCGCTAGATGGGATTGTATTTAGAAAGTGTAATGTCTCTCCTACGTGGCGAAGACGTTACGGACGCAATTCGTGATCCCGCATACCCGCCTTCGAAACACAGCTGCACGCGATTTGCCAGCAGACCGCGTTGCGTTGGTTTTTTTAAAAAAAAAGAAATGGTATGGGTGCCCGTCGTTCAGAAAGCAATGGCAAACTACTGAACATAAACTTGCCAAGAGATCACACTAGCAAAAAATGCTGGTGTTGACAGTAACGTCCTGTAAAGGATATGCAACTTTAACATTAATGTCTTTGGGTTAGACAGCAATACTCCATGTGTGTGTGTCTCATGGATTATTTACTGTAGACGTGTGAGTACATACAAATGCTTATCGCCTGAAGGTAACCTGTTTGAAAAAAATGCGGTGCGAGTGTTCAACGGTTGGTGTTGAGAGAGAGAGAGAGAGAGAGAGAGAGAGAGAGAGAGAGAGAGAGAGAGAGAGAGGGAGGAGAGAGAGGAGGGAGGGAGAGAGGGTGTGTGTGTTTTTTGTTTTGTTTTTTTTGCATCAAGGCAGGGTTGGGAGGCGTGAATTCTCCGGTATAGATGTTCGAGATAACATTTGGAGAGGCCAGGCCCTAGGGACTTTGTGATTCGCATCTCTGTATCCAACATAGACGGTAATTAAAGGTCAATTTTATGCGGTCACAGTGAAAGCGTTCTATTTGTTTCTTACCGTGCCTACGTCAGCCGTTCAGTATTTTTGTGTATTTCACTATTTGCTCGTTTGTCAACCGGTAGGTTCGGGACACTGAGACCAGCCAAAATGAGCAATCTGAATATTTTGAGGGAAGCTAAGTCGCAAAGGCAACTTATCACAAACATCAAAAAGACGCTGTTATCATTTGTGACAACCGGAAAGATTTGCGGAAAGAGAGTTGAAAAAAGACAGCATGGGAACATTCTTGACAGTCTTGTGTCACGGCACGGAAGGAAGTTAACACACGAATTGATCCATGCCGTTGGCGATCGCAATTTGTGCACAGGCATGATCGCCTACGCCAGCCGGCAAGGCACTGGATGATGATGATGATGATGATGATGATGATGTTCCACTGGGACATAAGCCCTCAACCAGCCCACCCCCAAGCCGTCCTATCCTTAACTATCCCATGTAGCCTCGGCCATGCCCTCCCTATATAATTCATTTCTGTTGCTACTTCTCTTCTTTATGTGTGTTTTAGGTCTTCCCTTATTTCTTTTACTCTGTGGTTTCCAGACAAAGGCCTTTCTAGATATATTTCTCCCCAGGTCTTATCAATATAAACACTGCAAAGTCAATAAAAATACACCCTATATTTTATTGGATTACCAAGATTAATGGCTATAACTATCAACAGAACCTAGTAGATCCCAAGGCGTTCGGTGTTAAATTAATTTTGGGGCAGCGGAACTTGTCGAGTTATAACTGAAGTCAGCAGCAACAGATCGACCTGCCAGGCAAAAGATAATCTTGTTTATCCTATTCTGTGTCTGGCAGACACGTAGTGGTCGAAATTCGCAGGAAAGGGTTAATTTCCCATTACTGTCGTAGTATTTCCTGGGGTGAGGGAAGCATACTATTACATCTTAATAACGGGATAGATGCACTCTGGGAATACAATAAATCTCAGTCTACAGACCCCACCAGCCCTTGGATTCCTGTCTCTCTCACTATCAACCGCTGGACAATACCTGTTTCACCTCTCATCCAGAACAGATGACACGACTCTGGTGTCTACACATAATGACTATATGATATAATGTACAAGATTATTATCAACAAGGGGAATGTTCATGAGAGAATCCTGGCCACCGCCAGGAGATAGAAGAAATGGCTATCTGGATTAGTCTCAGGCCGTCTCACTCATCACTGTACACTGGGTAGGGTACCACAAGGTTAAAGAGGTCACTCATCTGCACACGTAGCGTGGAATGTCTCTGCCGAGGTGTAGACTCAACTGGAATGACTAACACGTCAATGTGGTGACTCCAAGTTGCGGTGGTACGTGATGACTAACATCCCTGTAGAATTTCTGCAGGCCTGTCCTTCAAGCTTCACTGGTAAGGCCTGTGCTAGACAACATTCCTAAGAAGCCACCATAACATTTAACACACATTTAACAATGTCAAAGTTCTGGAGACAGATGGTGGTCTCTTATGGGATCAGGATGGGTATAACTGGGCCTATAAGCACAGAAAGTTGGCACAGTTCAAGTTGACTCTGTCACTCAAAGTCAGTACTGGTAGCGCGTGACCCGGTAAGGAATGTCCCAAATGTTCCTATTCCAACCTGGTAGACTGTTCTCGGAACACCAGGCCCTCCTGAAAACAAGGGTAAGGTAGTTCTTCTCGACCCGTTGGGCTAGTGGGTCACAATGTCAAAACTGTTCACAGACAAGAGGACACGATACTCGCCCGTGTGTAGCCATCATAATACTTGGTGGACTGACTGAAGATCATTTAGCGGGTAAGACGGGACTGGACTGTGGCGCAGTGACTTCCCGGCACGTGGTGTGGTGTAGAAGCCTCACTTCACGTCACATAGGTAAGCCAGCCATTTAGCAGCCTTCACCCAGGTCATCTTCCTCTGGTCCCGTCACGTAAGTCTCTCAGAAAGTAGAACCTGCCAAAGATAACACCATGTGTGAATATCGTGACACAGACTTACCCCCAGAGGTACACGTTACCTATGTGTACTCAGCATAGGCCGGTGTCGCCATGACCCGGCCGGCAGCCTCACAGACCAGGATCCACTGCCAAAACTGAACTAGGTCTGGGTCCTAACAAGTGCTGGCTGAACCGTCCTCCGTCTCGAACCCGCCCAAGGTAGGGCTGTGTATCTGGTCATGGTGTCGGCAAAATCCTTCTGTCCTAAAAAAAACTTCTAAGGACACAATATACCAGGTTAGTAGGTTAAAGGTACCTAGAGACAGAATGGCTCTGAAGGAGAGCCGGTGACCACCGAATTCCCCTCCCTCGGAGGTAGCCCCCTCTCCCTGGTTCGATTTTAGGATTACCTACTATACACCAGGTCTCCTGGAGCTCTAGCTCTGATCCAGGAATGTAATAGATTATACAGGGAAATCCCCCTGTAGCGGAAGTCCACATTCCGTTCCCTCCTCCCCTAGTTAAGGTCAGAGCATTTGGAACGGTGTTCAGCTGGCTGTGACCAGCTCTGTCGCATTCTCCAGTTTCTCCAGTGTCAACCTCTCGGGAACCAACTGCCTATCAAGATGGTGTTCCGTTACGGCAACCAATAACATAAAGAGTAAGAGGAAAGCTCAGCAAAGCCAGTGGTCGCCACACCAAAGAATTCGAACTTAGACACCCGCAATGTCCTTCGAATGACCTTCGACATGTCCGGCGACCATCGCATGGGTTTTGTCTGGTTCGGCCGAGTTCCCTGATACCTCACTCGACCTATGTTCTACAACGCCTTCGCCCACGTCCGTTTGTGTCAACTACGTTAGAGTTCTAAGGCCGCCCAGGAGTGAACTCGGACTACTAACACTATTGGGCCTGTCCGAAATGTCTACAACTACTTGTAGCGGCAATAACACGCATTCCCGTACTTGTACAATGGTAACGCAAAAACAGGCCTACAATCCATCGTGTTCAACTCGCCTGCAGTGTTAAGTTAAAACACAAGCCCACAGGTTCACCCCTGACTGACCTTTGTGCGCCGGGCGGGACATGCGGTCGACCAGCTTCGGTTCAACGCGGTAGCGACACACATTATTTATCTAAATATGTTTCACGTACCTTACGACAAACTGTGCATTCAGAATTGAGGAGCTCCCGTCCCAACACTGGACGTTCTGTCAGTTTTCTTTGATAAACAGCAAGACACTGGCTTCCTCTTTCCCATTTACGAATTAACACAGTCGTTCAAACACAACGTCTTGCTCCCACGGCCGGATCTCAACTGAGCCTCTCTTTGGTCTGAGACGGTTCTTGCGCATGCGTTAGCGGAACTGGTTGGGTTGAGCTTTCGTCACCCGAACAGTCGAGAAGTCAAGGGCCACCAATCGCCCTTGCGTGGGGTACATTAATACCTCGGTTGTATCCCTTTGACTAGATCTAGACTTACTGAAAAAAGGGGAATTGGACTTGTGGGAGTATTGCTAGGTGAATTCTCAGCCGTTCCATGACAATTACACATTGTTAAGAAAAACATTGGTTAAGTGGCTCGTCGTATACAAAGAGTTAATTAAGATGTTTAAAACAGGGGTGTGCTATACTATATGTGATGTTATCCCCTAGAATCTTACAATATATATATATATATATATATATATATATATATATATATATATATATATATATATATATATATATATATATATATATATATATAATAGAATGTATGTCTGTCTGTATCTCTGTATATATGTTATTTATGCGTTCGCGAACGGTCCATCCGATTGAGATGAAATTTTCTACACGTGTCATTATCATTTCCGTGCAACCAACTGTCATAGTTTGTTAGTTTACAAGCAGCTATTTACGTAATAAAATTTAATTTCGTTATTACATTATAATTTATATATAGCGAGGGGATTGAACTTAAGAATAATTATTTCAAGGGGCATAACTTTTAATATCATTGCTATATAATTACAATTAAAATAATTGTTGCATATTTCTCAAATAGGTGGACCTTTTTGCTACAGTAATCTACAGGCATATGCGCTATAATAAATAATGATAAAATATTTAAGGCATTTTCAAAGTTTTCATAAAAATAATGCATCTATTTAAATAGTGAAAATGTTCTAACTCATCATTTTATATTTAAAGAAGTTATCTTTTTTTTTTCCAAAAAAAAAAATCATGGGGGAGG
>JACEFZ010002633.1:0-18679 GCA_014155875.1 Cepaea nemoralis
CCCCTTTAATAGGCACACCACACCACAGGATCGTAGTTGTGAGAAAGGCAGCGTTTGCAAGTGAGAGGGAAGCATGGAAATGATTGTGCCAAATCATAATAAAGGCTTGGTATGAATGTGGAGAGTGTGTCGTGTGGGCAAAAAGACAACAGGACTTCGTCCAGCTGGAAGTCTCCTCAGGCCCGGACGTGGCCAATCCAGGGGCCACCTGACAGGTCAGGCCCAGTCATTCAGGTATTAAATATAGTGTATGTGTGTGATACATGAGTCAGCCCAGTCGCTCAGGTTTTGTTTGTCATCTCCAGGGTCCTCTTCGATGGGAAGTGACTATGTCTTCTAACGGACATTATCACCAGTGCTTTAGGCTAACGCCAATATGTCCGACGAGGCCAATCTCAAGGTTTGGTGTGCTTAACTCTGAGACAGAGGCAAGGTGCAGGTCTTGAGGCAAGGACATTTTGCATGACTGGTGCATTGCCGGTTTTTTTCAACAACATACGCCTGAGAGCAGTAGTTGTATGGAGGGAGCCTAAGAGAGATTTTCTGGCATACCCATTTTATACCAGACATTAAAAGGCACCCATACATTATCCCTCCACGAACACCTCACCGTATCTGCAACCGTAAAGCTTTTCATAGGTCAGTGAAGACCTGGTGCCGAATTAATTCATGTGGCAATGAACAGAAGTCCTCAACACACCAGTCGTTTGGATTCTACAAAAGCCTGTTGAATCTACAACCAGTTGCTGGAGAAAGAAGGAGATTCTGACATCTTTGGTGAGATATGTCTGGACAGATCAGACAGTATCTGAAGCTGGATCTGTGACTGTGGTGACTGGAGGCTCTCTGTCAAAACTTTACCAGTGTAGTGTCTGTGTAGATCTATCTGTTTATCTGCCTTTATGTGTTCCTGTGCTGTTCTTGATTAGGTTAATAAAATTACTTCCAAGTTGTTCTGACGACTGCCATGTTATTTATGTGTCAGCCAGAAGAACACTGCAGGAAATAGGTCCCTAGGTCGAAAGGAAGCGTGACAGTGAGTCCAGGGAAAACGGAGGAGGGTTGGCAGGTAAAGACCTATCCCAGCCAGGGCTATAGAAGATTAATTAAACATTGTGACCGGGCTATTTGGGACCCTCCACGTAGCTTGTTACAAACATTAGGAACGGACATTGTGTAGAGTGCAACCGGTCCATGATTAACTGTTAATACCACCGGTGTCTATTTCGGATGTTCATGAAATTGGATTACCAGAGGTCTACAGAGGCACAGCATTATCCGGCAAGATGGTTCCGGCAACGGGTGAGACGTACTTGTTCTGACGTAACGTGCTGTGGTCTATCTTTGCTGTGATCAGCTGACTGAGTTGATGTCTGAGAGACAGAGTCTACACACTTTATAGAACACGTCACACATTTTCTTCGCATACACGTCTCATACACGTTACACTTTTATTTTAATAAATTAATCTTTATTAATTTCTAGAAGCAAGAGTTGTTGAGTATGTTGCGTTGGGGAAGTATGAGAAGGGGGCATAGTACGACAGTGTGAGAGTGATAGGAAAAGGTGTCCATAGGCTGATGGAGTGTGTTGGACGGAAGCTGGTGGATTCTCCAGAATATTGAGGGGGAAAAAAAAATAATATTATAATGTGGGTGTCGGATCTCCTCACTCCAGGGACGACACTTTAAAGGAGGACACGACAAAGAGTATTTTATTAAAACAAAGTTTAATCTAAATATGACAATTCAGTGTCATTCTGACACTCTCATTCTGTTTCTGAGTCACTCTGCGCATTCAGTACATTATCAATTTCCTGCTGATCGACTGTTTCTAATAATTTAGTTAATCCAGGTAATCCCTGAACCATTTCCACAATTTTCATCTTACATGCAAATCTGATATACACAGAGTTTATAACGAGAGCTGGTAACATCCGTTTTTGTAACTTACTCAACAACAATCCATCTGCACTAAATAAGCGGTCTACTGCCGCTGAGGACACTGGTATGGCCAAAACAATTTTCGCACTTGCTGTTAGCAGTAGAAACCTATGTTCATTTTTCCAATAATGTAATTGTTGGGAAGTTGGTTGCCGTAATGTTTGAAACATGGTGACTTCATCCTCAAGGCATTTGTTTCTGGGGTCATCAAACTTAAGTGTGTTGTTTGGTGGAGGATAAAAACATAAGTCAAAATAACTTTTCGGCTTTATTTGTACAATTCTTGCTACTTCACATACAGCAGATGATTCAGAAACAAGATTTAAATCGTTGATGAATGAAATAACAGTTGGAACAACAGACTTAGAAAAAGCTATCCAATCATTGGCCCATTTATTTGTGTCCACATTCCCTTTCTTCTTAGTAACAACTGACTTGACCATGTCTTCTATTTTGGCTTTAATGGCAACTCCAGTAAGGAATGCTGCAGTAACTGCCAAAGAACTGCCGCAATATGGCCAAAGATTTTCTCCAATAATTTTCTGAAAGTTCTGACAATATTTCTTCATCATGCTGCTGGAAGTTTCTTCGTCAATATCAACAATAACATTGTACAACTGATAGTCTAGGAGGAAGTATAACAGCAAAATTAAATGAGATGAAGCACCATCAATTTCTAGTTTGTCAAAAAAAAGTTTTGAATTTCTCATGTATGTACAGCATTCCTTTAATCTGAACAATATTCGGAATGTGGTTTAAGAATTCTTCATCATCTTCATTAAAGTAATGCGAGTAATTTTTTAAATGGGCATTGAAAAGTTGGTAATATGATCGCTTGAACGCATTTATTAATTTATCCGGTGTCCCACCACGAGATAAAGAATTGATACAATTACGTAAAGAAAACGGAAGGATAAAAGGCTTTAAAATGTTTTAAAACAAAGTTGCTATGATATGGCTACTGTCCCGTGTGTCCCATGGGAAATACAAATGTTTGCTGTCCCGACCCATCCCATCCCATGGGACGTTTCCCATGGGAATCCCATTCCCTCTGTCATTGTCACTATAAACTATACATTTACTCACAACGTGAACGATTTGAAAGACGATGTTTTTTTTTTATAGATAACGTATGATTGCCACAGAAATAATAGTGAGAATGCACAGTGTACATATAGTTAAGGTAACGATATGATTTAATTCACCATCACCACCTGATAATATTGAACTACTTATCGTGGCAATACATGCACACTGTCATTAGGCACGGCTAACGTTCTCAACCAGTGCTTTCTATTAATTAGTTTCACTCGTTCCTTGTGGTTATTGTCCACTGGAATACCAGACACTACGGTCCCGTTATTTGGCTTGAAGCAATGGCACAACCAGGAAGAACTCGTAATCCTGGGTAAAATATAACAATTCTTCCAGCTTTAATGAATAAGTGCGTGTAGACTGTCCTAATGATATTAATGTTGAGGCAACTAGTGGTTGGGAATCAATGTCAGTCAACCAGTAATCTACCATATCTTAGAAATCAGTAAGTCAGTCATCAATAAGTCAGTCAACCAGTAATGCACCATATCTTGGAAATCAATACGTCATTTAACCAGTAATGTACCATATCTTGAAATCAATCAGTCAGTCAACCAGTAATGTACCATATCTTGGAAATCAATCGGTAAGTCAACCAGTAACGTACCATATCTTGAAATCAATCATTCAGTCAACCAGTAACGTACCATATCTTGAAATCAATCAGTCAGTCAACCAGTAATGTACCATACCTTAGAAATCAATAAGTCAGTTAACCAGTAACGTACCATATCTTGAAATCAATCAGTCAGTCAACCAGTAATGTACCATATCTTGGAAATCAATAAGTCAGTTAACCAGTAACGTACCATATCTTGAAATCAATCAGTCAGTCAACCAGTAATGTACCATATCTTGGAAATCAGTTAGTCATTCAACCAGTAGTGTACTATACCTTAGAAATCAATAAGTCAGTCAACCAGTAATGTACAATACCTTAGAAATCAATAAGGCAGTCAACCAGTAATGTACCATATCTTGGAAATCAGTAAGTCATTCAACCAGTAATGTACTATACCTTAGAAATCAATAAGTCAGTCAACCAGTAATGTACAATACCTTAGAAATCAATAAGTCAGTCAACCAGTAATATACCATATCTTGGAAATCAGTAAGTCATTCAACCAGTAATGTACTATACCTTAGAAATCAATAAGTCAGTCAACCAGTAATGTACAATACCTTAGAAATCAATAAGTCAGTCAACCAGTAATGTACCATATCTTGGAAATCAGTAAGTCATTCAACCAGTAATGTACTATACCTTAGAAATCAATAAGTCAGTCAACCAGTAATGTACAATACCTTAGAAATCAATAAGTCAGTCAACCAGTAATGTACCATATCTTGGAAATCAGTAAGTCATTCAACCAGTAATGTACTATACCTTAGAAATCAATAAGTCAGTCAACCAGTAATGTACCATATCTTGGAAATCAGTAAGTCATTCAACCAGTAATGTACCATATCTTGGAAATCAGTAAGTCATTCAACCAGTAATGTACTATACCTTAGAAATCAATAAGTCAGTCAACCAGTAATGTACAATACCTTAGAAATCAATAAGTCAGTCAACCAGTAATGTACCATATCTTGGAAATCAGTAAGTCATTCAACCAGTAATGTACTATACCTTAGAAATCAATAAGTCAGGTCAACCAGTAATGTACAATACCTTAGAAATCAATAAGTCAGTCAACCAGTAATGGTACCATATCTTGGAAATCAGTAAGTCATTCAACCAGTAATGTACTATACCTTAGAAATCAATAAGTCAGTCAACCAGTAATGTACAATACCTTAGAAATCAATAAGTCAGTCAACCAGTAATGTACCATATCTTGGAAATCAGTAAGTCATTCAACCAGTAATGTACTATACCTTAGAAATCAATAAGTCAGTCAACCAGTAATGTACCATATCTTGGAAATCAGTAAGTCGGTAATCCAGTAATGTACCATATCTTGAAATCAATCAGTCAGTCAACCAGTAATGTACCATATCTTAGAAATCAATAAGTCATCAATAGGTCAGTGAACCAGTAATATACCATATCTTGGAAATCAATAAGTCGGTAATCCAGTAATGTACCATATCTTGAAATCAATCAGTCAGTCAACCAGTAATGTACCATATCTTAGAAATTCAATAAGTCATCAATAGGTCAGTGAACCAGTAATATACCATATCTTGGAAATCAATAAGTCGGTAATCCAGTAATGTACCATATCTTGGAAATCAATAAGTCGGTAATCCAGTAATGTACCATATCTTGGAAATCAATCAGTCAGTCAACCAGTAATGTACCATATCTTAGAAATCAATCAGTCAGTCAATCCGTCATTTAGCATATCTTGGAAATCAATAAGTCAGTCAACTAGTAATGTTCCATATCTTGGAAATCAATAAGTCAGTCAATTAGTAGTGTTCCATATCTTGGAAATCAATAAGTCGGTCAACCAGTAATGTACCATGTCGTGGAAATCAATCAGTCAGTCAACCAGTAATGTACCATATCTTGGAAATCAATAAGTCAGTCACCCGGGAAGGCTAACAAATGCCTGCAGAAGTCGGATGTGTCGGCCGAAAGGCGCAAGTATCGCAGCTCTGCTGTAAACATGGATAACGCAACTACGTCCGAAAAAAAGACACTCCGGATGAACGCTGAAGAAGAAGAAGAATAAGTCAGTCAACCAGTAACGAACCATATCTTGGAAATCAATTAGTCAGTCAACCAGTAATGTACCACATCTTGGAAATCAATCAGTAAGTCAACCAGTAATGTACCATATCATGGAAATCAATACGTCCGTCAACCAGTAATGTACAATATCATGGAAATCAATCAGGCAGTCACCCCTCTGCCGTGCGTCCACCTTGACGAGGTAGAGGGGCTTGCGCGTTCCAATGACCCCAAGAGCTATGCCGACGGTGGCACTGCTACTGGTAGGGTCACCCATGTCGGACAGGTCAAGGGAGAGGGACCAGACAAAGTGACGCACAAACCTGCTGCCTTGTAGGTAGACTGGGGACAGTCAAAGGCTAGGGAAAGCATCCCGAAAAGTGCTTGTCGAAATCGGATGTACTGAGCCACAAGCTTGACAAAGAAGTGCAACGTAACTTTATCATTTCATGATGCCACAGATGAAAATTAATCGTTATGGTGCTAATCCCGTGAAGTCCCATCAGGCGGTGATAGTGCCGGGCCCCCTGCCTCGAGGGGGTCCACCCATGACTACTGGTGGTCACCTTCCCCTGTGCTGTGGAGTCAAGGCACAGAGGAGTAGGTTAAGAGCTATTGACCAAATACCAAGGACACTCAACATACTACAGTGGAATGCCGAAGGAGTTTATAACAAGAAAGAATCCCTGACACAGCGTCTTCATAAAGATAGAATAGATGTGGCATGCATTCAAGAGACACACCTCAATGCCAATCGCAAATTTTCAGTCAGAGGATATCAGGCCACACGTTTCGACCGCGAAGGACATAAAGGAGGAGTTCTAATACTTACACGAAATACAATACCTTGCAGCGAAGTATCTGTGATCTCTGACAACCAAACATAAATTATAGGTGTTGATATAATGATAAAGGACGTGAAAATAAGAATCTACAATCTGTATAGCCCAGCAGATAAGGACCTTACACTCTCAAACATGAAAATAACTGACACAAACTGCATTATTGTCGGAGACTTTAATAGCCGTTCAGAAAGATGGGGATACCCAGATACTGACAAAAGAGGAGATGAATTGGAGGACTGGGAAATAGACTCAAATCTCCATCTACTCAACAAAGCGGATGACACACCAAGCTTCTACTCCAGAAGATGGCTTACCACTTCTACTCCAGACTTAGCTTTCTGCACAGGAGACATCCTCCACAAAATCGATCGCCATGTGCTGGACCAAATAGCAGGTAGTGACCACAGACCAATTAAGCTTGTAATGAATATGGAGTATGTTCCACAGGAGCAAAAGCCCTTGCCCCGCTGGAATTACAAACGAGCAGATTGGGACAGATTTGCCATACTAACAGACAAATATTGTGAAAACATAAATACACGATATGGCAACATAAAGCAAATGGTGGAAATTCTAAACAGAGCGATAATACAGGCAGCCACTGAGTCCATTCCTATAGGAGCGAGGAAAAATTACAAACCATACTGGACTGAAGAACTACAAAGTTTGGAGGACAAAGTTGAAGATGCCAGGAAGACAGCAGAGAGAGAACAAACAATTGAAGCGAATATCTCTCTCAAAGCCATCTCAGCAAAATATAAAAGAACAGTAAATCAAACAACAAGAGATTGTTGGAGGGAAAAAACAGAAAACCTGAATTTTGACAGGGATGGAAACAAACTATGGAAACTAGTGAAAGCCATGAACAATGAAGGACCTAGAAACAAACAAATAACAATTAAACAAGGAAATGCCTTGCTTACAGGAAAAAAGGCTGCAAATGCACTAATGGAACACTATGCAAATGCAAACCACATTGATATTACAACTGAACAGAAGAAAGCAATCAAAGACAAACAGATACATCATAGATATACAGAGACAGCAGCAGAATATATGATGGCAAATCTAACAATGGAAGAAATGGAACAGGCAATGAATACCCTAAAAAAGAAGAAGTCACCAGGAAAGGATGGAATCACAAATGAAATGCTAATAGGACTAGGCAACAAGGCAAAAAAGAAACTACTAGCAGTCCTAAATAACAGCTGGAAGAGAGGAATAGTCCCACAGGCATGGAAGGAAGCTATACTAATACCAGTCCCAAAGAAAGGAAAAGACCTGGAAGAACCAAATGGCTATCGACCTATCAGTCTACTTAGCTGTGTAGGAAAATTAATGGAACGCATTATCAATGGCAGGCTAACATGGCATCTGGAAGAAAACAAACTCTTAACACCACACCAAGCAGGATTCAGAAAGTACAGATCCACTGAAGATCAAATAACCTATATAGCTCAGGAAACAGAGGATGCCTTCCAAGAGAAAAAGCACACACTAGCAGTCTGGATAGATTTAGAAAAAGCATTTGATAAAGTATGGAAGGAAGGACTGAAAGTAAAACTGCAAAACATGCATGTTTGTGGAAAAATGTACAAATGGATCAGCCACTACCTTGAGAACAGAACTGCCAGGACAAAAGTACAAGGACAAACAAGCAAAATGATGCTGCTGGAGCAAGGTGTCCCCCAAGGAGGAGTTCTTTCACCAACATTATTCCTAGCATATATAAATGACATCACAGAAAATTTTCCAGCCAGAGTACACACATCCTCCTTTGCAGATGACCTAGCCATAAGGACATCTGAAGAATATATTAGTACAGCTAACAGCAGAATACAGCAAGCCTTATTAGCGCTAGAGGACTGGTCAAAATCATGGCTAGTGAAGATAAGTGAGGAGAAAACAACATGCACAGTGTTCTCCCTCTCAAATAAAACTCAGCAACCTAAGCTGGTATTGAATGGAAAAATATTGCGCCATGAAGAAAATCCAAACTATCTAGGAGTCACCTTTGATCGTCGCCTGACATGGAAGACACAGGTTGAGAAAAATCGAACAAGAGCAAGGCAGAGAATGGCAATCATGAAAAAGCTTGCTGGTACAACGTGGGGAGCAGATGAGAAAGTTCTCAAGAAGTTATATACTGGGCGGGTGAGGCCAGTACTGGAATATGGCATTGCAGCTTGGGCAACAGCAGCTAAGTCAAACTTTAACAAAATAAGTAGAGTCCAAAACCAAGGAATGCGAATCATAACTGGAAGCCTGAAGACAACGCCTATTAATGAACTAGAAAAGATCACTTGTTTACAACCAATGCAGGATAGAAGAGATAGCAGAGCCCAGCAACAAGCTGAAAAATTTAGAAGATTGACAGACCACCCTATGTATAAAAGGTTTAGTGGTCTTGGAAAGGGAAGACTGAAGCGTAGCAACTTTGTAGAAACTGCAAAACGAAAGATTAGGGCAGATCCCATACTTAACATATCAACAGTCAAACCCATTTACAGTGCAGACAAGTTCCCAGCTTGGAGACAGCAGCTACTGCCTGAGATGATAGAAAACATTCCTGGTATTGAGAAAAAGAACACTCAGCATGAAACCGAAAGAAGAGAAATAACCCTAAACTACATAAAAGAACATTACCCAAGCAGCAATTGGACCCATGCATATACAGATGGATCAGCCAAAAATTCAGTAGAGAATGGAGGAGGAGGAATTCTCCTAAATTTAAAAAATGGAGTGAAAAAAACACATTCAGTGGCAACTGGAAAGTTCTCAAGTAACTTCAAAGCGGAGGTAGAGGCTCTGAAAACTGCAGCAGAAATGCTCTTGATGGAGGAAAATAAAGAGACGCAAATAGCTATCTTCACAGATGCAAAGTCAGCTGTCTCAATACTGAAGAGCAATAACAGCACAGAACTAGCTGACCTAAGAGCAGCACTCCAGTGGTCTATGCCAGAAATCCAAAAAAGTTGATAATACAGTGGATCCCATCACATTGCAGTATACCTGGAAATGAAGAGGCTGACAGACTGGCAAAAGAGGGCGGACGACTACCACAGCCTGACATAGACATAACCTATAATGAGGCAAAGAGGTTGATAAAAAGCACTTATAGAACCAAATGGGAATCAGAGCATCCAGGCCACCAGAAGGATGATGCATATTACAAACTCGACCGAAGAGAACAAGTAGCAATCTTCAGACTCCGCACAGGACATAACAGGCTGAAATACCACTTGTTCAACAAACTAAAGATAGGAGATACAGATGAATGTAATTGTGGAACTGGTAAAATGACAGCTAAACATTTGCTGCAAGAGTGCCCAATATATGCAGAACAGAGAAAGATATTTTGGCCCACACCTGCTTCATTCGAGGACAAGCTCTATGGAGATATCAACAAGCTCAAGTCGACTGCAGCTTACTTTAACTGTATTCAGGTTGACATTTAAATGTACATGAAGAATTATTTAGACTGCCACACTTCATACCACAGGCATGTCAGGTTACACAAGCCTCCCAGAGGCATGAAATGGAATATTGCTTGGATAGCAAATCCATTACGTGGAAAGTCCGAATCGAAAGCTCACTGTGTGGGCTTCATAAAAGGTGGAAAAAGTGTCCTAGTGGCACAAAATGGAATATTGCTTGGATAGCAAATCCATTACGTGGAAAGTCCGAATCGAAAGCTCACTGTGTGGATGTCATCTGCAAACAGCATTCTTCTGGCTTCTGGAAGAACAGCCTATGGTGAACGGAAGGCCCAATATACGGAAGTGAGGCTAAGCAGCCATGTGCAGGACGTGACGATTCCTTGGGTGAGCCCAGTACCAGAGCGCTGTGTGTTGGCTCTGCAATTATGGAAGCCTCCTTGGATGGCGGGGAATGCCCATGGTCTGCCCCTGCCTTCCCTTGAGGGCCGACCAGGATGCCTTTGGCTGTTCTATATGGGCCAGCTGGGATGGGAGATAACACCACAACAGTGAGAGTCTAACGTCCTAAGAAACCCCCCGGGAAGGTTAACCCGGTCAACAAATGCCCGCAGAAGTCGGATGTGTCGGCCTAACGGCGCAAGAACGCAGCTCTGCTGTAAACAGGCACAACGCAATCACGTCCGAAAAAAAACCTCCGGATGCACGAAGAAGAAGAAGAAGAAGAATCAGGCAGTCAACCAGTTAGGAGTGAATATCTAACATATTTTTTTACACACGCACGCAGGCACGCCCGCACGTGCGCGCGCGCGCGCGAATTTATAATAGTACCAGGACATTTACTAGGAAGTAATAGTAATGTCTGTGGACGTGATATTGACCACACCGCCCACTGAGTGCCGAGTAATTTAAAATATGGGGCAAACACCATATTCCCAGTAACCGTGTGGCGTGACAGGGAGTCCTTTGCTATTACACTACATAAACCCACACTTAGTTTAGTTTAGTCGACGGATCAACATCACGCCACCCTTGTGTAACCCATGAGTGCTCCGTTTTACCCCTAACTCAAGCCCGAGTCCGGAGAATCTCAGCTCATTACACGAACTCCGTTAGCACCGGCGAGATTTTTAACTCAAAATTGTGCCCGGGCAGCGCCGTTAGGCTACTCTTTTTCGACTTCCAACTGCCAAAGAATTTTTTACGTGCGCAACAATACACACGGGCGTCCGATCTCACTACCCAGAGACCAGGGGACATTTTGTTGCTAGAAGTCCACGTGAAAAAATCCCGGCCCTCACCGAGTCTTGAACCAAGGACCTCCAGCACTCGAGGCGGACACCTTACCTTGAGACCTCTCAGCCCCGAAAAATCCCAAACTTAACATAATCCAAGCAACACTTTTGACTCAAGGTAGAAAATTTCAACACCCCTATACGCTTAACAGCAAATGTGAATCATCAGCCATCGTTCATTGTGAGATAGATATTAGGTAATGCATTCATTTTACGGGACTGGTGAAATAACCTTTGCCAAGTGGAGTCTAAATCCAGACCTGTGTGCCGGCAAGGCACACTGTTACAATATCTCTCATAACTATATTATCACGCCTTTCCCTCAGGATTACATCTGCATTTTCCAGTTCATTTACGTATGTGATTATTAACAGACAAGGAAGTAATAGATTTTAGTGTTGACCTAAGTAATAGATTTTGGTGATGGTCTAAGTAATACATTTTGGTAATAGTCTGGCAACTTCACTTTGTCCTTGTCCTTGAGGATCTATTACTCACATAAACATTACATAGTAACACTAAAGGGGGAAGTCATGTTTGAAGATGATATTTCCTGTGCCCCATTCTCACAGTTGAATCATCATGGAAATGTTTGTTTCGCTTTCGGAAAGCTCATCTATTCACGATCCATTTCACGTTAACAATGCACAAAAAGGAAGTAGACGTTCACTGCATATTGGTATGATTATACATTCGTTGCCATGTGCTCGTGTGCGAACATGCACGAAGTGAAACCAGCATGTGGTATAACGAACTCATTTGCTGACCCGGAGCACGTGTCACGCAGACTTGTGCTGTTTTTCCTCCCAGCCATTCTGTGTTTTTGGTGATCCGATATATGCAGGTGCATAATGGGGGAAAACATGGCGAATATTGATTGCAATTTGATGAAGCTAGTTTGTGACAAGCAAGAGACGTCCATGCGGACGGTGTTAGTAACAATACAACGTTCGTTTTTCGGCGTGGAGTTCTTGTTATTTATTTCTGTGCAAAATTCACCACATGGTTTATCAATTATAAACTGTATTAGTTTAGTTTAGTCGTTGGATCAACATCACGGCACACAGTTTAACCCATAAGTGCTCCGTTTTCCTCCTAACTCAAACCTGAGTCTGGAGAAACTCAGCTCAATGCACGAACTCCGTTGCATCGGCGAGGATCCTGAAATACTTTGGGTGGATTTTTAACTCGAAATTATGCCCGGGCAGCGCCGTTAGGCTACTCTTTTTCGATTTCCAAATGCCATGGGATTTTTTACGTGCGCAACAATACACACGGGCGTCCGATCTCACTACCCAGAGACCAGGGGAAATTTTATTACTGGAAGTCCAGGTGGATTTTTTAAATAAATCCCGGTCCTCAACGGGGCCTGAACCCGGGACCTCCAACACTCGAGGCGGACACCATACCTCGAGACCACTCAGCCCCCCCCCCCCCCCCCAATAAACTGTATTATCTCAGATTAGTATGGTGTCTCCTCCTCCTTCTGTTGCGCTTTATCCTCCATTGTGGCATATTGCTCTTAACCAACTCACACTAAGTCACCCAATTCTTTTCCTGCAGCTCATTCTATGTTCTTCCATATTATTTTGACTATTTCCTGCAGCTCATTCTATGTTCTTCCATATTATTTTGACGATTTCCTGCAGCTCATTCTATGTTCTTCCATATTATTTTGACGATTTCCTGCAGCTCATTCTATGTTCTTCCAGATTATTTTGACGATTTCCTGCAGCTCATTCTATGTTCTTCCATATTATTTTGACGATTTCCTGCAGCTCATTCTATGTTCTTCCAGATTATTTTGACGATTTCCTGCAGCTCATTCTATGTTATTCCATATTATTCATCTGTTTGATTCATCTGTATTCTATTGTATTCTCCGTATGTTTTAGGGTTTGCCATTATTTCGCTGGCCCTGTGTATCCCAGACAAAGAAGCGTCTTGTTATACTATCCTCTGATTTTCTCAATATATGTCCTTTCCCCTGTCTCCGTGGTGAAGAGTTTACGGACGCTATTCGTAATCCCATATACCCGGGTGCGAAACACAGCGGTGCTGTTTTTTTTCGAAATAGGTATAGGTGCCAACGATTATTGTTTTGTAGTGGTTGAAACTAACAGTGTTTTTCTTTTGTGTTTATAATTATCGCAATCGTCGAAACTTGGTTCTGCACTTGTTTTATAGACTACTAGCTGACGACCTGGCCCGACGTCGCCTTTTTCCTGGCGGGGAGCGTCTCATTTAATTAATATAAGCAGTCATTATACATTCAAATACATTTCTCTAATGCACAGAGTACGCGTTCGGCTCCTGGGCCCTCGCAGCTAATTTACTGATATTTTATTAGTTACCAGAGAATAAATATAATATTTAAACTAACTAATGAACGTGCTTGAGCAGTGCGTACTCGATTGGTTTCCAGATGAACGTGATTGAGCAGTGGTACTCGATTGGTTTCCAGTCTTGCTTCCGTTGCTCGTCTGTTTCTGAAGCTCGTAATGCCTTTTTCTTTCGTGCTTGAGGAAAAATTGTTGATTTTAAACTAACTAACTATTTCAGTTGGATCCGCGGGAGTGAGAACAACATCTGTACAAAATTTCATCTCAATCGGATGGACCGTTCGGGAGCGCATAAAGGACACACACACAAACAAACATTCTCTTTTATATATATAGTAGATTTCGCTGTTTTCCGTTACAACCCCTACCACTGCCATCCTGATTATCCAGTTATCTTTTCGTTTCTTCTTATTATCTAAGACAACAGCAAGTTACATTTGTTAGGTTGGCACATAGACTATTTTCCCTAAGCAGCTGTAATCAACATGACTGCAATCATCATTATAGTCGTCGTCGTCGCCACCGTTTTAGTTGTAATCATCGTAGTCTTTGTCATCACATTTCTTCTTCTTCTTCTTCTTCTTCTTCTTCTTCTTCTTCTTCTTCTTCTTCTTCTTCTTCTTCTTCTTCTTCTTCTTCTTCTTCTTCTCTCTCTCTCTCTCTCTCTCTCTCTCTCTCTCTCTCTCTCTCTCTCTCTCTCTCTCTCTCTCTCTCGCACTAACAATACAGCGGTTAATACTTTCCTTCGTTCAACCATTGACGAGTCCTCTGGAAGATTGCGTGTTTAGTGTAAGTCCGATGCTTTACCGTCAAGGTTGTTACAGACTTGAAAAGTACTTGCATCTTTCGAACTGAGATAGATTATAGACTATCCTTTCATCTCGGTATTAAAGTAGCACCTCCAGGGAAACCACTTTAAAACATTAGCCACCAATATGTGATTACATGTACCGTTTTATGAACATCTCTCTCGCTCCCTCTGTTGTTTTTTTTTTTGTTGCCCCACATTCACTGTTCTCCCACCGCTGTTTTTGTTTTCTTCATTACATGGACATCGTTTATGTTTCTACTCTTTTACCAGCTGATTCCTATATTGCTTATGCCACATTTGCAGTTTACTTTGACCTCTTCTTGAAAGGCACGGGCAACTTCTCTCTGCCCAGTACATTAGTTCTCTAATTACTTGGGATACGTATTAGTACGATGTAATCTCTTGTAGCCTTTTCTCATCCTGTTTTTATCAGAGTATACTTTTGCCTCTAACTTTCCGACAGCCTGTTTCCTTGCACACTGACACATTTCCGCCCTTTCTGTTGCGCATTCCGCTTTCGGTCAATGATTTCCTTTATTTCCTTATTGAAGTATATCAACCGGAAACAGATTTCGTTTCCGTATCCTAGGAAAATACCATTCTAGTTTGGATATTGTTGATGCTGCCGCAGAGGCTGCTGCTACTGCTCTCTCTCTCTCTCTCTCTCTCTCTCTCTCTCTCTCTCTCTCTCTCTCTCTCTCTCTCTCTACTCTCTCTCTCTCTCTCTCTCTTCTCTTTCTCTTCCTTCTTAAGTTCAAACCATGATCGTGCAAATTAAAGATAAACAAAACATCTTTATACTAAACGTGTGTAGTTGAATGCATTTGTGCTTCTTCAACTTGTGGAGGTTCAAATTGTATTTTTCTTATACCTTTCAGCCGTTTCCATTTGTTTATTTCTCTTGTAAGCGTTATATTTTCTTTTGCACGCTGCAGTCTTCACACACACGCGCGCGCGCGCACTCACGCACACACACACACTGATAAAGAGAGAGAGAGAGAGAGAGAGAGAGAGAGAGAGAGAGAGAGAGAGAGCAAGCTTTAGTATGATGTTGTCTTTTGTCTTTCACACACACACACACACACACACACACGCGCGCTGAGAGAGAGAGAGAGAGAGAGAGAGAGAGAGAGAGAGAGAGAGAGAGAGAGAGAGCAAGCAAGCACTAGTATGATGTTGTTTTTTGTCTTTCACACACACACACACACACACACACGATGAGAGAGAGAGAGAGAGAGAACAAGCACTAGTATGATGTTGTCTTTTGTCTTTCACACACACCACACACACACACACACACACACACACACACACACACACGCACACACACAATACGTGTTCCTTGGGCGGTCACGGCTGGCAAAGATTAGTTTTATTTTCGTGCCAGTGCATGCGGGTGTACAAGGAAATGAGCAGGCTGACATGCTTGCATGTTAGGTTACTGTGGAGGGCGGTCGAGCCATGGACCAGGCATATATACTTAATGCTCTACTAGAAGTAAGACGCCTGCGAGAACCAAGTGATGACTGTGAAAGGGACGCAGAGGTGTTTCCAAGGCACCAGGGCTGGGTTCTATACTGGCCGTCCTCGCCGTCCTCGCCGAGCGTCCTGGGCAACAGGTCCCTTCGGGGCCTGGCTAAAGTCAGTAGGATCGTTGATTCCTCCGAAGTCGGAGAGTGTCTGCTTGCACGGCGAGGAACCACCAGTCTGCACACCAATAAGCCAGACATGGGACAACGGATACTCACGCAAACATCAGGTCATGTATGACATCACATTGATGTTGGACAACAGGATGTCTTCATCCGACATACAGGACTTCGCGCTGGAAGATCACAGCCAGCGAACACAAGCAAGCAAGCAAGCATGACTCTGAATCTACAACCATGGTCCGATGCGAGAACAACATGTTAAAAGAAAAGTAGCCAAGCAAGAACACTATACAAGAAGCCAAAGAATATTAATAACCAACACAGAACTGGTGTCGTTAGCCGCTACACGCTGCGGGATTTACTAAAGAGGAGATACGAGCACTTATGGACTGAATGGTTCGATATGCAATGAGGATGATCTGTCGAGTAACTAACTAATTAACTAAAAATACATGTCTCGAAGCATGAGCCTGCCTGTTATGGTTCTGTGGATGTGAAAGGTCATCATAATTTGTAGGGCTGAATGCAGGTGTCAAACCCTCACCCGAACGCGCTGACACTAACAGAGTAGCTACCCATCAACAACGCTAACTCGCTCGGTACACTTGCTTTTAAATAATACTAATTACTGCATACCGACGCATTTGGTTCCAGTGAGCTGAATTTGTTAGGTTGTAACTGGGATGTTAGTGGCAGTCTGGAATCTTCATTACTGAAGTTTGTTATCTTGTTACTGAAGCTTGTGAACGGCCGGCGCATACGAAAGTTATTCATGTTTAAGGACGGCTACTTCCTTATATATTTCTTGCGTTCATTTCCGTAACTTGTATCACCTCGCGTTGAAATAGTCGACGTAGACGTGTATCATCTTGCGTTGAACTAGTCGACGTGGACTTGTATCATCATTGAACTTGTCGATATAGACATGTATCAGCTGGCGAGGACTTAGTCGATGTAGACTAGTATCACCCAGCGAGGACTTAGTAGATGTAGACTAGTATCACCCAGCGAGGAACTTGTCGATGTAGACTTGTATGACCTCGCTGAAGTAACTAACATAGACTTGTATGACCTCGCTGAAGTAACTAACATAGACTTGTATCACCTCGCTGAAGTAATTCACAACGACTTGTATCACCTAGCTGAGTTAATCCACATAGACCTGTATCACTTCACCTTTACATACATAAAATATATTAGGTCAGGGTAAAATAAGGTAGGCGATGTTCCGTCCCTGATAATTTTGAAAATGTATTAGTGGCTCACATTTGCGAACCTATGTCGACACAGGAATGAATTTGTTCCCACCGACTGGAGGGAACACATCCATTCCTGCCACTACTAGGTTTTGAACTTTTGATTACTTTCTCTTTAGCAGGAGAATTCGACTTCGCCATCAAGGCCTCATTGTTAAATACATACAGACCAACCAGTATTTCTCTGATGTATAACTGAGAAGTACATTCAGAAGTGTTGATAGGCACTTTCAGATAACAAGAAAGAAAGGGAAACCACAGAACACATTCAACAACAGAAACAGTAAATCACTGGCCTCACTGGGATTCTAAGCTGTCACCCCCAAATGACGACAACGCCCTGCTAACGAAAAAAGCGTAATTTTTTACGTAAGACCAACTGGGCAGGCTAGCAATCAATACTTAACGCTATCCAGTGTGTCCCCTGGCATCCCCTGTTGTCTCCTATCATCTGAGATGTATGTCTTCCTTGGTGTCTAGGGCAGTGGTTCTCAACTTTTTTTTTTTTGGCCCGTGCACCCCTTCACCATATGTCAGAATGCCAATTCCTCACCCCCCTTTTCGTATTTCCTTCCTATAAATCCCCCCCCTCCCCCCAACCGCCCTTACACAGTATACGTAAAATGGGTGCTAAATTTAATAACACATACTAGAACAAGTCTAGACGTCTACATAAAACATGTTTGCAGGTCTACTTACGTTATAAAACGAATTTCAGATACGCGGGAAGTACAGAACCGTAAAGTATGGAGGGGGAAAAACCAGGGCTGCGAATTATTAATTTAAATTTAATAGTTAACTTTTGAAAAATTAACGATTAATTAATAGTTAATTTCGATTAAAGCAGAACATGTATAGTCATATAACTCACATTATAGTCCTATTTGTCAAAAATCGAAATAACACAGGATTGTCTTGTTCATATGTCATCTAATAACCAACTATGCAAACAGACGATTATGTTGACAGTATTTAGTTCAAGTGACGAGCGCGTCTTATTAACAATACAACTTTCACATGGAACTGAAGTAGACGGTATGCACAGAATGGTCTTTGCAAGGAATGCCAATTTTGGATATCGATGTTCATTAAGATTCCACCATTGTAGAGGGTCAACCGCTTCAGATTTTCTTCTCCATTTTATAACGTAGCAGTTCATCAGAAGAGCTGTCGACATGATCTTCCGTGCCTGAGTCAGACTCCATTAGCTTAATACGCTTTTCATTTGGTTCTCGTATGGTTTCATTGTCAATGTCAGTATCATTCGTTGCAGCAGTCTCCATCTGCTCATCGTGAACATCAGCTGCTATTTTTGAAACT
>JACEFZ010002634.1:0-2500 GCA_014155875.1 Cepaea nemoralis
CAACCCAGCCTAAGGGGATCCTGGGAACTTCTGAAAGTAAATGTGGCCGCTGTGTTATTGATCGCATCATTCAACTAGCATCGATGTGTATAGAACATTCACAGGACTGCAACATATACCAATAATTAGAAACACCTTTTTCTGGAATCCACAGGCCAAAGAAATAGACGAAGACATAAAGTCGCATGGAGAAGATAAGTAGATAAAGAAATGAAGAATGTGGGAAGGACACATGGGTGCTTCAAGGGGTAGCTAAGGATAGAAGGACATGGATGCTGCTGCATGGGGTAGCTAAGGATAGAAGGACATGGACGGTGATGCATGGGGTAGCTAAGGATAGAAGGATGTGGACGGTGATGCATGGGGTAGCTAAGGATAGAAGGACATGGACGGTGATGCATGGGGCAGCTAAGGATAGAAGGACATGGGACGGTGATGCATGGGGCAGCTAAGGATAGAAGGACATGGACGGTGATGCATGGGGCAGCTAAGGATAGAAGGACATGGACGGTGATGCATGGGGCAGCTAAGGATAGAAGGACATGGACGGTGATGCATGGGGTAGCTAAGGATAGAAGGACATGGACGGTGATGGATGGGGTAGCTAAGGATAGAAGGACATGGACGGTGATGCATGGGGCAGCTAAGGATAGAAGGACATGGACGGTGATGCATGGGGCAGCTAAGGATAGAAGGACATGGACGGTGATGCATGGGGTAGCTAAGGATAGAAGGACATGGACGGTGCTGCATGGGGTAGCTAAGGATAGAAGGACATGGACGGTGCTGCATGGGGTAGCTAAGGATAGAAGGACATGGACGGTGCTGCATGGGGTAGCTAAGGATAGAAGGACATGGACGGTGATGCATGGGGCAGCTAAGGATAGAAGGACATGGGCGGTGATGCATGGGGTAGCTAAGGATAGAAGAACATGGACGGTGCTGCATGGGGTAGCTAAGGATAGAAGGACATGGACGGTGATGCATGGGGTAGCTAAGGATAGAAGGACATGGACGGTGATGCATGGGGTAGCTAAGGATAGAAGGACATGGACGGTGCTGCATGGGGTAGCTAAGGATAGAAGGACATGGACGGTGCTGCATGGGGTAGCTAAGAATAGAAGGACATGGACGGTGCTGCATGGGGTAGCTAAGGATAGAAGGACATGGACGGTGATGCATGGGGCAGCTAAGGATAGAAGGAAATGGACGGTGATGCATGGGGTAGCTAAGGATAGAAGAACATGGACGGTGATGCATGGGGTAGCTAAGGATAGAACGACGTGAAGTGAGTTGGTTCAGGGTTTGTGTCCCTAGCGGGGATAAAAAGAGGAGACAGAAGAAGAGGAAGACATTTACTAAATAGTCCGTACTTTTTCTTTATGACTGGCTCAACATGGAAGCTCCAGCTAATTTAATTTGAAAAAACAAAATGTCTACCTGGAGAAGGATTCGAATACATAACCACCACCAAGGATGCTAGCCATGGCGTTACCATAGTTTCACAGTGCCATACTGTAAGCGATTACTATTATCTGTGGTGACATTTAAACATGGATTAGCGGGGCTCATTGACTTCCAGGGTCATGGCTTTTCAACTTCAACCTAGAACAACATCCGCCTCTCAGAAATGTGCAACAGATTGCTTGCCATTGCTGGGAAAGCAATTTTGAATAACAAACAATGTGTCTGGCAATGTTCAATCCCTACGTTAAATCAGCTCTACTCTGTGGATCAGAAAGATCGAGACGACTGGAAATAAACTGCAAACATTCATTCATTGAGGGAAGCAACAAATACCAGTGAATTTGTGAGGAAATAACGGTGGGCTTGGATAGGCCTTATGAATTGAAAATAACCTGACAATAGCATTACTAGAAGGGTCTTTGTCTGGAATGTACGGGGCAACAGAAATTGGGGAATAACTAAAACGAATTGGAGAAGATTTATCCTCGTGGGGAAAACAGCAGCGCGAGATTCGGCAGCGGATCGCGCCGCTCTGGTAACTTACGGGGGTATGTGAGCCGGTCGTTCAGAAAGCAATGCCAAACTACTTTCCTAGTACATCAACTTTCCTAGTACATCAACAGCAGCTGACAAATGCTGGTGTTGACTGCAACGTCCTGTAAGCGATATGCAAGTAGAGAAAGAGATGAATATGGGTAGTGCAGGGACGCATATGTATGGGATACCTAAATATAGAATGGGTTTAAGTGAGTTGGTTACAGGCCTGTGTCATCATTGGGGAATAAAGGTAGTGAGAAGAAGAAGAAGAAGAAGAAGAAGAAGAAGAAGAAGAAGAAGAAGAAGAAGAAGAGAAGGAGAAACTGGAATAGTCTAACTGCTGGTAAACATCTATTATTCACATTTTCGTGTACACATAACTTAGCACTTAATTATGCATGTCAATGCAGGTAATATCAATGTTTAGTCTATAGATTGTTTGGAAGGCTCAACAATGAAGAGAATGTAATACACAAAAGTGTACAGCTTCGTAAGT
>JACEFZ010002634.1:7500-21893 GCA_014155875.1 Cepaea nemoralis
TACTTCCCTTTGCAATGCAACTCAAAATGATGTTTCACCAGTTACTATGACTGCTTCTTGTTGTTCATGATTATTTTTTTCTTTTTCTTTCGCTCGCTTTGAACTCAAACGTAGGCAACACGCGTGCTACTACTTTACTTCTAGTGCATTGGACTGATTTTTGCGTGTGTCTTAGCTTCCCTTATTACCGGTGTCCCTTGCCATCAGGCGAACCAACTCCGGCTTTTGATGTATTTGCAATTTACGTCCCCCAAGTTAAGGACGATAAATCAACATTTTAGTTCAGTTTAACGATGTAGGGATTGAAACCGCTGTTGACGATACAATTATTCAGCTAAGTTAAACATGTGTATTGGAAACACGATATCTCTCATAATGGCAGGCGTTTAACACGCTTCAAAGCTTCAATGTAGTCTAACTCATTAAAGTAACGTTCAACAACATCAATTGTTTAGATATACAAAGGGTTAAAAACATAACACAGCTCCACCAGCACAGTAGTAAACGAACGATACTGTAATTTTCCGGCTAGAAAATCAATAATTGATTTCCCAGTTATTGGTTTACGATGACCCAAGGCTGCAGAAAAACATGGCTTGACTATCATAACCTCGTTTTTCTGTCAGCCCAATTGTTAAAGACAAAAACATCATGAAGGGCAGAAAAACAATATTTATTTTCATGCTGAACAGATCAATATTTCATCGAACCAAGTAACAGGTAAAGATATTACGGTGGCAGGTATGTCAGTACAGGTATAACGTTTTCTTACCTTTTCTTCTTCCTGCTTTCTTACCTTGTTTCTTCTTCTTCCTCCTCATCATCTTCTTTTTCTCCTCCTCCTGCGCCTCCTGCTACTTCTTCTGCTGCTTTTCATTTACCATTGAAGCGTAGGTCATCAACCATCTCACATTAAACCCAATGTCGTCTTCTTCATGCATGGCTGCATTTCGCAACCATAGTTTTGTGCGGGATGAGGCAGCCAGTGTCACACAACCCTCCTTGTATACCCCCTGCGACATTCAAGGTAGGTTACAGTGTACTTCTTCTCTTCTTCTTCTTCTTCTTCTTCTTCTTCTTCTTCTTCTTCTTCTTCTTCTTCTTCTTCTTCTTCTTCTTCCTCTTCTTCTTCTTCTTCTTCTTCTTCTTCTTCTTCTTCTTCTTCTTCTTCTTCTTCTTCTTCTTCTTCTTCTTCTTCTTCTTCTTCTTCTTCTTCTTCTTCTGCGTTCATCCGAAGTCTTTTTTCCCGGATGTGATTGGGTTGTGCCTGTTTACAGCGGAACTACGATACTGCGCCTTTAGGCCGACACATCCGACTTCCGCGGGCGTTTGATGACCGGGTTAACCTTCCCGAGGGGTTACAGTGTACTAGTCTTTGACTGCCATAGAGAATAACACACAAGAGGATAAAGTGATATTAAAAGAAGTCCCGACGTGTTAAGACCAATCCATTCTAGAGGTCAGAGTTCTCGGAGGAATAGGTAACCAGCTCTTAGCTGACGGTGATCTCAGGTACCATCAGCGCCCATGACAGTATTGTTTTTTTTAAATCTTCTAACGATTACACCAACGCTGCCTAAAGTGTCAGGCCTTTATATTTTCTACGTCTTCACATAATGAAGATGCTGTGACCAGTTCCCTTTCTCGCTGAATGTACTTCACAGATAATTATGCCGTTTCTTCCCAGAAAATGTTAATTATTTGGTATCCATTTTGATGACGCTACCCCGAGTCCATGTCTAGGAAGTAGCGATAGCGTGCCGACTAGGATCTGGCTTGCCGAACCCTCAGTCATGGGCTCGAAACACATCAGGGCGGTCTCAAATTGTTACAAGTGACATGGGCTATCGCGTAAATCGAGTCTAAACTACATACCGGAAATATTTTGGTAAGTAAAGGCCGGTGAGGTGATATCGACCACATCACCCATTGAGTACCATTTATCTATAAAAATATAGACTGTATTTTTAATGACTATGCAGTCTTTAGGTTGTGTCCTGTCCCCTCTCTTGTTCATAACATATATAGACAACATATGCAAAGAAACCAGCCAAACAGAGACCGCAAGAAAGGGTCGCAAGAAACCGTCATACCGTGACGAGAACACAGAAGAAGAACCATCTGCAAATCTAACCATTAGAGAACTCCTGTTTGCGGACGACCAAGCACTAATAGCAAAATCAGAAGCTGAATTACAAGACGACATGAATAGTCTAAGCGAAATGTGTAGGGCACATAACATGAAAATTAGCACAAGTAAAACAGAGGTATGACTATAACTAAAGAAGAAAAAGCAACAACGATTCACCTAAACGAAACATCCCTTGAAACAAGTAAAGAGTTTCAAGTACCTAGGAAGTATAATATCATCAAATGGCAAATCAGAAGACGAGATCGAAAATAGATGCAATAAGGCAAACCAACTCATTGGACAAATGGCACCAATACTAAAGAACAAACATGTATCAATAACTACTAAGAAAGCACTTTACAACACAATCTTCCTACCAACTCTATGTTACCAATGCCAAACCTGGACAATGACAGAAAAAGAGAAAAGAAAATATCACAACAGAAATGAGATTCCTGAGAAGAATACTCAATGTATCAAGAAGAGATAAGATCAGAAATGAAGAAATCAGGACTAAAGTGGGGGTTATAGCTGCACTAGATTTTATTAGAAGGCAGCAAGTCAAATGGTTTGGCCATGCAAGTAGGTTACCAACTAACAGTATACCACAACAAGCAATGATGTACAGACCAGAGGGAAGCAGAGGAAGAGGCCGACCACGTAAACGATGGACGCAGGGAATAACAGAGTCCATGGGAATATCGATACATGAAGCCCATAAACGGGCACTCTCCCGCTGTTTATACTTCACCTCGACACCGCAAGTTACAAGAGGAACATTATGAGATGAGATGAGATGAGATGCAGTCTTTGAAAATATTGCCGTTTCAAGTTTTGTATTTACCTTTTATGTTGCATGGATTCCACAGTGGGCAATTACAAAACTTGGAATGGCAATATTTTCAAACACTGCAGTCATTAAAAACACACCCTTATATAGCTCCATCTGCCCAACACGCCTCAGACATGTAAAAATGACCGGCTCTGTGGCGAAGGGGTTTATGAACGCAATTTGTAATTTCGCATACCGAGTTCAAACACAGTTGCGGGTGATTTGGTAGCAGGCCGCCTTGCGTTGATTTTCATTCAATTGTTTGTGTGCCGCTGGTTTAGAAAGCAATGGTCTACTTTTTGTTATTGTTGCATATACTTTACAGGACGTTGCAATCAACATCAGCATTTTCCAGCTGCTGTTGATGTACTAGGCAATACTGATCGTAAATTCGCCAAGACAGCACAAACAACCAAAAATTATGAGGTTGACTGCGACGTTCTGCAAAGGATATACAACCAACATTTTTTTTTCACTGATGTCCAGCCCTGTGATATCTTGGTCTGAAAATATAAGAAACAATTCTGTTGAGAATTGACCTTCAGCCATTGTCTTGACAGGCAAGTGCGTGAACCAGTATGCTACTGCCGCCGCCAAATCAATTTTAAATATTGAGTCCCGTCCTACTCTACGATCAATGTTTATGCTAAGAAGCGGCCCATAAACATGAGAAACTGGTCAAACAGACGCCTCAATCTAGGCCGCAGGCTGTTACAAAGTATAACACAACCTAGTTGACACGACAATCTTTCAACCTTTATGCCCGTCCTGTTGTATTCACTATTCTTCTTCCTATTTATGTCTTGAAAGACGCTCACACCAACTTTTTCCACCTCCTAACATAAAACTCCCCACACAAATGCTAATCTTTAATGTTAAAGACAGCAACGGTGACAGCTGCAGTAATTAGGTTAACAATGTCGTTACGAAGTCAAATTTGTTGCCTTCTATATTGCATTACCACCATCCGGATATACCCAACTGTGATTTTAAATAAGACAAAAAAATGTCCTTGCGAGCGAGGATACAAAAACTATGTAGTGGTATTATGTTTCATGATTAACATACCGTCCTTGACCGTTGTAGGTGGGGTGTAGGTATGGCATTGATATAGTTAGATTATATGCATTTGACGTAATCATAAAACCTGTCACAAGTATCATATGGTAAGGGTGGATTAGAGAGGTATATGAAGTTATAGATCTAACCATCAGCCCTTATTCGTTGAAGTTATATGTTTCCTATGCACACACACACACACACACACAAACCACACACCTACACACACCATGCTTAACGTACGTGCAAAAGGATGACGTAGAAGGAGGGAGGGGGGGGGGGTTAAAGGCTAGAAGATCGACTTCATTGCTCTGGGTTTCTCCCATATAGCTCTGTTTATTTTCGCAGGGCCGCCTGCCGAAAGCATCGCACAGAGCACGAATGTCGTAGTTCCATTAGGGACCTCTCGATCGAAGGCAAGTGCATGGTGTATTTTTAATGACTGTGTAATGTTTGAAAATATTGCCGGAACAAGTTTTGTATTTACCTATTTTATTGCATGAACTTTACAGAGGGTGAATACAAAACTTGAACCGGCAATATTTTCTAATACTGCACAGACATTAAAAAGCGACTTTTTTTGGCATATCCTTTACAGGACATCGCTGTCAACATCAGCATCCTTCAGCTGATTGTTGATCTCTTGGCAAGATTACGCTCAGTAGTTTGCCATTGCTTTCTGAGCGGCCGGCTCATTATCCCGCAAGTCACCAGCGCGGGTAGAACCGCTTCCAATTCTCGCGCGCTGCGAGACCCTGCGTGGATAAACGGGATTACGGAGAAAGTCGTGTAAAAAAGCGGCTACACTATATATATATATATATATATATATATATATATATATATATATATATATATATATATATATATATATATATATATATATCCTTTGGGTGACAACTGACAAGATTGAGGGGAAGAGAACAAGAAGAGGGCAGAGAAGTAATTACATGGATGGCTTGGCCACGTGGTATAGTCGAGACAAGAACACTGAGGTTATCCACGGCTCTAGTGATCACGTGAGATGGCGAAACATGACCGCCTACGCTTATCGGCATGCCACATGATGATGATGGTGATGATAATGATGATATGTTATAAAACATGTTAACTTTCAATATATCTGGGTACTGTATTTGTGTGTGTGTGTGTGTGTGTGTGTGTGTCTGTGCGTGTGTATGTGTGTGAGTCTGTGTGTGCGTGCGCGCGCGCCCTGACAAATGGTGCACGCCTTAATCATCTCTGTAGGGGTCTTGTTCCTTTGTGTTCTGTTTGAGCTCTACTGAAGGCAATCCTGCTTCTTGTTGTCTTTGACCACAAGTGATCATTTCGTTTCCATCTGCCTCTACTGGTCGTTTGTGAGTGTCTAGATGCGTGTGTGTGTGAGTTTATGGGTTATGCTTATGATAGTATTTATACTGCTGTATTAATTGTCAATAAATGAGAAAGCACGGATCAACTGACAGTTTTAAAATATTCCCTGTATATTAAATTAGATAAATATATCGTTAACCTTGACCCAGATAAGTTGTTCATTAATTGTAAACGTGTATGGAGAGTTTATGTGTAGGTCAGAGGTCGAGGACATTTATATTTATGCAAGCTGAAGTACCAAGCTCTTGAGGCCACGTGTAGAAACGTCTAGATGATCACGGCTGTGAAGTGACAAGCTGGCCTTGTGCAGCTTTAACACCAATTGGGACTTGGCCAAATTAGAGGGACAGACAGGAATTTTAATTTGCATATCCTTTTTACAGGACATCGCTGTCACCACCAACATTTTACTGCTGCTGCTGATGTCTTGGCAAGTTTATGTTCAGCAGTTTGCCATTGCTTTCTGAACGACCGGCTCCCATGCCAATTCGTTAAAACTCAGCGCAACGCGGTCTGCTGCCAAATCGCGCGCAGCTGTGTTTCGAACGCGGGTAAGCGGGCTTACGAATCGCGTCCGTAAGACCTTTTGCCAAGGAGACCGGCAGAAAGTAAATAATAGATAGAAATTGCAATAATTAAGAGTGGATGAGGTGGAGAAGGTGGGAGAGGAAGAAGATGCAGAGGTAAGAATAGAAGAATAAGAAAAATACTTTTGAAATGAAAGATGTTACTGAAAGCGAGAAAAACATTTAAAAACATAACAGAAGATAATGAGTAGGAGGAGAAACAGATGATGAAGCGAACAAACGAACAAAAAAAAACTGTATGTACATTATATACAGGAGAAGGGGGGGGGGGGGGGGGGGGAGGAGAAGAATATAAGAAAACATAGAGAATTATCACGATAAGTGTCACGGTAACGCGATAATAATGTAGATAAGATTATCATGACAATATTGACAATCAATGTAAAGTATACGACGAAAGAATACATATAGTGTAACAAAGATGAATCATTCTGTCAGTAAATGTGAAAACTATAAAATCACAATGGATACTAGCAATGAAAGAAACATGAAGCAGCAAACACCGAAGCAGAAAAGAACTGCAATGAAAAGAGTGAATCAGAAAGAACGAGAAAGATGTTGGGCCTGAACGAAAAATTATGGCCTCCTGACATGCGAACACCTTCTTTCGCTGGGCTGCGGAAGTCACATCAGATCACGTGACCGACTACCCTTGACCCACTGAGCTACTCACCATTTTTAATGAGGAAGGGGTTGGGGGAGAAACCTAGTGTTGGCGGAGGGGGACGGGGGTGTGGCAGAATTGTAGGACAAATTATTTAAAAACAACAGATGAAGTTGGTAAAGGTAATGGAGAGAGAGAGAGAGAGAGAGAGAGAGAGAGAGAGAGAGAGAGAGAGAGAGAGATGAGGGAGAGAGCAAGAAAGAAAGAGAGAGAGAGAGATGAGGGAGAGAGAGAAAGAAAGAGAGAGATAGAGTGATGAGGGAGAGAGAGCAAGAAAAGAGAGAGAGAGATGTGGGAGAGAGAGCAAGAAAGAGAGAGATGAGGGAGAGACAGAGAGAGATGAGGAAGAGAGAAAGAAAGAGAGATATAGAGAGATGAGGGAGAGAGAGCAAAAGAGAGAGAGAGGAGATGAGCGAGAGAGAGAAAGAAAGAGAGAGATAGAGAGATGAGGGAGAGAGAGCAAGAAAGAAAGAGAGAGAGATATGTGGGAGAGAGAGCAAGAAAGAGAGAGAGAGAGACAGAGAAAGAGAGAGAGAGAGAGAGAGAGAGAGAGAGAGAGAGAGAGAGAGAGAGAGAGAGAGAGAGATTGATTCCACTGTAATTGTTTGGTAATTAACATGTGGAAAAACAACAAACCACGAACACTTGGAGAACAACAACACATATCTATAATGTAGTGTTCCTGGCATGAAAAAACAATATTTGTAACGAGACGACGTGTATTGTTTTGCCAGTAAGAAAATAATGCGCCAATTCGACATTGTCGTGTCTACGATCTGAAGAATTCGAAAGAAAGTTACAAACAGAACAGCTGCAGTGTTGGGGGTTGCAGTTCATTGTAAGGACCGGAGAGGTTTGATGTCTAATAATAATAATAATAATAATAATAAGAAGAAGAAGAAGAAGACGAAGTAGAAGAAGAAGAAGAAGGAGGAGAAGAAGAAGAAGAAGAAGAAGAAGAAGAAGAAGAAGAAGAAGAAGAAGAAGAAGAAGAAGACGAAGAAGACACAAGGGAGGAGACGACGACACATCTTAATAGTAAGCAATATTATATTTATTATTAATTAAAAACAATAAATGCTCTCAGTGAATGTAAACACAGAAGGCACAAACAATATGTTGCACAATTTATTGCCTGATATATTTCGCTGCATTTCGTCAGGTGCATACTGTAGGATTATATATCGTATGTTTTTGCTTAAACTGTGTTTTACTGTACCGACTCTTGTACGCGAAGTAGTTAGAATGGATTACGTAATCCAGCATGCGGCATTCGCTTTTATGCAGTTCATGCTATTTACTTATTTCTACGTTTGAAAATCTCAGATCTTTATTTGCTTGGCTATGTAGACTATTTATTCTAATTGTAATTTCTTTTATATAAACTTCTATCTATTTCATTGTATAAACTTCTATCTATTCAGGTATCTAAACTCGATCTATTTCAGTTTATAAACTCTATATGATTCAGTGATAAAACCTCTATTATGCAGTTATATAAACTTTCTATCTATCAGTTATGTAACTTTATATCTATTCAGTTATATAACTATCTATCTTTCAGTTATATAAACCTCTATCTATTCAGCATATAAACCTCTATATATTCAGTTATTAGAAACCTCTATCAATATTCAGTTATAAACCTTATCTATTCGTTATATAAACTTCTACCAATTCAGTTATATAAACTTCTATTATTCAGTGAATAAATTCTATCTATTCAGTCATAAAACTCTATCCTATTAGTTATATAAACCTCTAAATATTCTGGTATATAATCCTCTATTATTTAGTTGATTAAACCTCTATCGTATTCAGTTATATAAAACTTCTATTTATTTCAGTTATATAAACCTCTTAAATCTATTCAGGTATATAAACTTCTATATATTCAGTTATATAAGCGTCTATCTATTCAGTTATATAACTCTATATCAGTTTAAAACTTCTATTATTCAGTTATATAAACTCTATCTATCAGTTAATAACTTCTATCTATTCAGTATATAAATTCTATCTATCATTATAAACCTATCTATTCAGTTATATAAACCTCTACTATTCGTATTAAACTCTATCTATTCAGTTATATAACTTCTATCTATTCATTATATAAATTACTATTCAGTTATATAAACTCTTCTATTAGTTTTAACTTCTATCTATTCAGTTTATAAACTCTACTATTCAGTTATATAAATCATCTATTCAGTTATTAACTTCTATCTATTCATTATATAACTTCTACTTTCAGTTATAACCTCTATCTATCAGTTATAAACTTCTATCTATTCTTATATAACTTCTACTATTCAGTATATAACTCTACTATTCAGTTATATAAATTCTATCTATTCAGTTATATAAACTCATCTATTCAGTTATATAACCTCTATCTATTCAGTTATAACTCTACTATTCGTTATAATAAACTTCTATCTATTCAGTTATATAAACATTCTATCTATTCAGTTATATAAACCTCTATCTATTCAGTATATAAACTTCTACTAATTCAGTTATATAAACTTCTATCTAATTCAGTTATATAAACTTCTATCTATTCAGTTATATAACTTCTATCTATTCGTTATATAAACTTCTATCTATTCAGTTATATAAACATCTATCTATTCGTATATAAACTTCTAGCTAATTCAGTATTATATAAACTTCATATCTATACAGTTATAAACTCCTCTATCTATTCGAAGTATAAACTTCTACTATTTAGTTATATAAACTTCTATCTCTTCAGTTATATAAACTTCTATCTATTCAGTTATATAAACCTCTATCTATTCAGTTATATAAACTCTATCTATTCAGTTATATAAACTT
This sequence comes from Cepaea nemoralis, assembly GCA_014155875.1. Lineage (NCBI taxonomy): Eukaryota > Metazoa > Mollusca > Gastropoda > Stylommatophora > Helicidae > Cepaea > Cepaea nemoralis. The sequence continues at coordinate 16,992 of JACEFZ010002634.1, forward strand.
CTATCTATTCTAGTTATATAAACTTCTATCTATTCAGTTATATAAACTTCTACTATTCAGTTTATATAAACTTCTATCTATTCAGTATAATAAACTTCTATCTATTCAGTTATATAAACTTCTATCTATTCAGTAATAACTTCTTCTATTCAGTTATATACTCTATCTATTCAGTTATATAAACTCTATCTATTCAGTTTATAAACTCTATCTATTCAGTTTTTATAAACTTTATCTATTCAGTTATATAAACTTCTACTATTCAGTTATATAAATTCTATCTATTCAGTTATATAAATTCTATATTCAGTTATATAACTCCTATTCATTATAAACTTCTACTATTCAGTTATATAAACTCTATCTATTCTTTTATAACTTCTACTATTCAGTTATATAACTTCTACTATTAGTTTTATAACTCTATCTATTCAGTTTATAACTTATCTATTCAGTTATATAAACTTCTACTAATTCAGTTATATAAACTTCTACTAATTCAGTTATATAAACTTCTATCTATTCAGTTATATAAACTTCTACTAATTCAGTTATATAAACTTCTATCTATTCAGTTATATAAACTTCTATCTATTCAGTTATATAAACTTCTATCTATTCAGTTATATAAACTTCTATCTATTCAGTTATATAAACTTCTATCTATTCAGTTATATAAACTTCTATCTATTCAGTTATATAAACTTCTATCTATTCAGTTATATAAAACTCTATCTATTCAGTTATATAAACTTCTATCTATTCAGTTATATAAACTTCTATCTATTCAGTTATATAAACTTCTATCTATTCAGTTATATAAACTTCTATCTATTCAGTTATATAAACTTCTATCTATTCAGTTATATAAACTTCTATCTATTCAGTTATATAAACTTCTACTAATTCAGTTATATAAACTTCTATCATTCAGTTATATAAACTTCTATCTATTCAGTTATATAAACTTCTATCTATTCAGTTATATAAACTTCTATCTATTCAGTTATATAAACTTCTATCTATTCAGTTATATAACTTCTATCTATTCAGTTATATAAACTTCTATCTATTCAGTTATATAAACTTCTATCTATTCAGTTATATAAACTTCTATCTATTCAGTTATATAAACTTCTATCTATTCAGTTATATAAACTTCTATCTATTCAGTTATATAAACTCTATCTATTCAGTTATATAAACTTCTATCTATTCAGTTATATAAACTTCTATCTATTCAGTTATATAAACATTCTATCTATTCAGTTATATAAACTTCTATCTATTCAGTTATATAAACTTCTATCTATACAGTTATATAAACTTCTATCTATTCAGTTATATAATCTTCTATCTATTCAGTTATATAAACTTCTATCTATTCAGTTATATAAACCTCTATCTATTCAGTTATATAAACCTCTATCTATTCAGTTATATAAACCTCTATCTATTCAGTTATATAAACTTCTATCTATTCAGTTATATAAACTTCTATCTATTCAGTTATATAAACGTCTATCTATTCAGTTATATAAACTTCTATCTATTCAGTTATATAAACTTCTATCTATTCAGTTATATAAACTTCTATCTATTCAGTTATATAAACTTCTATCTATTCAGTTATATAAACCTCTATCTATTCAGTTATATAAACCTCTATCTATTCAGTTATATAAACTTCTATCTATTCAGTTATATAAACTTCTATCTATTCAGTTATATAAACTTCTATCTATTCAGGTATATAACGTCCTATCTATTCAGTTATATAAACTTCTATTATTCAGTTATATAAAACTCTATTATTCAGTTATATAAACTCTATCTATTCAGCTATATAACTTCTATCTATTCAGTTATATAAACCTCTATCTATTCAGTTATATAAACTTCTACTATTCAGTTAGTAACTTATCTATTCAGTTATATAAACTTCTATCTATTCAGTTATATAAACTTCTATCTATTCAGTTATATAAACTTCTACTCATTCAGTTATTATACTTCTATCTATTAAGTTTATATAAACCTCTATCTATTCAGTTATATAACCTTCTATCTATTCAGTTATATAAACTTCTATCTATTCAGTTATATAAAACTTCTATCTATTCAGTTATATACATTCTATCTATTCAGTTATATAAACTTCTATCTATTCAGTTATATAAACTTCTATCTATTCAGTTATATAAACCTCTATCTATTCAGTTATATAAACTTCTATCTATTCAGTTATATAAACTTCTATCTATTCAGTTATATAAACCTCTATCTATTCAGTTATATAAACTTCTATCTATTCAGTTATATAAACTCTATCTATTCAGTTATATAAACTTCTACTAATTCAGTTATATAAACTTCTATCTATTCAGTTATATAAACTTCTATCTATTCAGTTATATAAACTTCTACTAATTCAGTTATATAAACTTCTATCTATTCAGTTATATAAACTTCTATCTATTCAGTTATATAAACCTCTATCTATTCAGTTATATAAACTTCTATCTATTCAGTTATATAAACTTCTATCTATTCAGTTATATAACCTTCTATCTATTCAGTTATATAAACTTCTATCTATTCAGTTATATAAACTTCTATCTATTCAGTTATATAAACCTCTATCTATTCAGTTATATAAACCTCTATCTATTCAGTTATATAAACCTCTATCTATTCAGTTATATAAACTTCTATCTATTCAGTATATAACCTCTATCTATTCAGTTATATAAGACTTCTTATCTATTCAGTTATATAACTCTCTATCTATTCAGTTATGTAAACCTCTATCTATTCAGTTATATAAACTTCTATCTATTCAGTTATATAACTTCTATCTATTCAGTTATATAAACCTCTATCTATTCAAGTTATATAAACTTCTATCTATTCAGCTCTATATAAACTTCTATCTATTCAGTATTATAAACTTCTATCTATTCATTATAAACTTCTATCTATTCAGTTATAAATTATCTATTCAGTTATATAAACCTCTATCTATTAGTTATAAACTCTATCTATTCAGTTATATAAACTCTATCTATTCAGTTATATAAACTTATCTATTCAGTTATATAAACTTCACTATTTTATATAAATCCTTTCAGTTATATAAACTTCTATCTATTCAGTTATATAAACTTCTATCTATTCAGTTATATAAACTCTATCTATTCAGTTATATAAACTTCTATCTATTCAGTTATATAAACTTCTATCTATTCAGTTTATAAACTTCTATCTATTCATTATATAAACTTCTATCTATTCAGTTATATAAACTTCTATCTATTCATTTAAAACTTCTATCTATTCAGTTATATAAATCTATCTATTAGTTATATAAACTTCTATCTATTCAGTTATATAAACTTCTATCTATTCAGTTATATAAACTTCATCTATTCAGTTATATAAACTTCTATCTATTCAGTTATATAAACTTCTAATATATTCAGTTATATAAACTTCTACTAATTCAGTTATTAAACTTCTATCTATTCAGTTATATAAATCTATCTATTCGTTATATAAACTTCTATCTATTCAGTTATATAAACCTTTTATCTATTCGTTATATAAACTTCTATCTATTCAGTTATATAAACTTCTATCATTCAGTTATATAAATTCTATCATTCAGTTTATAAACTTCTACTATTCAGTTATATAAATTCTATCTATTCAGTTATATAAACTTCTATCTATTCAGTTATATAAACTTCTATCTATTAGTTATATAAACTTCTATCTATTTCAGTTATATAAACTTTATCTATTCAGTTTATCTTATCTATTTATAAACTCTATCTATTCAGTTTATAAACTTCTATCTATTCAGTTATTAAACTCTATCTTTCAGTTATATAAACTTCTATCTATTCGTTATATAAACTTCTATCTATTCAGTTTATAACTTCTATCTATTCAGTTATATAAACTTCTATCTATTCAGTTATATAAACTTCTATCTATTCAGTTATATAAACCTCTATCTATTTCTATATAAACTTCTATCTATTCAGTTATATAAACTTCTATCTATTCAGTTATATAAACTCTATCTTTCAGTTATAAAACTTCTATCTATTCAGTTATATAAACTTCTACTATTCAGTTATATAAACTCTATCTATTCAGTTATATAAACTTCTATCTATTCAGTTATATAAATCTATCTATTCAGTTTATATAAACTTTATCTATTCAGTTATATAAACTTCTATTTCATTATTAAATTCTATTCAGTTATATAATTCTTCTATTCAGTTATTAAATTCTATCTATTCAGTTATATAAACTTCTACTATTCAGTTTATAAAACTTCTATCTATTCAGTTATATAAACTTCTATCTATTCAGTTATATAATTCTATCTATTCAGTTATATAAATCTATCTATTCAGTTATATAAACTTCTATTATTCAGTTATATAAACTTCTATCTATTCAGTTATATAAACTTCTATCTATTCGTTATATAAACTTCTATCTATTCGTTATATAAACTTCTATCTATTCGTTATATAAACTTTATAAAAACTTCTATCTATTCAGTTATATAAACTTCTATCTATTGTTAATAAACTTCTATCTATTCAGTTATATAAATTTATCTATTCAGTTATATAAACTTTACTATTCTTTATAAACTTCTATATTCATTATTAAACTCTATCTATTCAGTTATATAAATCTACTTTATTATATAACTTCTATCATTCAGTTATATAAACTTACTATTATTTATAAATCTACTATTCAGTTATATAAATTCATATTTAAACTTTCATTTTATAAACTTCTATATTCAGTTATAATTATTTTTCAGTTATAACTCTATCTATTCAGTTATATAAACTCTATCTATTCAGTTAT
>JACEFZ010002635.1:0-18449 GCA_014155875.1 Cepaea nemoralis
TTTGAATTCTGAAATGAAAAATAAACGCTGCTGGCTTTGTGAAAGGTGAAGATAAGAGTTTGAGGTCGAGCGATATCTGTGTGAACATATTAGAACAGGCATGTATCCAAAGTGAGACTTGGCAGACACACAGAAGCGCGCGCGCACACACACACATACACAGAGAGAGAGAGAGAGAGAGAGAGAGAGAGAGAGAGAGAGAGAGAGAGAGAGAGAGAGAGAGAGAGAGAGAGAGAGAGAGAGGCACACCAATATATACGCATACATCACATACATACGCACACACAGAAGCACACACATACACATACATACAAAGCTGAATAACCGGAAGGACAGACTGATGGATAAACAGACAGACGGACGGACTGAAGGACAGATAGCATATTCCAGTAAATGAACACACGCGGCAATAAAACAAATGAATAATGAGAGAACTACAAATACACTTTTGGAAATCAACAGCAGCCTCCACATGTGTCAATCACTGGTGTAGATGAGGCGTGTAGCCGGGTGACGTCACACCTCACATGTTTCAGTTGTGCAGATAAAGGGTGTAGCCGGGTGATGGTGGCACCTCACATGTTTCAGTTGTGTAGATGAGGCGTGTAGCCGGGTGAACGTTGCACCTCACAGCACATGCTTCAGCTGTGTAGATGAGGCGTGGAGCCGAATAAACGTCGCACCTCACATGTTTCAGTTGTGTAGATGAGGTATGTAGCTGGGTGAACTCGTACCTCACATCTTTCAGTTTTGTAGATGAGGTATGTAGCTGGGTGAACTCGTACCTCACATGTTTCAGTTGTGTAGATGAGGTATGTAGCTGGGTGAACGTGGCATCTCACATGTTTCAGTTGTGTAGATGAGGTATGTAGCTGGGTGAACGTGGCATCTCACATGTTTCAGTTGTGTAGATGAGACGTGTAGCTGAGTGAACGTCGCACCTCACATGCTTCAGTTGGCCAGGCACCAGTCTTGTCTGCTGGTGTCGGTTTCATGCCTGAAGTGTGCGCACAGATTCCAACATGTTCTGTTGTTGTCTAACACTTGCTTCACGCATCATTGTTGTGGGTCAGGTTCCACATTGTCTCTCTGGCTGACAGGCCAGTCAACGCACATTGTCTTGGCTTCCTTCATTGTATGCACAGATATCGTCATCAGTGCTGGAGGTACCTGCCATTGATCATCAAAGAAGCTGGAAAATACACTGGGCACTGCGGAACAGAGCATCAAGGAGATAAGCAGAAACCATCACAGAATCAAGAAGGTAGGCAGAAGGTAACAGAGCACCAAGAAGGTAGATATAAACCATCAGAGCACCAAGAAGGTAGATATAAACCATCAGAGCACCAAGAAGGTAGATATAAACCATCAGAGCACCAAGAAGGTAGATATAAACCATCAGAGCATCAAGACGGGAGATATAAACCATCAGAGCATCAAGACGGGAGATATAAACCATCAGAGCATCAAGACGGTAGATATAAACCATCAGAGCATCAAGACGGTAGATATAAACCATCAGAGCATCAAGACGGGAGATATAAACCATCAGAGCATCAAGACGGGAGATATAAACCATCAGAGCATCAAGACGGGAGATATAAACCATCAGAGCATCAAGACGGGAGATATAAACCATCAGAGCATCAAGACGGTAGATATAAACCATCAGAGCATCAAGACGGTAGATATAAACCATCAGAGCATCAAGACGGGAGATATAAACCATCAGAGCATCAAGACGGGAGATATAAACCATCAGAGCATCAAGACGGTAGACATAAACCATCAGAGCATCAAGACGGGAGATATAAACCATCAGAGCATCAAGACGGGAGATATAAACCATCAGAGCATCAAGACGGTAGATATAAACCATCAGAGTATCAAGACGGTAGATATAAACCATCAGAGTATCAAGACGGGAGATATAAACCATCAGAGCATCAAGACGGTAGATATAAACCATCAGAGTATCAAGACGGTAGACATAAACCATCAGAGCATCAAGACGGTAGACATAAACCATCAGAGCATCAAGACGGGAGATATAAACCATCAGAGCATCAAGACGGGAGATATAAACCATCAGAGCATCAAGACGGGAGATATAAACCATCAGAGCATCAAGACGGGAGATATAAACCATCAGAGCATCAAGACGGGAGATATAAACCATCAGAGCATCAAGACGGGAGATATAAACCATCAGAGCATCAAGACGGGAGATATAAACCATCAGAGTATCAAGACGGGAGATATAAACCATCAGAGCATCAAGACGGGAGATATAAACCATCAGAGTATCAAGACGGGAGATATAAACCATCAGAGTATCAAGACGGGAGATATAAACCATCAGAGTATCAAGACGGTAGACATAAACCATCAGAGTATCAAGACGGTAGACATAAACCATCAGAGTATCAAGACGGTAGACATAAACCATCAGAGTATCAAGACGGTAGACATAAACCATCAGAGCATCAAGACGGGAGATATAAACCATCAGAGCATCAAGACGGGAGATATAAACCATCAGAGCATCAAGACGGTAGACATAAACCATCAGAGTATCAAGACGGTAGACATAAACCATCAGAGTATCAAGACGGGAGATATAAACCATCAGAGCATCAAGACGGGAGATATAAACCATCAGAGCATCAAGACGGGAGATATAAACCATCAGAGTATCAAGACGGGAGATATAAACCATCAGAGCATCAAGACGGGAGATATAAACCCTCAGAGTATCAAGACGGGAGATATAAACCATCAGAGTATCAAGACGGGAGATATAAACCATCAGAGTATCAAGACGGGAGATATAAACCATCAGAGCATCAAGACGGGAGATATAAACCATCAGAGTATCAAGACGGGAGATATAAACCATCAGAGTATCAAGACGGGAGATATAAACCATCAGAGTATCAAGAAGGTAGACAGAAACCATCAGAGCATCAAGACGGGAGATATAAACCATCAGAGCATCAAGACGGGAAATATAAACCATCAGAGCATCAAGACGGGAGATATAAACCATCAGAGTATCAAGACGGGAGATATAAACCATCAGAGCATCAAGACGGGAGATATAAACCATCAGAGTATCAAGACGGGAGATATAAACCATCAGAGCATCAAGACGGGAGATATAAACCATCAGAGTATCAAGAAGGTAGACAGAAACCATCAGAGCATCAAGAAGGTAGGCAGAAACCATAAGAACAACAACAACAACAACAACAAAACTTTATTTTGAAAGGGTTAAGAATTGGGCACGCAGGCCCGTCTAACATTCTGCCCTTTTATCACTCTCTTTCATACATTATACCATTCACACATCATTCAAGGCTAACTGAAAACAGCAACAATATAAAATATATGCATTATAAAGGCATGTTGAAAAAAGTAAAAATAAATACTACACGACTCAGTAATAGTAATAACTGGTGTGGTATTTATTAGCTACGTGGAATATACTGGACTACCAAAAGGGGACTGGCTGTTATACTAGGGTTTTATTATATTATTACTTCTATTATTAAGGGGGAAGGTAATCCGTACTGAGATAGTGTTCAAATAATTTGCGATTATATGTATAGGGATTGATGATGTCTTTTATTTCATGTGGAAGATTGTTCCACAGCTGAGCTGCAGAGTACGTTAAGCTTGTTTTGTATAAGTCTATCCTAGGCTTCGGAAGGTGTAATAAATTTAATCGTTTACTGTGTCTAGCATTATATTCAAACAATGGCCAAAGGTAGTTTGGGGCATTCCGATGTAGGATTTTGTGAATTAGTTTGGCCTTATTGAAAAGCAGACGTTTGCGGAGTGGTAGTAACTGAAGGCGTTTATGCAGGCTAGGATTTTCAGTTAAATGTTTGCTATAAATTAATCTCATGGCCCGTTTCTGGAGTGAGTAAAGTCGCTTGGTGCTTGAATTGGAACAACCGTCCCAGATTGTAGAGCAGTAGTCAAAATGTGTCTGTATGTGTGACGTATAGAATATTTTCCTTGTATCCTCATCAAGGAAATTTTAATTTTGGAGAGTTGGTAGACTTTTTTCGCTGTTTGTTTAGTGAGCGCTTGAACGTGAGGATTAAAGGTTAGGTTTCTATCAATGATGAGTCCTAATGTTTTGTGCTCAGTTACACTTTCTACTGGCATGTTATCGATGTGAAGTTGAAGTGATCTGTGTGAATTTAGAGTCTGAAGTCTTTGTCTTGTTGTTAATAACATAGATTTTGTTTTAGTGATGTTAATTTGCATACGGTTCGCATAGCTCCACCTAACTACATTATTTAATTCTTGTTGCAAAGACGACTCCAGCAAATTACTGCTTTCAGCGTTTGTATACACTGTACAGTCGTCTGCAAATAGATCGCAGGACGACGAAAGATGCAAAGGTAGATCATTAATATATATGGCGAATAATAGAGGGCCAAGAATAGAGCCTTGCGGTACTCCAGTATTGAAGGTAGTGGTTTGGGACAGAGATTTATTGCATGAAACTACTTGCTTTCTGTTTGACAGAAAAGATGTTATTAGCGTCACAACATTAGGGCCAATTTTCATTGTCTCTAGTTTTTTAATTAAAATGGCATGGTCTATCATATCAAATGCTTTTCTGAAATCGATAAACACAGCTCCACATAGATTGTTGTTATTTATATTATGGTGCCAATTTTCTATCATGTTTGTTAGGGCCGTATGGCAAGAATATTTTGGTCGAAATCCTGATTGACTGTCAACTATAAACTTGTTGCTATCTAAATACTGTAATGTTACCTTATGGATGTGTTTTTCTAGTGGTTTTGATAGTGATGATAGTAAAGAAATGGGTCTATAATTGTTCTGGAGACCATTGTCCAATGAACCAGATTTAAGGAGAGGATACACTTTAGCGATTTTGAGAGCTGATGGAAAGTGACCTTTGGTGATACACTGATTATATACATAGGTTAGTGATACACAGATCACTGGCGCAGCACAGCGGGAGAATCCGACTGCTGATTCCATCTAACCCAGATGAGTTTGTGTTTTTTAGTTTTACTGAGGTAAATGAGTACTTCAGTGACTGTCATTAGCGGTATGTCAGAAAGGATATCTCGGGGGCATCTAGTCTGGCAAAACGATGACAGTAAAGATAAGGTTGCATGGAGAATTTGGTATTGTAGCCTTCAACTGATCTATGTCATTCTGAAAAAAGTTACTGAATTGGTCGCATGAAATAGGATTTGATGGTGATGAATTTGAGTAGTTATGCTTGTTTGGTCAAGGTGTTAATTGCCTTCCATATGTCCTTACTATTTGTTTTTATCCATGACTAAGTTCTTAAAGTAATTTTTCTTTTCTTTTCGTATGGTATATTGAACTTTGTTTCTAAGAGTACGGTATGTGCTGAGATCCCGCTTTTTATGTGCCTTATCTCTGTCTCTCATAATTTCAAGAATTTCCTGGGTGATCCAAGGTGGTTTGACGTGATGTTTTACTCGAACTTCCTTGATTGGCACATGTCTATCAAACACATCAATAAAGATCTTCATCAAGAAGGTAGGCAGAAACCATAAGAGCATCAAGAAGGTAGACAGAAACCATCGTAAGGACAGACATAAACCAGTCTGCCTCAATCTTCAGACTCACGCTGTGGAGTCATAGCACACTTTCCCCGAATGGCTCCCCGCAGTTACAGATATGGAGTCATAGCACACTTTCCCCGAATGGCTCCCCGAGACTCCGCCAGTTACAGATGTGGAGTCATAGCACACTTTCCTCGAATGGCTCCCCGAGACTCCGCCAGTTACAGATGTGGAGTCATAGCACACTTTCCTCGAATGGCTCCCCGAGACTCCGCCAGTTACAGGTGTGACGCACCAAAACCAATCCTAGAAAGCACCATAGCAAGACTGCCCAGAATGCGCCAGACACAGAATGGACATGTGAATAACAGGAGCAGTTCTACAAGACAGGGTGTGTGGCCCTGTGGCGACCTCAGGCGCTCCGTACAGGACATGAACCATACAGGACTGGGCACATAGCAAACGTTCATGGCCTCAGAACACACACCCTCGCATGCACGCACGCACGCACGCACTCACCCACAAAAACACACTAGAGCTGTCTTACAGACTACGTACACACTGTAGCACAAGCAAAGGTCAGAATGTGTGCAACAATAATCACAGATTTTTCTAAATATTGGGAATATGCGCTAATCAGTAAAAACACATGTTATAAATATTTGTAAGGAGGAAAAAAAATCAGGACCAAAGTGGGGGTTATAGCAGCGCTAGATTTAATTAGAAAACAGCAAGTGAAATCGTTCGGCCAAATGACTTTGCTATCAACTGACAGTATACCACATCGATCAATAAATGTACAGACCAAATGGAACTAGAATAAGAGGCCGACCATGTAAACGATGGACAGAGGGAATAGCAGAATCCATGGATATCTCGATATATGAAGCCCATAAACGGGCATTCTCCCGCTGTTTATGCTTTACCGCGGCACCGCAAGGTACAAGAGGAACAAGATGGACGGACACTCTCTCACTCTTTATGCTTCACAATGACACGGCAACCTACAAGAGGAACATAATGAGATGTATATCCGTTTTCCAAATTGTGCCTGGACAGCGACATATTCAGCCTGCTCTATTCATGTTGCAACTGCCGAGATCATGGGCACACTTTCCGTGAGCACAGGCGCTCTTTTTTCGCCATTATCCACGAAAATGTCTTGTCCACTACCAGTGTTTCAGGATGAGCTTAGCACTCTGATTCATCACTTTGTACACTGTACACATTTAAACCCTGATTTCTACTGTCGTCTGGTGATAGAGTTGGACATCAAGCCACTCCTCCTAAACATACAGCTGCTAGAGCTGGCGTCAAGCCACTTCCTCCTCAACATATAGCTGCTAGAGCTGGACGTCAAGCCACTCCTCCTCAACATATAGCTGCTAGAGCTGGACGTCAAGCCACTCCTCCTCAACATATAGCTGATAGAGCCGGACGTCAAGCCACTCCTCCTCAACATATAGCTGCTAGAGCCGGACGTCAAGCCACTGCTCCTCAACCTATAGCTGCTTGTATTGTGACATTCAGAAGGTCAACTATTTGCATGGCTGACGTTAAATGAACGTAACGTCCTGGGTCTTCCTACAACTTCGTGAAGAACCCGGAATCCTGTAGTTTATTGCTGACCTGGCGCGTACCTTTCTCTTAGGCTCGAGCCGTTTACAAATTAATTTTCTCACCTTGAGCCGTTTGAGTGACGTCATTAAGTATAACCGATAATTATAGGCAAGAGATGAACATGGCGTTTATGCCTCACCTGTCGGGTGTTGCGGTGTTCCTTTAATTGTTCCTTGTTGTGTTTTCATTCATTTCTGAGTTGTTTGTTTGAGCATATTTTATCCATTGGAGAGCCTAATCATTTTTTATCATTTCTCGGCCAAGTCGCGTTTTATTCATTTCTAAGCTTGTTTTTGTTAGGGCATATTTTATCCATTGGCGAGCCTAGTCATTTGAACATTGTTTATTCATTTTTAGGCCATGTCGTTCCACCATGTTTTAATAATTTCTGGGTCTGATTGTTTCAACATTCTATATTCATCTCTTTGTCTATTGTTTGAACATAATTTGTTCATTTCTAGGGATGATTCGCTCTTCGTTTATATGAGTCTAGTGAGTTACAAATTATCTTGTAATTTCTGAATCTAATTGTTTCATCATTTCTCAGTTTATGTGCGTTTGTTTAGTTTACATTCATCGTTGATGGTTCATAGATGGCGAGACAGACTGAGAGACAGACTGAGAGACAGACTGAGAGACAGGCTGAGAGACAGACTGAGAGACAGACAGAGAGAAAGACTGGCACACTACGGTGTAGACAAACATACAGACACATAGACAAGCATTAATATAAACAAAAAGCAGACACATATTTACGTTCCTCTTCCTCCTTCTTCTTTCTCATTCTCCATCTTCTTTCTCCCCGTCCTCTTCTCCCCTTTCTCTTCCTTGTGTTATTATATCGTTGTTATTGTTCCTCTTCTTCATCTTCATCTGCCACTTCTTCTGGTAATTAGCCATGATTTTGTCTCAGTGGAGATATGGAGGTATCTTTGTCTCAGTGTAGACATGGAGGTATCTTGTCTCACTTCTGTGACGTCACCATGCCAGCAGACGTTCTGTGATGTCACCATGCCAGCAGACGTTCTGTGATGTCATCATGCCAGCAGACGTTCTGTGATGTCATCGTGCCAGCAGACGTTCTGTGATGTCACCATGCCAGCAGACGTTCTGTGATGTCATCATGCCAGCAGACGTTCTGTGATGTCATCACGCCAGCAGACGTTCTGTGATGTCACCATGCCAGCAGACGTTCTGTGATGTCATCATGCCAGCAGACGTTCTGTGATGTCATCACGCCAGCAGACGTTCTGTGACGTCACCATGCCAGCAGACGTTCTGTGATGTCATCATGCCAGCAGACGTTCTGTGATGTCATCACGCCAGCAGACGTTCTGTGATGTCATCATGTCAGCAGACGTTCGTGATGTCATCATCCACCGAGTTTATTTTAAATAAATGGGGGTCAGCATGGCTGACTGGCTAAGAACGCGTGTTCTTAAACATCCGGTGTGCTGATGCCGAGGTAAGGGGTTCAACCCCTACACCGGACAGCTGGACTAAAATGTTGACATATCGTCCTTGACTTGATGACGTGTAAATTACAAGTACCTCTGAAGCAGGAGTGGACTGGCCTGTTGGCGAGGGACACTAGTAACAGCGACAGCTAATCCACATACAAAATTCAGTCCAGCGCCACTAGAAGTAGTGTGTATGCACAACGCTTGACTTCAGACCGAGCGATTCAGTCCAGCGCTACTAGAAGTAGTGTGTATGCACAACGCTTGACTTCAGACCGAGCGATTCAGTCCAGCGCCACTAGAAGTAGTGTGTATGCACAACGCTTGACTTCAGACCGAGCGATTCAGTCCAGCGCCACTAGAAGTAGTGTGTATGCACAACGCTTGACTTCAGACCGAGCGATTCAGTCCAGCGCCACTAGAAGTAGTGTGTATGCACAACGCTTGACTTCAGACCGAGCGATTCAGTCCAGCGCCACTAGAAGTAGTGTGTATGCACAACGCTTGACTTCAGACCGAGCGATTCAGTCCAGCGCCACTAGAAGTAGTGTGTATGCACAACGCTTGACTTCAGACCGAGCGATTCAGTCCAGCGCCACTAGAAGTAGTGTGTATGCACAACGCTTGACTTCAGACCGAGCGATTCAGTCCAGCGCTACTAGAAGTAGTGTGTATGCACACAACGCTTGACTTCAGACCGAGCGATTCAGTCCAGCGCAACTAGAAGTAGTGTGTATGCACAACGCTTGACTTCAGACCGAGCGATTCAGTCCAGTGCTACTAGAAGTAGTGTGTATTGCACAACGCTTGACCTTCAGACCGAGCGATTCAGTCCAGCGCCACTAGAAGTAGTGTGTATGCACAACGCTTGACTTCAGACCGAGCGATTCAGTCCAGCGCCTACTAGAAGTAGTGTGTATGCACAACGCTTGACTTCAGACCGAGCGATTCAGTCCAGCGCCACTAGAAGTAGTGTGTATGCACAACGCTTGACTTCAGACCGAGCGATTCAGTCCAGCGCTACTAGAAGTAGTGTGTATGCACAACGCTTGACTTCAGACCGAGCGATTCAGTCCAGCGCTACTAGAAGTAGTGTGTATGCACAACGCTTGACTTCAGACCGAGCGATTCAGTCCAGTGCTACTAGAAGTAGTGTGTATGCACAACGCTTGACTTCAGACCGAGCGATTCAGTCCAGTGCTACTAGAAGTAGCGTGTATGCACAACGCTTGACTTCAGACCGAGCGATTCAGTCCAGTGCTACTAGAAGTAGTGTGTATGCACAACGCTTGACTTCAGACCGAGTGATTCAGTCCAGTGCCACTAGAAGTAGCGTGTATGCACAACGCTTGACTTCAGACCGAGTGATTCAGTCCAGTGCCACTAGAAGTAGCGTGTATGCACAACGCTTGACTTCAGACCGAGTGATTCAGTCCAGTGCCACTAGAAGTAGTGTGTATGCACAACGCTTGACTTCAGATCGAGCGAGAGCCAAAAAAAAATAAAAATTAATAAACGTCCGGAGGCAGTGACCTACCTCACCAACATCACATGTTGTAGACCAGTGGTTCTCAATCTTTTTAGGCCCATGCCCCCTTCACCATATTTTCAAAACGTCACCCCCCCCCCCCCCTTTTCGTATTTCCTCAATAAAAATCCCCCCTTTTCGTATTTCGTCCTTTAAATCCCCCCGCTCCCATAAATTTAATAACACATACTAGAACAAGTGTAGACGTCTGTATAAGACGTGATTTGCGGGTCTACTTACGTTATAAAGCAATTTCAGAAGAGTGAGAAGTATAGAACTGTAAAGTATGGAGGGATAAACAATATCAAGTAATCGGTTCTTGTATTAACGCGATCTTGAAATAATCTTAATCCACCCCCCCCCCCCCCCATGGAAACCCTAAAATTCCCCTCGGGGGGGGGGGGGGGGGAATTCCCCACCGGTTGAGAACCACTGTTGCAGACCCTGGAGCACGCAGGATAGGTGGTCAGTCTCTAACTCCCTACACGAACGTGAAGAGCTGGCATCAGAACCTCTCCCGACCGCATTCATGTCATTGTCAGCTTAACGCCACAACCGTTACATCAACCTACCCGCCGGTGTTCGTTCAATCAATCAATCAATCAATCAATCAATCAATCAGGTGCCGTCTCCACAGTGAAGGTTGGCTGCAATGGATCTCCAACACTGTCTCTCGCCCTGACTGTACACTCTGTCAGACTGATATCCGTCCGTCTCTTGATGTTATCTTCCCACTTGTAACGTTGTCTGCATCTTGCCTTCTACCATAACTTCCAGTATGTTTTATTATTTTATTTTTATACGAGTATTATGTCTTTTAACGTGGCTGAAATATTTCACTTGCCTCTGTTTTATTTCTTTCATCAATCCTCTTTTCATTCCCAGTTTTTCTAGAACTTCTGTATTTGTTGTTCGCTAACGTGAGCTGACACATCACCCAGCGAACTGTAGACTTGTGTAAAACGTCACGTACTCGCGCACGTGCGCCTGTCAATCAACGGTGAGTTTGACGTCACAAAGGTAGGCCCCACCCGGCACACTAGAAGTGGGTGTCGGTCTACGCTTGTGTTGCCTGGCTTACCTGGCGGTAACAGGTAGGCAGTCTCCGTGGCCATGTTGTTACCAAAACCGCCTCGCCATCCGAAGATTGCGGGTTCGATTCCCGCCTATGTCGTTCGGTTCACAAGTGCAGTTTTCTCAGAGACTCCTGGGGGTCGTCATTGGAGCTACGGAGTTCGTGCTCTGTGCGAGAGACCAAGTCATATGGGATAAAACCCGGTGCAACGAAATCGATCTTCTTCTTGTTGAAATCCGTCTCAAACGGTTCACTCATCATCATCATGTGCCGTGCCGATAAGCGTGGGCTGTCATTTCTCACGCGATCACCAGAGTCGTGGGTCAGCTCTATGTTCTTGTTTCGACCATACCAAGTAGCCAAGCCGTCCAGGTATTACTTCTCTGCCTCCTCCTTGTTCTCTTCCCCTCGATCTAACCAGTTGTCACCAAGTTTTCCAATTTATTTCATCCTATAAAACGTTCTGAACGAGACAAAATGTTGACGTCCAACTGGCCATTGTGTGGCATGAAACCACTACTCGGCAGTCAGGAAGTTTAAATATCGAGCGTGTGAGACCCCTCGGCCACCTCTACCAGCGATGTGATGTGCCAGGTCTTCACATTTACTAGCTGAGGTGTTCGGCTCATGTTCTCGCTGTCGTCTGTCCACTCACGGACCTCATGTGTTCGTGTGTGTGTGTTGTGGCCTTACCTGGTCGGTCCTGCTCTGGTCTGAGGTGTAGGGTCTTGCCTGGTCGTTGGTGCATTGTCAGGGGCTGATAGAACTAGTGTATATATACACATATACATATAAACATAATACACACACATACATACAAGTCAAAATGTTTTGGGCATGTTATGAGAAGACATGACTTGGAGAACTTGGTGACAACTGGCAAGATCGAAGGGAAGAGACCAAGGGGAAGACCGAGAAGTAAATACCTGGATGGCTTGGTCGAGACAGGAACACGGAGCTAATCCACGGCTCTGGTGATCGAGTGAGATGGCAGAACATGATCGCCCACGCTTACCGGCATGGCACATGATGGATGGATGCATATACACATATGCACACATTTCCACACATACACACTTCTACACATACACACATGTGCACACAGTTCCACATACACACACACACACACACTTCCAAACATACACACACTTCCACACCCACACTTCCACACATACACACACTTCCACATACCCACATACACACTTCTACACACACGAGCATCCACTCTTTCACAAAACACACATGTCAAAGACTGAAGTATAGAGGTCTGAGGTCTGCCTCAAGATAGAAGACCACCGGGGAAAAGTGGTCAACTCAAGTAGATCAGAGGTAACACAGTGCCCCGATAGAGGCAGGGTAGGTGATAGGAAGGGGGGACTATTAACTAGTTCTCTCATGCGACACGGAGGCGTCGACCAGATAGTAGTACTCTGGTCACGGCAGAATCACGCCTACGTGATAGCCACGGAGAAGGATTGCCACTCAAACAGGAGCGGGCTATAAGCGTGCGAGTGTGACAGCACGAAAAAAGCCGAAGGACACACAAGGTCCTTCCGCGTGCTGTGTAGCCACGCGGAGTAGGAAAGTCAGACTGGGACTGACTTCTTAGCGAGCGCACCGTTTAGTGTCGATAGGGGTTTCTGTAGCCAAGTAGATAGAGATTAGCAATAGGGTTAGGAAACTAGTGATAGGCAATTCTGTGGCTTTGTGTGTGATTTGATAGCGACTGTTTTGTAAATGTAAATAGCCAACGGCAATAAAATGTATCATCCATTTCCTCTCACACGACTTGCAAGTTCCTTGTGTGGTGCGAGAGAAGTAATCCTATGATGCCTGAAACTATCGGTTGCTGCAGGTAGGATTAATGTGGTGTCAGAAGGTGGCTTGGACAAATGTTCAAGCTAATACACTTACCCAGGGGCTCTAGATTAAGGTTACTAGTAGTGAATTACAAGGTTTAAATTTGTGTCAGTGACTGATGACGTGTGCAGACTAGAAAAAAGTTGCGAGCTAAGCTGTGCCTATCGTAATAAAATATGCTATTTGTGTTTATTGAAATATTATGTACTTTTAAATCAGGATTCTTCGAAGTTGTAAGTTTGATATATGATTTTTTTTCATTTATTTTTGTAAAATTTCTTATTTGTTTATGAATATTATCAAACATGATTCATGGCGGAGCGATACACATGCCAGCAACATTATCGATTTTTGCAAGCTAAAAATAGCGCTGCGCCTCTGACGTATTGCGACTGACAAACAGTTGCTTTACGCCATTTGCATTCAGCATCTGATTGTTTACAAATCGCCAAGACTGCTGCCCGCCTGAATCTGTGCTTTATATTAATATTATTTGTTTATTTAAGTTAGTGAATGAATATATTTATTTATTTAAACATTATTATGACAGTTATATTTATTTCAAAGCAGTTATTGAATTTTTTTTCGTATTTTTCTATTTGTTTTACCGTCGCGATGGCACTACTTTTGGCTATGCAAATTAGACTTGGTCGCACAACACTTCCATAGATTAAACTAGATTAGGAACGAAAGGCATAAGACGTTAGAACGAAGACAGGACATTGACATTTAATATTAATTAAACTACATTCTATTTGTCGGGGGGCATGTCATTGTGATTGTACCAAATTGTCAAAAATTATATATCGTTTGCAATTTGTTAATTGTTGCTGCTCTGTGAACCAGGGTAAACAACAGCTGGTTAGAAAAGTAACTCGTGTGTATGCCGAAGTGCCAAACGAGGGGACCTGAGTTGCCAAACGATTGTGCCTGATTTTCTGGAACATTAAGATGAGTATACTCAACATATTTGGCATGCAATGTGATTAATAGCATCTCTTTTTCAGCGTGTGATGCATTAGCATATTTTTGTGCTCTGTTTTTCAGGATAAAATTTTCCAGGTTATAAACTAAGAGTACAATTAGTAGTGCTCAGAGATTAAGAAACATAACATATCTAACATAAATAAGTGATTAAAGAGGTCAGTGCCTGTTAACGCTAGCTAATTACCCAACAACATGGCTACTTTAGCTGATTTCATAAAAGCAGGTAAAAAGTTACAATACACAGGAAAAGAGCTAGAACAATATGCTGATCAAAAATTTAAAGAAGCAAAAGATGCTGAGAGAACTGAACGTGCACGAAAAGAGGATGCGGAGAGAGATGAACGTGCACGAGAAAGACAACACCAAAAGGAGATTGCAGAACTAGCTGAGATAACAAAACAAAAACAGCTAGAACAAGATAAGAAAGTGTCGAAATGTGTCCACTGTCAACTTTTGCATGACACTTATTCTATGTGTGATAAATCGCCTAACTATCCGGCACATCTTGAGAATGTCATTAAGAAGCAACAAAACCAAGAGAACTGCATACAGGCGTGCAGTCAAATGCTTCTTCTGTTCCAGCTACGGCCATTATTCAAATAAGTGCCTGGGGCGCCAACGTATGAAAGCCAACAATGCTATTTTGATTGATACATCTTCTGATAGTGGTAGTGAGACCGAGTGTGAAGTTGAAAATGTAGTACCTTTTAAGCAATCTGAAGATGTTTGTTGTGTGAATGATGTATTAATTATGTGGTTGTTTCGGGATTTGAAATTTAAATATTGAGCACAACCCACTACTGGCAACGCCGATCACATTCTGGTATGAACCTAAGGCCTATCCACGTCAATCTGGAAGCACTATACTCGAGTTTCGCCCTCAGTTTGAGCTCGTCAGTAGTGCATATCCCTGACCGGATCCGGAAACAGTCCCGGATCACGCGTGTGAAGCGGGTGTGTAACCACGCGGCACACACTGGACACACCAAATTATCACAACAGAACATCACAACGCTACCCATCGTAGGCTATGCTCAAGATTGCCCAATCGCCGCGACCGACGTCCGTCAATCGATGGGACCCGAACGATCAGGTCTTCTCACTGGCAAGGAACACCAGGCCTCCTAAATCCAGTGAGCAATAATCAATTGATTATGTGGTTGTTTCGGGATTTGAAATTTAAATATTGAGCACAACCCACTACTGGCAACGCCGATCGCATTCTGGTGTGAACCTAAGGCCTATCCACGTCAATATGGAAGCACTATACTCGAGTTTCGCCCTCAGTTTGAGCTCGTCAGTAGTGCATATCCCTGACCGGATCCGGAAACAGTCCCGGATCACGCGTGTGAAGCGGGTGTGTAACCACGCGGCACACACTGGACACACCAAATTATCACAACAGAACATCACAACGCTACCCATCGTAGGCTATGCTCAAGATTGCCCAATCGCCGCGACCGACGTCCGTCAATCGATGGGACCCGAACGATCAGGACTTCTCACTGGCAAGGAACACCAGGCCTCCTAAATCCAGTGAGCAATAATCAATTGATTATGTGGTTGTTTCGGGATTTGAAATTTAAATATTGAGCACAACCCACTACTGGCAACGCCGATCGCATTCTGGTATGAACCTAAGGCCTATCCACGTCAATATGGAAGCACTATACTCGAGTTTCGCCCTCATTTGAGCTCGTCAGTAGTGCATATCCCTGACCGGATCCGGAAACAGTCCCGGATCACGCGTGTGAAGCGGGTGTGTAACCACGCGGCACACACTGGACACACCAAATTATCACAACAGAACATCACAACGCTACCCATCGTAGGCTATGCTCAAGATTGCCCAATCGCCGCGACCGACGTCCGTCAATCGATGGGACCCGAACGATCAGGACTTCTCACTGGCAAGGAACACCAGGCCTCCTAAATCCAGTGAGCAATAATCAATTGATTATGTGGTTGTTTCGGGATTTGAAATTTAAATATTGAGCACAACCCACTACTGGCAACGCCGATCAGCATTCTGGTATGAACCTAAGGCCTATCCACGTCAATATGGAAGCACTATACTCGAGTTTCGCCCTCGTTTGAGCTCGTCAGTAGTAGCTCGTCAGTAGTTGAGCATAGCCTACGATGGGTAGCGTTGTGATGTTCTGTTGTGATAATTTGGTGTGTCCAGTGTGTGCCGCGTGGTTACACACCCGCTTCACATGCGTGATCCGGGACTGTTTCCGGATCCGGTCAGGGATATGCACTACTGACGAGCTCAAACGAGGGCGAAACTCGAGTATAGTGCTTCCAGATTGACGTGGATAGGCCTTAGGTTCATACCAGAATGTGATCGGCGTTGCCAGTAGTGGGTTGTGCTCAATATTTAAATGATGTATTAAGCTTTGACAATTGTGACCAATGTCACCAATTTCATGCAGACGGCAAACTTACATGTGGGCATTTTTAAAACATCCTCCGAGAGAATGCAAATGCAGTTAAGCCTCCAAGGCAATCTATTGTTCACTCTGCAATGGTCAATGAGAACAATGCGATGTTTGCTTGACAGTGGGAGCTCTATTATTGGTGTGAAAAAGGAACTTGTTAATCCAAAGGATTATACTGGTGACTCTGTAAAATGCCGGCATTTTCGGGAAATATAGAAACCTATCCTCTGGCAAGAGCCCGTATAAACACCCCTTTTCCCTTTCTGGTACCTTTACTTGTGCAATACTAGACAACCCTTGTACTGATTTAATTTTGGGTTTGTCAAACCCCAGCTAAGGCACTGTACAGATGAAGAAATATCTGTCTGGGGGGAGAAGATGGTTTCACTCCAGTGAACAGTGCAGATATCCTCAAACATCACAGCCCTAACAAAGTGCTAGACCCAAATACTTAAAAACCGATCAAGCGTAATGGTGCTACTACGAGACAAGCAAAATAAAATTTTAAACCCTTCATGGCAAGGGCCTTTCAAGGGTGATACAAAAACTTTCAGGATGTCGAATTGAAATATCAAAAAAAACGGACATTTAAAAGGATATTTCATGTCAACAGTTGAAAACCCTACTTTTCACGACAAGAGAAGAAGTAGAGACAGACAAAACACAGTGCACCACACCTAGTGATCAGACGACAGACGTACATAACGCAACTACACTAGTTAGCGAGAGGGGCAAATCCGACGGGATGCATACACTTAGTGAGATTCAGAAAACGCTCTTAGCACACTACCATACTGAATCAGGTAGAGGGCAAAGGGAAATTTGGAAACTTGTTTCTATTGTAGACAAGACTGCGACATTAGATAGCATACTGATAGAAAAAGGGGGCTAACAGACGTTCAAACGACGACAAATTTAAAAGAATTAGTTGTATAAGGACATATTTTTTGACATTCCAGGTAGGACGGACAGAATCGAGCAATCCATTCTTCTTCGGACTCTAAGCTATCAAATGCAGGCCGCCTTTCTTACCCCACTCAGCTATAGAGAAAGTCTAAATAAGGAAATTCTTAATTAGAAGCTAGTGGATCATCCAGAAATCTACATCTGATTTCTCCTTTCCAATCGTCCCAGTTAAGAAAAAAAATCCACAATTCGTCTGTGTTGGACTATAGAAAGCTCAAACAACGTTCACTAAGATCGACGCAGAACCAATTCCTTCCTGCGAAGATCTTATTTTTGACATGTCCACCTCCAAAATCTTTTCTAAATTAGATTACTAAGGGATATTGGCAGGTCCCTATGCAGACTGAATCCACATCTTACTGCCTTTTCAAACACCTTTAGGACTTTACGAGTGGCGTTTTCTTCCTTTCGGATTTTCGAAAACGCTCCTGCCACTTTTCGTACGCTTAACTAGAGATTCGTTTTATGGAGTGACGAATACAGGACGATATAGATATATATGTGTCCATACAGATGACTGGACAACACACTTACTGAAACTAATACATGTCTTCGACAGGTTGCGACTCTTCGGTCTCACTGCAAAACCGGGAAAGTCGAATTGGCCTACAAGAAAGGTTTTTTGGGGGCAAAGCCAAATTTTACAAGGTAATAAAAAAGTGGCAATAGAATTATTACCAAAAATTTTGAACCTGACCATGCCCACCCAAAAAGAAGAGGTCGAAGCCTTTTTTGGGGTTTTAAAGGATTACCTTTGCAAGTTTTTATAACCAAACTTTGGGGGAAATTTCAAGGGATTTTTTAAATTTTTTAAAAAAACACTTTAAAATTAGATGTCCCGGGTGGACACTTATTAATTTTTTGCATTGTCAAAATTTTAAAAAACCTGTTTAAATAATTTTACCAATTTCCCCCACCTTTTTC
>JACEFZ010002636.1:0-222500 GCA_014155875.1 Cepaea nemoralis
TTGGTGCATTTTCCAGCCTGTATGACACTGCTGTTTGTTCCCACCATCCTGTAATACAACTTGCTGGTATGTTTCACATCCATGGTGTACGTTGGACTACTGTTGTTTGTCCATCCTGATATAGACTTACTGTTTGTTTCCATCCTGTATAGGTGACTGGGCTGTTGTTTTGAGGAGGATAGAGGGGGCTAAGGGGGCACTGGAGGAGGGCGAGGGGTGGCGGAAAGAAAAGGGGGGTCGGGTACCCGGAGACCGGAGGCAACGCCAAACGGAAAATACCCCAAGGGGAGGAGGACGGGGAATGGACGAGAATGTGGAAGGGAAAGGAGCGGGAGGCGAGCGCACTGCTAGAGGGCATGTCGGAGGATGGAGGCGAGGGGAGGGGCGGAGGGGTACCGGAGAGGGTAGGAGTCGGGCTCGTGGGAAGTTTAGCTGGGGCGCCGATTATTGAGAATGTAGGGAATGAGTCTACAAGGAGGGGAGGAGGGAGGAGGCAGTAGGGAGGAAAGAAGGAGAGGAGGAGGAGTAAGGAGGAGAGGAAGGAAGGGAAGAAATGAGGAGGGGAGGAAGAAAGGGAGGTGAAGAGGAGGAGGAGGGAGCGAAGGAAAGAGTGTAGGAGGGGATGGAGGAGGCTAGATGGTAGGCGAGGAGAGGAAGGAAATGGTGAGGAGTAAGAGAGGGAGGAGTGGTGGAGGGAGGAGGGAATAGGTACGAGCGGGAGTGAGGAGGGAGGAGGTAGGAGGAGGCTGTTGTGATTTCCGAATCCTAAGATATAAAGACGGCAGGAAATAGTAGGGATAAGAGAAGGGCAGAAACGAGGTAGGAGGGCTGACAAGGTTGGTAATGAAGGTAGTGCAGGTTTACGCGATACAGGGAGGAGGGGAGGCTAGGGAGGCGTGTAAGTGAGGAGATGGGTAGGAGGGAGACAGGGAATGGAGGCTGGCTAGGGAAGATGAGGTGGAATGGAGGCTTGAGGGATTATTGTAGAGTCCACGTGTGCCGGTCCAGGGAGGAAGATAGGGAGAGAGTACGGGAAGATGAAAGACGGTGATTAGAATAATAAGGAAAAAGAGGGATAAAGAGGGACTGAGGGGGAGCTGGTTGTGTGTTGATAAGCGTGGATCCGTGGTGTATGAAAACGGGAGCAACAGTTTATGGTAGCTGTTTGTTTCCATTCCTGTATATTGGACTGCTGTTTGTTTCAATCCTGGGTATTACAGGACTGCTGTTGTTTCCATCATGTATACACTGCTGGGTTTGTTTCCATCCTATACACATTCTTTTTGTTTTACCCTCGCTGTATAACTTCTGTTTTGTTTCCATCCCCTGTATAACAACACGGTTTTTGTTTCCATCCTGTATAAGACTAACTGTTTGTTGTCTCATGCGCTGTAATTACTCTGTGAACATAGTTGCTTTTAGTTGTTTCCGGAATGTCAGTTACCAAAGCGTTGGATACTGGGATATAGATAGGCGTACTGTTTGTTTCCATCACCAAGTCTGAGGGTATAGGAATGCTTAAGGACTGGGAGTGAGATTCTATGGAGTATTTATGAGAGGTTTCCTTCGCCATTCCGACCCAAACATATCATTACCCTGTATAGACTGCTGTTTAGTTTTCCCTGTCATATTTTCTTCCCATTTCCTACACGACCTGTAGATACTTCCTTACCTGTATACAAACTGCTGTTTGTTTTCCTCATCAAGCTGATAACAATAAATAAGATGAATTGATTATTTGATATTTAGACCCATGCTGCCATTTGTTTCCATCCCCTGTATAGGCTGGCTGGTGTGTATGTCATATTCTCGGAGAATTATCATCAGCAGAGCCCTGTATAGAGACTAGTTGATGCTGCCCAATTAGAGATATTCCCACAAGCACTGAGATTCTACTCCCGGGGTAATCAATGCCATTCGAACGCCTACGCCCTAGCCGTGTATGAGACTCAACGGGCACTTGACTTGATGAGATTGATTTGCCGTGTGTGACGATGTCATGTGTAGTTTCCGCTCCAACGTCATTTATCTTCCCCTTTCCCCTCCCCTCCCCCTTCAATCAGACGTTTTTTTACGGGGTTCGAGCTGTAGTGAAGACTCGGGCTGGGATTCTATTTTCACTCAACAATCATCGTATCTCAGTCATATATTTTACTGTGTGTGTACTCGGTTACTTGTCCATGCTCATTCTGCTGTATTGATGAACTGCTTGTTTTTTTTTTGATTTGTGTCCATGCGCTGGTAGTGGGAAGAGCTCGCTGTCGTTTGTTGTCCATCTCTGGTAGTAGGACTGCTGTTGTGGTTCCATCCTGTATAGACTGCTTGTTTGTTTCCATCCTGTATGCGGGGGACTGGGATGTTATGGTTGTGGACAGATCCTGTATAGACTGCTGTTTTGTTTCCATCCTGTATACACTGCTGTTTGTTTCCATCCTGTGATTAGACTGCTGTTGTTTTCCATCTGTATGGCACTGATGTTAGCTTTATTTCTGTCTCGCCGGTCTCTTTCAGGTGTGTTGTTAGGTCTTACCACTGCTGTTATTTCTTTTATAGAGCCACCTTGGTTTCCAGACCAGAATGCCGTCTGTGTTTCCACCTATAGACTGGAATGAACTATAAGGCTGTATATTATCTGTGCATGATTGTGTTTCTCAATTCTGTTAGTATCCATCCTATTAATAATAAAGACTATGTAAACTACTCTGTACCTGCTGTTTGTTTCCATCCTGTATACCTATCTTTTTCTGTCCCGTATAGACGTGTTCGTTTCCATCCTGTTAGAACTATTTTCATCTCAATCGGAATGGGCCGTGTTCCACCGTGCGTGAAGATAGTTGACCGTGTATACACTGCTGGTTATAAGATGGCTGACATATGTTTGACATAACAGACTATATATACTATACCTACCCCTTCGTTTTATAGATTAGTAGATGTAGACAGTGTTTGTTTCTCCTTATACTGGGGACGCCCTTATAAGACTCTGTGAGCATCCACAGTATACAGCTGTTGTTTCTATGACTACTGGTTTGCCATCCTGTATAAACTAGCTTATTGTTTCCCTAAGCTGACGCCAGCTTAAGACTGATGGTGACCTGTTAGCGCATGGTTTGTTTTTCTCATACATTATGGCGAATATTTGTAGTATCCTGGTGCTTTGCAGGTCCGCTTCGGCGGTTGCTGTTTGTCCATCACTATGTATAGATAAAATTCGCCTCCGAAACTCAAATTTCTATTTCCGAATTCACTGTTCAACTGCCCTGCCGGCTTCCTTTGTATTCCCTGACTAAGTGTGAGTAGTCCTGGGTGTGGAGAAAACGTTTGTTTCCATCCTGTATACACTGCTGTTTCATAAAAAGAGCATTGATTCGGTTTGTTTCCACCAATAAACATGATTGTTCGCTTCATTATAAAAATCCGAGTTAATTCTGTTCCCACTCCTTTTTGTTTGGCGTTTGACTGCTGCTGTTCCCCCTACAAATTAACGGTTGTTGTTTCCACCAAGACTCTCTGCTTCCATTGTATTTCCATCCTGATCCCGCCACCTGTTTTTTCCATCCTGTATGCTGCTGTTGTTTCCATACCTGTATACCCTCCTGTTTGTTTCCATCCTGTATAGTCCCTGTTTTTTCTCCCATCTGTCCATCGTCTCCACTCTGTACCCCGCTGTTCTTTCTTCTTGGTCTGCCTTTGGCACGTCCGCCATATCTTTATCGTCTGTTTGTCTTCTCATCTCTGTCTCTCATCTCTGTATTATGTGATGTGTGTTGTGTGTGTAGACTGCTGTATGTGTGTCCTGTGTCTGCTGAGTGTTTGGATATGCCTGTCTGTTATAGATGTGTGCGATATTACCTCACATTCCCACTACATTAACGTTCTGTTAGATAACAGTTTTTAATTGGATCATTCAGATGGGTCCGTCTAGTTTTCCTTGTGGACGGCGAATATTCATGTTAACCTCGATTCATGCTTGTATTGGGCTTTCGCCGGTTGTTATGAGGTTTTTACGACTGATTCATTTATTGGTCTGTGATTTTATCTCGACATTAGTAAACAACTACTTCTACACCAGTGAAACTTCATTTTACTAGTGCTGCTGACTACTACCTAACTACATATCTTACTTTGTTCACTTGTCTGAATGTCTCCCTCAACTACTCAATATTCCCCTCCTTCCACTACTCTACATACTCTTGACTGCTCTGCTTTTCCCACTAAGCATTCCAGTTGTCACGATGTCTTTGTCTGCCACTGCTGCTTCACTCGACTTACTTAACACCATTACTAATGCCTTTCTTTGATTTTGTAACTTAATGTTTGTCTAGTTCCTATTCCTTTAGCCTGTAGCCTGTAGTGATAGGCAGTCGTTGTTATTACTCTGGCAGTCCAAGGAATTCGCAACATTCGTTTCAGGAACCACATTTCTGTTGATTCTAATTTCTTCTTAATTTGTTCATTTAATTCCAAGATTCACTGCCATACAGTCGTTCAGAAAGCAATGGAAAAACTACGGAATGTAAACTTGCCAAGACATCAGTAGCAGCAAAAAATGCTGTGTTGATTGCAAATGTCCAGTAAAGAATATGTAACTAACTTTTTATGTCCTTCTAGCGCCAGCGTGTTTTCTTCACATCTTGATTCAAATGTATTTATCTACTAATCTACATGAGCCCCTCATTTATTTCTATGTTGCCAGTTATCCCTTCTGTATAACACTTTCAACATAATTATACATCCACAGATTCATTCTTCTAGGTGTTCAACTACTGAACATTTCAGGATCGGATGTTCCCTCTGTGCACCTGTACCAATTACGTCACTGGTGAATATATATACAAAACCCTTAACCTCTGACCTCACGACGGCTAATTCGTCTGCTCCAGCAGTCTCAAATTCCAAGAGCGCGTGATATAGCTCAAATTGACAACTATTTTCGTGTTACAGAAATGGCTGTCAGTCGTTCCAGCAGTGACACAAATTAAGCCAATTTAGCCCATTTTTCGTTTGGCTCATGAACCTAATTTACCAGCGTGAAAGCCTAATGGTTGCTATGCATGGTTCATACTGTGCCATTTCCGGTCAAACATCACATTGCCGATTTACTTGACATTGCCGATTTTCACGCAGATGTCCGCCTTGGCACTTTCCCTCTGGGAACTATGAAAGCTGTGGAAGACCTGGTTTTGCATTCTTGGGAAAAGTCAGTGCGGGTAGAAGGGAGATGAACATAAAAAATCCCAACAGCTTTCATGTTTTAATTTCATTATAATTGTCACAAAATAAGAACGTTAGTGTTGGAGCAGTTATCACGAAGTTTAACCAATACTATACAAATTTTTATGGACAATAGGTCGATGAGTAATGAGGATGATCTGCTGACTAATAACAGACTGACTGATTGAATAACTGACTGACCGATTGACTGACTGACTAACTGACTACTACTGATACGTCGCTGTCTTAACAGACGATAGTTCTTTACCTTGTACTGTAACACACAAACACACACACACACACACACACACACACACACACACACACAGGCATAATAATCAAACTCATAGCGGGGACCAGGATGGAGTTATACTTCTCCATAGCACAAAGCCTAGGCTGAATTGTAGAGACCATGTGTTGCCCATACAGCATGATCCCTCTCTTGACTGCTAGTTTACTCTCCAGAGGAAAAGTAAAACCAATATATTTAGAACAACATAAGCTGCAGAAGCTGCCGGATCAGCAAATCGTGCTTTAACTGTCCGCCTGTCGGAGCTTCGATCCTACTCAGTTGCGTCTTAGATGGCATTTAGCAGTTAAGTTACATTTCCTCGCACTAAGATAAGGTATGTACCCTCCAGTTGCGTGCTCCTCCGCCTGAAGCCGTTGACACAATGTGGGGGTTGTCGGTTTTGGTGATCGCCGCCCACCATTAGGAGCTAACAGTATATATATATATTATATATAACATTATATATATATATTATATATATATATATATATATATATATATATATATATATATATATAATATATATATATACGGTAGCTCAGTCATGATCGTTTAAGACCTGACAATAAACCACCACCAACAACCAACCAAACAACCAACCAACCAGCCAGCCAGCCAGCCAACCAAACACCCAACTAACTAGCTATCTATCTAGCTTACTAGCTAACTAGCTAACTAAACTACTACTACCTACCTAACTAACCAACCAACCAACCAACCAATAAACCAACCAACCAATAACCAACCAACTAACTAGCTAGCTATCTAGCTTACCAGCTAACTAACAAACTACTGCTACCTAACCAACCAACCAACCAACCACCAACCAACAACCAACCAGCCAGCCAGCCAGCCAGCAGCCAGTCAGCCAGCCAGCCAACCAACACCAGCCAGCCAGCCAACTAACTAACTAACTACTAACTAACCAATCAACTAACCACTAACTAAATAAACTAACCGCTGACTGAATGTAATCTTGAAAGGGACAGTAACGAGGAATCAGCGGCAGCGCACGGAGTATCATAAATATTGATGAATTTCGACGACGACGACAAAACATGATGGTAAGGACAGCAGAATACCAGAAGAAAGACGAAGAAAAGATTTGATTAATACCAGCGAAGAAAAAAAAGCTATCACATTAAATTGGTAGTCACCCTGCTAGAATAAGGGTGAAATAGTCCAAGCAATGCAGACAACAACAGAAAGATTGCTTTGTATTTAGTAGTGTGCAGAGCCACATAAGTGGGCTGTTAATCCACCGCTGCCGCTTGTTTTCCTCATCTCCCCCTTGCGGCTCCTCCCTAACGATAGGATGATGTGTACTAAGATACCAAAAGTGTTTTCACTGTTATTTATTTGTTCCCCATTGCACCTGCCTATGTAAGTGTCAACATTTCTTCAAGTTGAAATCGGGACTAATTAGATGAATTGGGTTTGGCTTCTCCTCGTTCGAGAGCTGCTGCAGAGAGAGAGAGAGAGAGAGAGAGAGAGAGAGAGAGAGAGAGAGAGAGAGAGAAAGAAGAGAGAGAGAGAGAAAAGAGAGAAGAGAGAGAGAGGAGGAAAGAGAGAGAGAGACAGAGATAGAAAGCGAGAGAGAGAGATAAAGAGAAGAGAGAGAGAGAGAGAGAGAGAGAGAGAGAGAGAGAGTTAAAACAGAGAGAGAGAAAGCGAGAGAGACAGAGATAGAAAGCGAGAGAGAGATAGATAGAGAGATAGAGAGTGAGTGAGAGGAACGTGCGAAAGAGAGACACATAGAGAGAAAGCGAGAAAGAGACAGAAAGAGAAAGTGAAAGAGACAGAGAGAAAAGCGGGAGAAGACACACACACACACCACACACACACACATACACACACATACAGAGAGAGAGAAAGAGAGAGAGAGAGACAAAAGTGGGAGAGAGACAGAGAAAGAAACAAAGATAGATAGATAGATAGATAGATAGATAGATAGATAGATAGAGAGAGAGAGAGAGAGAGAGAGAGAGAGAGAGAGAGAGAGAGAGAGAGAGAGAGTGAGAGACATGTAGCAGGGAAACTGCAAATGGTCTCTTTCATCACGTCACCGAGAACAGATTCTCGATCCCAGGCCAGTTCTCCTGCCTCATGCATTCATATACCCGTGGTGTCTGCCGTGTCTTGTGTCCATCTCCATGCTGGTCCTCTCCTGCCTCGTGCATTCTCATACCCGAATGTGTCTTCAACCCCAGGATGTACAATCAGGGCGAGAGACAGAGCGTATTGGAGATCCTTGCAGTAAACCTTCATTGTGGAGACGGTACCTGCTTGATTGATTGATCTTTTTCTAACTTAGGATAATGGTCATCTTCTCATTTTCTGACTGGTGTCTTTCTCTGACTGAAGGATATGTCTTTCTGTAACTTACAAAACAGCGTCTTTCTCTAACTTGGCGGAATGGCGTTTTTCTTTAACTTAACGGTATGATCTGTTCCTCTAACTTACCAGCATTGTGTCTTTCTCTAACTTACTGGCATGACGCTGTCTCGCTCGAACGTAACGATATGACGTCCCTCTCACCTCTCTCTCTCTCTCTCTCTCTCTCTCTCCTCTCTCTCTCTCTCTCTCTCTCTCCTCTCTCTCTCTCTCTCTTTCCTCTTTCCCACTATAATTTAACTGTATGACTAAGTTAAGGCACGGTATCTTTCTCTAGCTCAACGATATTATCTCTTTCTCTCTCTCTCTCTATCTTCTCTCCTCTCTCTCTCTCTCTCTCTCTTCTCTCTCTCTCCTCTCCTCTCTCTCTCCTCGCTAACTTAACGGTATGGCCTTTTCCCTTTAAGTTAAAGTCACGATGTCTTCTTCTCTGCTGCGTTCATCCGAGTGTTTTTTTTTCAGACGTAATTGTGTGAGTCTCGCTATGCACCCTCGGGTCAAAGCCCTTAGTCCAACCACATCCGACTTTTGCGTGCGTTTTTTTTATACAGGATGGAAACAAACAGCAGTCTATACAGGATGGAAACAAAACAGCAGCCTATACAGGATGGAACAAACAGCAGTCTATACAGGATGGAAACAAACAGGAGTCTATACAGGATGGAAACAAACAGCAGTCTATACAGAATGGAAACAAACAGCAGTCTATACAGGATGGAAACAAACAGCAGTCTATACAGGATGGAAACAAACAGCAGTCTATACAGGATGGAAACAAACAGCAGTCTATACAGGATGGAAACAAACAGCAGCCTATACAGGATGGAAACAACAGCAGTCTATACAGGATGGAAACAACAGCAATGTATACAGGATGGAAACAAACAGCATCTATACAGATGGAAACAAACAGCAGTCTATACAGGATGGAACAAACAGCAGTCTATACAGGATGGAACAAACACAGTCTATACAGGATGGAAACAAACAGCTTCTATACAGAATGGAACAAACAGCAGACTATACAGGATGGAAACAAACAGCAGTCTATACAGGATGGAAACAAACAGGCAGTCTATACAGGATGGAAACAAACGCAGCTATACAGGATGGAAACAAACAGCAGCCTATACAGGATGGAAACAAACAGCAGTCTATACAGGATGGAAACAACAGCAATGTATACAGGATGGAACAAACAGCAGTCTATACAGGATGGAAACAAACCAGCAGTCTATACAGGATGGAAACAAACAGCAGTCTATACAGGATGGAAAACAAACAGCAGTCTATACAGGATGGAAACAAACAGCAGTCTATACAGGATGGAAACAAACAGCAGTCTATACAGGATGGAAACAAACAGCAGTCTATACAGGATGAAACAAACAGCAGTGTATACAGGATGGGAACAAACAGCAGTGTATACAGGATGGAAACAAACAGCAGTCTATACAGGATGGAAACAAACAGCAGTCTATAGGATGGAAACAAACAGCAGTGTATACAGGATGGAACAAACAGCAGTCTATACAAGATGGAAACAAACAGCAGTCTATACAGGATGGAAACAAACAGACATGTGATACAGGATTAAACAAACAGCAGTGTATACAGGATGGAAACAACGCAATCCTATACAGGATGGAACAAACAGCAGCTATACAGGATGGAAACAAACAGCAGTCTATACAGGATGGAAACAAACAGCAGTGTATACAGATGAAACAAACAGCAGTCTATACAGGATGGAATCAAACAGCAGTCTATACAGGATGGAAACAAACAGCAGCCTATACAGGATGGAACAAAAGCAGCCTATCAAGGATGGAAACAAACAGCAGCCTATACAGGATGGAAAAAACAGCAATGTATACAGGATGGAAACACAACAGTCAGTCTATACAGGATGGAACCAAACAGTAGTCTATACAGGATGGAAACAAAAAGCAGTGTATACAGGATGGAAACAAACAGCAGTCTATACAGGATGGAACCAAACAGTAGTCTATACAGGATGGAAACAAAAAGCAGTGTATACAGGATGGAAAGAAACAAACAGCAGTCTATACAGGATGGAACCAAACATCAGTGTATAACAGGATGGAAACAAACAGCAGTCTATACAGGATGGAAACAACAGTAGTCTATTACAGGTGGAACTCCTGGGGAACTCTCACTGTGTGTGTGCGTCAACATCCCAACTGGTCAAGTTAGACGATCGAAGACTTCACGGTCAGCCCTGAAGGGAAAGCAGGGCAAGTCCATGGACTTTTTCCGCCATCTATGGAGGCTTCCCTAATTGCAGAGCCGACACATAGCGCTCTGGTACTGGCCTCACCAAGGAATCGCCACGTCCTGCACATGACTTCTTTAATCCCTCACTTCCATGATTGGGCATTTCGTTCGCTGCCCGCACAAACCAGAACTCAACGATATGACTCTCTCTCTCTCTCGTCTCTCTCTCTCCTCTCTCTCTCTCTCTCCTCTCTCTCTCATCCTCTCTCTCTCTCTCTCTCACTCTCTTTCTGCTCCCCCCTCTCTTGCTCGTTCTCTCTAGTTAACAGAATGGAGTAGTCTCTAACTTACTGCATGGTGTCTTTCTCAAATCTAGCAGACTAGCATCTTTCTCTAACTAACAACATGGTGTCTTTCAGTAAGTTACGAACTAACATGATCCATACGTTAATGTAGTTGATAGTGAGCTCCAATAGTAATGTCATGAGAGCGGTCGGGCTAGGTTCCACGCCGACCTTGGTCGTCAAGAGGGGGAGAGACTGACCACCTATTCCTCTATGCTCCCAGGCCTACACACACAACGATTACTGTTTCGGGATATATTAACTAGTCTCTATCTAGTGGAAACACATGGATTACTGGTTCGGGATATATAACTAGTCTCTATCTAGTGGAAACACATGGATTATGGTTCGGGATATATTAACTAGTTCTAATCTAGTGGAAACACATGGATTACTGGTTCGGGATATATTACTAGTCTCTATCTAGTGGAAACACTTGGATTACTGGTTCGGGATATATTAACTAGTCTCTATCTAGTGGAAACACTTGGATTACTGGTTCGGGATATATTAACTAGTCTCTATCTAGTGGAAACACTCTTGGATTACTGGGTCGGGATATATTAACTAGTCTCTATCTAGTGGAAACGTAACATGTGCTTGTATTAAGATATCATTATCATCAAGTGCCATGCCAGTTGGCCTAGGCGTTCATGTCTCTCCACAGATCTCGTCTTTGGTGTTCTGGATCAACTCTGCTGCTGATATTCCTCTACGCCACCGTCTCATTCCACCCAGCATCATTCTCTTGGTCGGCCTCTGCCTCTCTTCGCTCGATCTTTCTAGTCGTCACAATGTTCTCCAATGCCTCTCTCTTCATGACATGACCAAAAAAGCTTTTTGTCTCTTATTTACACAGGTGTTTGTGTATAGCACTTCAACACTCTCTTTCTTACATTCAATGATAGTGACTTATTGCATAAGATTACATATCATTTTCTGAAATGCAGTAAGATATGGCTATAAATAGCAAAGACTAAAGCAACCATCAGAATGCAGGCGCTTATCGATACATCTCGGAGTGTCGAATCTCGCTCTCTATGTGAGAATAGTAGGACTGTCTGGTAACTTTGGAATAAGTTCTTTCCTCACAGAATTTGGAGCGTCCTCTGTAAAAAAAACATATACATATCTCTGGTGTAATTGGTGCACGTGCAACGTCCAGGTAAAACTGAAACTAACTATAAGGAAAGTGAACAACTAAGGGCTTTTCTCCAGTTCAACTCTCCGTCAACCAGAACCAGTCCTCGTAGAATCAACTATCAAGAGCAACTGATAACAGGAGCAGATAACGGTTAGATGCTCGTTAGTTCGCGACACTGTTCCTGCTGAATGAACAAGTCAAATGTCTGCCCTACTGTTAATGACAAGGCTGACATCGGTGTGAACAGTTTAGGTGGAATTGTTCTCTGCGCGCTCTAATTATTGTGAAGTACTGAGCGAGAAATTGTAGTTGTTGATAGCACAATGTTTTGTTGCTTGCTACATTTGTTCACTTGCCACGTCGACATTCCAGAACGTGTCTCTTCCTCTTCCTTGCCTTCTTGACATTAACGTATTGTAGTTACATGGACTGGCAGACGTTGGCAGGGAGCCGAACGAGGACCCGCACTTGGAGGCATTGAATGTGTAAGGGACAACATGTGAGATTGACAGTGGACTGAGGACACTGGGATTGTACATATTGTTCCCAAAATGACAGACAAGCGACACGGTCTCAAAACGCATGCACACATGCACTACACGCACGCACCCGATGCACGCATGCACACACAACCACACACCAAAAACCGCCACCACACATGTCACACACACACACACACACCACACACACACACACACACACACACCACACACACACACACACACACCAACGACACACTCTACGTACGGGTTTGAACTGGCAAATAATCTGGCGCATTACACGTTCGCGACGAGAATTAGCAGTGGTTCGAATCGCAAAAGCTGACTTATGAGAGTATGGAGCCGTCACTCAGAAAGTCGTGGCGTGCTGATGGCGTAATCTAGCCTAGGAATCAACATACAGCTGAAAGGTGCTGGTGTTGACCGCAATATCCTGAAACAGGATGGAAACGCGGAAAAAAAAAAATGTATAAAATTACCGCAATGGCTAGAAAGCTGCCGCGCTGGCCTAACGATCTGTTTGAATACGCATTTGAGACGGATTTTAAAACAATTGAACTGGGTCTTCCATGTCAACCAACCAATCAACCAACCAGCCAACCAACCACCAACCAACCAACCAACCCAACCAACCAACCACCTAACCACCAGCCGTACTAACCAACCACCCAACCAACTAACGCAACCAGCCAGCCACAAACCAACCACAACCAATAAACCAACCACCAACAATAACTTAACCACCAAAGACACACGCAACCCCAACCAACAAAACTAACAACTACTAACTAAGTAACACACGTATTGGTGAATAGGTGCATTAAATGTATCTGGGAAGTGTAGGCGCTCGTTTGGACTTGAACTATCACCAATACACCAGCTTGGGACGACACATATCGCAGTAGTCTTCATACATACCCGTCTGACCTCAATGTGTGCCATTACATGAGTTAATTTACTAAAACGTCACATCCGTTAAACCCAGTACGATCTGGGACTGATTTTCCGTTAGCCTGTGATTTTTTTCACATGTTTTATTCTCCCTCAGACTCTCCACCTTTCTCTTTTAACCCATGGTAGAGGTTTCATTCCAAACGCACAAGTCAACGGTCAAGACTTTCCAGTACGACAGTACAGGGCAAGATGTGGTGAGCAAAATAAGGCGCGACAAGCTTAGAAAGCTTCAATCAATCAATCATGTGCCATGCCGGAAAGCGTGGGCGGTCATGACTCGCCATTTCACTCGATCACCAGTGTCGTGGATCAGCTCAGTGTTCCTGTCTCGTCCATGCCATGTGGCCAAGCCATCCAGAAAGTTCAGGGCAGGAAAAAATGTTGGGAGCAGCCACCGTGGTGGAATTTTGAGGTGGAGAAAGCCTGGATGGATAAACGCAGTACTGTAAGGAAATGGCAAAAGGCCAAGACGAACAGAGTTGCCCATCCTAGTTCCTGCATGTACTTATAGTGTGTGTGTGTGTTGTTGTTTTTTTGCCTCAATATAACATTCAATATCTCAGTAACCAATTGAGGGAAAATGATGAGATTTAGTATATAACCTTATAATCCACCCAACAAAAAAATTTTTGTTCTGGAGATTGTACAGCAGATTTCAATGTTTGGTTATATGCGGTATATATTTTTTTGCCCCCGCACTCATTCCATCATTTTAAGAGTATTACCGTTTCAACAAGACACACCCCCAAATTTTTGAAATTTGTCTGCCCGGTTTTGCTTTTGGCAGACTGAGGGAATTTATATGGGGTAGGTTCAGAGGTGTCGTCAAACTGTGGGTTCTTTCATGAAACGTGATTATATAAATAAACTAGCTGGCTCGGCCCGGCTCCTGGCGGGGATCTATCTATCTATCTATCTATCTATCTATCTATCTATCTATCTATCTATCTATCTATCTATCTATTTATTTATCTATCTATCTATCTATCTATCTATCTATCTATCTATTTATCTATCTATCTATCTATCTATCTATCTATCTATCTATCTATGTAGCTAGCTAGCTAGCTATCTTTCTATCTATCTATCTATCTATCTATCTATATCTATCTATATATCTAGCTAGCTAGCTAGCTATCTATCTATCTATCTAATCTATCTAACTACCTGCCTGCCTGCCTGCCGGCCGACCGACCGACCGACCCACCCACCGACCGACCGACCCACCCACCGACCGACTCACCCACCCACCCACATACCCACCCAGTCAGCCAGCAAGCCAGCCATCCACCCACCCCACCACCCCACCACTACCTTTCTGCCTACCTACCTACCTACCTTTCTGTCTGTTCTGTCTGTCTATCTGTCTGTCTGTCTGCCTGCGCTATTAAATATGATAAAAGTTACTGGAAAAAACGTCAGGACCATGTGTTGAAAGAGGAAGAGGACTATTGGAGAAAGGATGGATTTAATTTTATGCAACCGAGAGCAATCATCAACCTTACTGGAATCGTTCCGACACAGATTAAGGTATGAGCAGATCGCAGACCTTAATCTACGTACACACTTACTGGGATATTTTGCTCCACCTATCAGACGAATTGCAGGCCCTAAACATTACAGCAATCAGCATCAGCTGAAGAAACAAGAAGGCAATGAAAAATAAGGTAAGAAATATATTCCTTCTCCATCCATCCATCATGTGCCATGCCGGTAAGCGTGGGCGGTCATGTTCTGCCATCTCACTCGATCACCAGAGTCGTGGATCAGTTCCGTGTTTCTGTCTCGACCATGCCACAAGGCCAAGCCATCAAGATACTGTTTCTAGGTCTTCCCCTTGGTCTGTTCCCCTCGATCTTACCAGTTGTCACCAAGTTCTCCAAATCATTTCTTCTCATAACATGTCCAAAACATTGTGACTGTCTACGTCTAATGTCTCTAATCAGTTTACGATCTTCATTTGTTTCTTGAAGGGACTTGTTCATTGGTCTTTCTGGCTGTCCATGGTATTCTTTGCATTTTCCTCAAGAAACCACCATTTCTACAGCCATCAGATGTTTTTTCAGCCTGGCTGCTCATTGTCCAAGCTTCACATCCATATAAAAGTACAGGTTCTATGTAGCAACCTCAACCACTCTTTTTCTCGTTTCAATTGACATCTTTTTATTGGTCAGTATGTTTTTCATCTTGCTAAAGGCTACTTTTGCCATGGCGATTCTTGTTCTAATCTCTTCCAGGCATCTCCCATCAGATGTTATTACTGTTCCGAGATAATTGTACCTATTCACTTGTTGAAGAATATTCCCATTTACTTGTATATTACACTGTGGTATTTCGTTCTTCCTAGTGACGACCATAATCTGTGTCTTTTTACAATTTAATTCTAACCCTTGTTGTTCACTGTGTGTAACAACCGCATCTACTAAATTTTGCAGGTCCTGTTCATTGTCTGCAATTAATACTGTATCATCTGCATATCTAATGTTATTGATGCATCGTCCCCCAATGTTAATTCCTTCCATATCTTCAATATTTCTGAAAATATTTTCACTGTATTCCTTCTACTTTCCTGTTAATTTACAAATTATTTACCCCGTGCCTCTGTAAATTCTCTGTCTTTAATAATATTACACATTGCAACCCTCTCGGGATTCTGCGTGGTGAAGTGGTCAAGCCGTCTGACTCGGGCTCCGAAGGTTGTATGTTCGATTCCGGGCGGCGTCCTTCATTTCACGAGTGCATTTTTTCGGAGACTCCCGAGGGTCGTCGCTGGAGCTACGGAGTTCGTGCTTTGTGCGACGCTTTCCGTCGCTGCGGAAAGAAACTGAGCCATATGGGATAAACACCCGGTGCAATGCAGCCGACCCTGTCGATTTTAAGCTAATTCTTTCATTGCACCCACTCTCATACGAATCCGGATACGCCTTTGTGTGTCAACAGAATTGACATGTCTCACATTACCGTAAAAATAACTTCGTTAGCGAGAAATCACTAGTTGTTCAGCAAAAGATCAAAGGAATGTCGCCGCTTTCAATGATTTAAGTTGTTTTTGGACCTTTCAAAGACATATTCTTTGGGTGGGGGGTAAATATAAGACGGCTGGAAAAATTTCATAACGATGCAACAGACAGCTTTCAAAATAATTGATCGTGAATGACAGCATTAATTTCCGGACAGACTTTTTTTTATATAGAAAGAGAGATGCGCACAAAAGTAAGTTATTTCAAAAAACTGGTTAAGGAGGTTAAAAGTGAAAAATGAGCAGAGCTATGTCAAAGAGTAAGCACAGACAAGTCACTGACATTTTTCTGGCAGCTACATAAAAGCATGAGTGGGGTAGCCAAGAATAAGAGAATTTCAGACTTCCAAGGTGCTGACCTCATCTGGCAGAGGAATGACGAAAACAAGCAAAAAACCATCTTCGAACGCTATCTAAAGCAGAGCAACCAGACAAACATGAGAGGCCGGAATATTGCCAAGGAGGTCACCGCAGACAAATGCAAGGCTCAAAACATTTCGGATGAAGACACAGTGACAGTGAAAGAAATCAAGGCTGTGCTTCGACGATCAAAAAACAGCGTTCCAGGGCCAGACTGCATAAGATACGATGATATCAACAGGTGTACCGACAACGAGCTAGAGAAACTAGTAGACATTTACAATAACAGTATAGGGATCGTTAACATAAAGGAGGAGGGGTTACACAGCTATCTGATTCCCTTGCCGAAGCCTGGCAAAGACCACACAAAAATTCAGGGATATCGAGAATAACCATGCAGAATACAATAGGCAAGCTGTGGAGAAGTTAATTGCCAGGAAAATATCAAGCCAGCTAGAGTGGCAAGGTGTTTTCCCACCTACCCTGGGAGGGTACTGTCCAAAAAGAGAAACCTGGACCAATGCAGCAGTTTGTGCCCATGACGTCTATGAAGGTTTCCACTCAGACATTGAAACCTTTGCTGCAGCAATTGATCTTGAGGTACAACAGAGTACCATTGGATTTCTTAATGCTTCAGCTTCTTGAACTCAAGATAAGTCCTTTCCTCCTTAGAACTGGTGTCGTTAGTCGCTACACGCTGCGGGATTTGCTGAGGAGGGGATCCGAGCACTTATGGACTGAATTGTTCGATGTGCAATGAGGATGATCTGTCAACTAACTAACTAACTAGCTAACTAACTAACTAGCTAACTAACTAACTAACTAACTAGCTAACTAGCTAACTAACTAACTAGCTAACTAACTAACTAGCTAACTAGCTAACTAACTAACTAGCTAACTCCTCAGTTGTGGAAACCACAAGCACCAGTAGCATGAGTTGACTATGTCCTAGTTCAAAGTGCTAGGATGTTGTACAAGATGTCGCAGTCATTTTTTTTGTTGCTTTCTGTAATTTCTTGGCAAGTTTACGTTCTGTAGTTTGCCACTGCTTTTTGAATGATCGGCACTCACACCATTGTGTAAAAGCCAACGGGAGACGGTATGCTTCCAAACCCTGCTTTTGCAATAAATATAAGTACTACAGCTGTTACAGTAACAGTTGTATTTAGTAGTAGTAGTAGTAGTAGTAGTAGTAGTAGTAGTAGTAGTAGTAGTAGTAGTAGTAGTAGTAGTAGTAGTAGTAGTAGTAATAGTAGTAGTAGTAGTAGTAGTAGTAGTAGTTGCTGTAGTAGTAGAAGTAACAACCGTATTAGTAGTAGATTAGCAGCAGCAGCCGCAACAGTAGTAATTGCAGTAGTAGTAGTAGTTGTTGTTGTTATTGTTGCTGTTGTTGTTATTGTTGTTAGTTGTTATTGTTGTTGCTGTTGTTATTATTGTTGTGATTAGAAGTAGTAGTAGTAGTAGTAGTAGTAGTAGTAGTAGTAGTAGTAGTAGTAGTAGTTTTAGTAGTAGATGTGGTGGTGGTGGTGGTGGTGGTGGTGGTAGTAGTAGTAGTAGTAGTAGTAGTAGTAGTAGTAGTAGTAGTAGTAGTAGTAGTAGTAGTAGTAGTAGTAGTAGTAGTAGTAGTAGTAGTAGTAGTAGTAGTAGTAGTAACTATATTAGCAGTAGTAATAGTTATTGCTCAAGCATGCATTTTTGTTCTCTTGAAAAAGGCTAATGATTTTATACAACAGTATGAATAACTATAAATATGAGATAAACGGCGTCTGTTGGTCATGTAACGAGAAGAGAGGTCCTGGGAAACACCGTGTGCTTGGAAGGTCACCTGGGGAAGAGGCAGAGGCAGACCAAGAGAAATTACGCCTTATGGACTGTGACAGTGGCATGGTGGAATATCATCAGCAGAGTTTACCCAGAACACCTAAGGACATAAATATGTGAAGAGACACGAAAGCCCACGCTAGTTGCTAGTGCACATGATGATGATGATGATGATGATGATGATGATGTGGATATATTGTTGTTGAGTGTATTTGAGGGGTTGAAACAGCAATTGTCAGGGAAATAAAGAGTCACATCTCACTCAAGCCATAACTTACGTGTAATGCCTCTTCAATGTCAATAGCTTGTTTCAGCGAATCAAACTCCATGCTAGAAACTGTGACCTCCTTCTGCCCCAAGGATGCCTCATTCAAGGCATCGGTAAGAACATCGTTTTCTAACTCTTCAAGCTGTACGATCATCTTCAGTTTGTCAACCGCATCTTGAAGTTCAAGAATTCTCTTTACAAATACCTTTTCTGCAGGTAGGGAGACTTCGTGGTTACTGCCACCAAACAAGTCATCTCGATCAGACTTCTTCTGCCGAGGAACGCCATTATTGAAGAGTTCTCTAATGGCCGATTGAACTAACGATACATCACGTATACTATTTCGTTTCAAGGCCGCATCGCTTCCATATTGCAATCCTTTCTCCTTGTCAGTGATTATTCTATCGTTGGACGTGACTGCAGCGTTCTTAATGGTTGTTTGCATATCATGCTTAGCGTCCTCTGCTAAATTAT
Source organism: Cepaea nemoralis (assembly GCA_014155875.1). NCBI lineage: Eukaryota > Metazoa > Mollusca > Gastropoda > Stylommatophora > Helicidae > Cepaea > Cepaea nemoralis. The sequence goes on from JACEFZ010002636.1 coordinate 19,023, forward strand.
TTTCCACATCTGAAGCCAGATCGTAAATCAGATTAACGTCTATATTATTTAAAACGTGTGTTCTATTTGCCAATTGTTTATTAAATCCACTTTCATTATTCAAATATGGAATGGTTTCCAGAAAAACAACTGCCTCTTTGGCAACGGGAGATTTTAAATTGTGTATGTACGGGGATCTGTTACTCGTTTCTATTACAGTTTCCTTGATTTCTGGCTTCTCTGACGGTTCTGAGCTGAATTTACCGGATTGTTTCCGAAGCTTCTCAATGGCTGTCATGAGAGATTTGAACTCTTCCTTGGTAAGCATATCCAAGGATATATCGTGGGTCATAGAAGACTGTGCTGTTTTTTCGGCTTCTGACTCAGGTGTTGCATTCTGTTCAGTTATTTTGAAACCGTCTGCATTGGATGTTTGTTGTTTTAACCATTTGTCATGCTTCGTCTCAACAGACTTTTTGTAGACTGGCCCAACATCTTTCTCGCCAGCGTCAAATATGCCGCTCAGTTCCTCCTTCGTTGGCACTAAAGTTATCAGATCAAGCTGCCTGTTGTTAGAAACATCACTAGGTTTGACAACAGATCCATCGTCGAGAAAGTGTTTGTTCAAGATCCAAACAGTGTCACGATCAGCGCCCGAGCTTGTGTGATGAACATTGGAAGTGCTGAGCCAGTTGCTGACATCTTCTCCAGTGAGTGGCTTGCCGTCTAGCATATATTCTGGACCCACGTACCGCCTTAGTCTTTGAAATGCAGCTCGAGCTTTGAAGGAATCCGAGCTGTCTCCTTCTTTGTTGCTGATTTCAAATGTGCTCACTTGTTTGAGAGTCAGGAATAATAATAGCTGAAGCACATACATGTGGACGTTCATTGTGGCTGAAATAGAAGTTGAAATATTGTACAACAACTTGTAAGTGAGTCGATATGTGTACAACAACAAGACAAATACATATTAATTTCAACTAAAAACAGACAGACGAGGCGACAGAGATACATACAGTCACATAGTTGTATAGATAGACGAACTGACGGACCTACTTAGGCAGACAGGCAAGCAGACGGACAGATAAACAGACAGATAAATAAGAATGTCAGCTAAAGGACCATCGCTAATACAGAACCCAGATTAATTATTCTTTCAGCAAGATAATAATGAGTCTGTGTAAATCATCGATCTCCCATAGTAATTGTGATGGATGTAATCAGCAACTTCCGGTACATCGCGCTCAAAGAAAATCAATAATGGCGGCAAAGACCTTGTAACGGACGAGAGTGTAGATCGCACGTTCCAAGCGTCTGCAGTTCACGTGATCTTCATTTTATCAATTTTGTTTCTCCTGACGAGAACTTTAAAAGCACTGAACACAATCTAATTATTTCAGTGAAGTGAAACAGGTTGTCCGAATCGTCGGGATAAACCTGAAGTGTCGTTGCCAACTGTTGATGATGTACTAGTTTCGATAACTTGCTAAAGCTGACCACGATCTCACACGAGTATGAGTGAATTCACTGGTAGTGAAGAACACTCCTAGAGCACAAGGAAAGAAGAATTTAAGAAGAATGTTTGCAAAGAACGGAAAAAATTAAACTAGACAATAATAATATTTAAAGTGTGTCTATAATTACTATTTCTTTCTTGTTATTTTCTATGAGAGGCAATCAATGCTATTTCAATTAACTTGAAGATTACCAATCGACTGATTTGCACTTACTTTGCCAATGGAAGCCATGTCATGCAAACCCATTTAAGATACAGGCGAGCCGTCTGGACTCAATGGCATTAACACAGTGGAAAATAGATTACTGGTTGTGTACATATTGTATTACATGTAAATACGTTGTTAACCTACTGCAGATACCATTGTATGGGAAGGCGGTTCGAGTAATAGGACTTTATAATACTAGGTCATTATATTATAGGATGAGGTAACCATCTCACTTATAGGCAGATTCAAGCAATAGCCCACCCCTCATCTCATTTCATCTTTCAATGCAATAACAAATCAGAAGAGGACACGCGAAGAATTTAACAGTGATGACCAGGTCCTTGGTAGTATCCCAAGACAAACGTTATTTGTATGTGTCAATCAGAGGTCTGAACTAAGGGGACTTGCGGTTATGAAGTCAATCAATCAACTGTCTTCTAAATGGCGGTTGAATGTAATCGAATTCCAACATTATCTGTCTCTCGGTTTATTTGTGTACTCTGATAGACTGCTGTTAGTCTATGTCATGGTGTTAGCTTCTTAATTTTATCATTGCATACCTCTTGCCAGCCTACTTTCGACTTTTCCATCCAATGAAGGTAAAAATAGTCCAAATGTAGACACTGCCATTGGATGTGAATTGTTAGACCTTCGCATGTTGTAGGTTTTGACACATAAGGTGGGGGTGCTTTGTTCCCTTCCTCGTCGCCTTTCAATCCCAAACAATGTCCCCACAATTTTGACAATTTCCTCCAATTTGTTTTTCATAAGATTGTTTTGTATAGTTTAATTTTGCCAAAATATGTCTTGTAATTTTTTTCAATTGCTTCCATTGGCTCTGTCAATATTCATTATATAAATCTTTGTTTATATGGCCGTATCCGTCTAAGAAGCATTAAGACAGCTGAAGATCCTTCAACACTAGTCTCGAATGCAAGATTGTTGGATGAGATTTAGTTTTGGTGTTAAGCGTTAGTTGCATACCTCTACGGGATAAAGCAGTGTAAAAGCAAGAGGCTCGACCTTATTGCACTGGGTTTTATCCCATATGGCTCGGTCTCTTTATACAGAGCAGCCAACAGAAAACAATGCACGAATCACGAACTCTGTAGCTCCAGCGACAACCCACAGAAGCTATGGAAAAGTTTTACTCGCGAACCGTATGGCGAAATAAGGAAACGAACCCAAGACCTTCGCAGCGCTTACCTACATCATCACCTCACCCCCACTTCCAAACCCCACCGCTACCTCTTACAAGATGGTGTAATCATCAGCGGCATAAATTGGCTTTTTGTAATTTTTTAGGCAAGTTTACTTTTAGTAGTACAGCTAGTCGTCGACTTACGACCACGATCGGTTCCGACAGACCGGTCGTAACACGATTTGGTCGTAAGTTGAGTACGCTATGTGTACAGTAATGTGAAGTGATGTTATAAAAATATTTAAGTTAAATTATATCATAAATTTCTTTTATTATTGTTATAAATCATAATTTTCGATGTTCGTTTTGTGCCATTTGTATCATCTCTACACCATTTTGTTTCTTATTTTTACATCGTCAGGTTTAAGAAAAACACTGCATTACCTGTACATGTACAACTGGTTTAATATTTGCAAAACATACAAAATACAGGTGTGGAAAATACTATAGGAAACATTATTATTACATGGTCTACCATCTCTAGTTCGGCGTCGTCAATAAAGATTGATGGTACCCCATGTGCACCTTGTGACATAATCTGTGTCTTCTTTTTGCTAATTGTTAAACCAAATTCTGAACAAGCATTGGAGAATTCAGATAGTAGACATTGTAATTCTTCCTCAGAGTGGGTCGTAACTGCAGCATCATCTGCAAAAATCAGGTTATCCATCTAAGTCTACGAAGACTGAGCATGGAATAAACCGTCACACAACCTGATCTTTGCAGACAACGCAGTTCGACTGATAATTGAGGCAGAAATAAATCTTTAAATATTGAACACAACCCACTACTGGCAACGCTGATCGCACTCTGGTATGAACCTAAGGCCTATCCACGTCAATGTGGAAGCACTAGACTCGAGTTAATAATATGGCTAGTGATTGTGGTCGTAAAGTCGAATGGTCGTAAGTTGCATAGGTCGTAAGTCGACGACTAGCTGTATGTTATTGCTTTCATAATTACCGACGTTCATACCATTGTGAATACCAATGCAAACCGGTATTCTTCCAAATCTCCTGCGACTGACTTCAAATCCATTATGTCGGATTTGTGAAACTGTGTTCACTCCCCCCCCAGGCCACAGGCGCAGTTTGCATGTACGGCAGTGTCAACTTGTCATGTTTAAACAATTTATCTCCATTATTATGTTCATCTTATTGCCTGTGTTCTCTTGGTGCCCCTAAGACACGTTTATTTCGTGTAAATGTTTCCTCAACCCGGTTTACTGCATGTTTCATGAGGTTTTGACGAGCACAATGACCCGTGCCGTCGGAAAATAAACGCTCATCGAAGGGAGATCGAACAAACGCTGGCAGATGATTGTCAGTATTGTCAGTACAACTGACAATAACAATGTTCTATGTTTATTAGCGCGAAGAAATGTGGGGTCCCGAGTGTATCCTGTCCACGTTAAACATCCCACGACAGTTGGAACAAGTAGAGAATTACCCGAGATGGGCAGCTGCCTTGGAAAAATTCAATTAACTTATAAAATCATGCTAACTACAGCTCAATATTTATTGCCTGGAAATCTCCAATGTAGACATTGGAGTATAGGGCAGACGTCATCAGTGTCTCCAGATTAAGAGTATAGGTAATCACAGATGAGGAAGTAGCTGAAGAACAATTTGGGTTCCGCAAAAACAGTGGCACCAGAGAAGCAATAATCTCTTTTGGGGATGGTAAAAATGAAAAATATATATGTTTGTTTTATAGACTACAAGAAAGCTTCTGATAGAGTACAACATAGACGACTAATTACATGTCTTCAAGATATAGGAGTAGATGGAAAGGACACCAGACTTATTAGTAACTTGTACTGGAATAAGAGGCGTCAATTAGATGCGGAAATAATTATTCGTCGCCCAATGGAAGAATCATAAACAATCTTAGATATGCTGACGATACCGTGTTACTAGCAGAAAGTGAGCAAGAGTTACAAAACCTAGTGGAAGAAGTAAACAGGCATAGTGCAGAATGTGGCTTAGATATTAACATCCTACCAACGAAAATTATGATAATTAGCAGTGGAAAGGAAAGGTCATCAATGAACATCACAATAAACGGGGAGATATAAGAACAAGTAACAAGTTTCTCCTATCTTGGACATGTAATAACAGATGATGGCAGAAGTGAAGTAGAAATAAACAAGAGACCAGGAATGGACAAAAATGGTTTCAACAACATGAAATTAGTATTAACATCTAGAGAGATTAACAACTCAATTAAAATGTGACAGACGGAGTTTGAGGTTTAATTGCGATGGCTAATGGACGATTATTTTTAAAAAAGAGAGACTCTGGTATATGAGGGTACGACCTCCAGCATGAGAATGGAGGTGGAAGCAGTCACAGCGGTTTTCCGTTGGTTGGAGACCACTCCAGACCACTGTCTTCATCATGGACTCAAGGAGCATGCTTTGTAAGGTGCAGAAGGGAGTGTTTCGTGTGGAGTGGCTGATCTCGCTTCAGAGGTCACAGATTGTGTGAACTGTATGGATATTTTGCCCTGGCCATGCGAGAGTGCAGGCGGAATGAACAGGCTGATAGGTTGGCAGGGATTCACCTCTTGGTGGTAAGTTAATTATGGACAAGGGGAGGTGGTTATGCGCCTGGGGGACCAGGTGGGGAAGGTGGAAGGAATATATTGAGAACCCTTGTGTGGAAAGGATGAGATTGGGGGGGGGGGGGTGGCAGCGGTTCTGGTAGAATCTCAAAACTGAGAGGGAAAACCATGTGAACTTTCAATCAGATAGCGGTGGAAACGAATAGTAGTGTTTCTTCGCTGGCTGTTGAACGAGGGGACAGCGCGCGTATGGGAGTGCCCTGTGTGCAGTAATGTCAGTTCTTAGATCAACTCAGCTCACCTAAAACTGAGAACTGTAAAATGCTACGTATATTCAACACTACTTACTGTATGGCGCGGAAGCCTGGACATTGAACAGGCAACTAGAAAGTCGAATATAGGCCTTGGAGATGTGGATATACAGAAGAATATGTCGTATTTCATGGAAACAAAGACAATCAAATACAGAGGTACTAGAAAACCTGGGAATGAAAAGATAGCTGACTGAAAGAAATAAAAAAGAGGCAAGTGAAATATTTCGGGCACGTTAAAAGACATTACACTCTTATACAAAACCATACTGAGGGGCAAGGTTAGGGGCAAGCAAGCAAGAGGCAGACAACGATGCACGCTGGAAGATAACATCAAGAGATAGACGAACTTCAATCTGACAGAATGTACAATCAAGGCGAGAGACAGTGTTGGAGATCCATTGCAGCCAACCTTCCATGTGGAGACATCTGATTGATTGATTGAAACACAGAGCTATAGGGGAGCCTGGGTAGCGCAGTGGCTAGACACTCTCAAACAGGTCATGGGTACCATCCGCAGCTGGACGAGTTCCGTTTGTAAAAAAATTCACCTGCTCTCCCAGGACTACCCAGCCTCACATGGGATCAAGAATGTCTTCTTGGGAAGTAAACACGGCGGGCGAGATACTGAACCCCCCTCCCCCTCACCTAGTGCTGTGTAGTCTATAGAGATATGGGTGTAGTACCGGATGCGATAAGCGCCTTTTTGCGTGTAGCATGGTCTCTTAACTGACTAATACTGCTTTATATGTGATGGAGAGACACACAGAAAGCGCGTCACGTCACTCTTGATACTGAATAACCTGTCAAGGCCTATTTGCTGGCTGATAATTACACAACTATCTTATTTATCTGCTGGCTGATAATTACACAACTATCTTATTTATCTGCTGGCTGATAATTACACAACTATCTTATTTATCTGCTGGCTGATAATTACACAACTATCTTATTTATCTGCTGGCTGATAATTACACAACTATCTTATTTATCTGCTGGCTGATAATTACACAACTATCTTATTTATCTCCTTGGACTCTTATAGAATGTGTTGGAGATAGCGATTTCTTTTTCAGTTTTGAGGATTGAGCAGAAATCATTGGGCTGGTAAGCCAGTGCACTGTTTACTACGCTAACACAGACCGCGCTAAATTATACATGCAGAAATAACACGAAACACAATTATAACATGTTTTTACCAAACGTGAGTATCAACACTTTAAATAAATTCGTGCTTAAATCAATACACGCAATGTGAAATCCAACAGAAACCGCCTTAGACACACACGAGACCGGACTGTTTATAAACAGGACGATATCCAAACAATATGAAATACTACGGATGCTGGAACCAGTTGTCTTGGGGGTAGCAGTTTGCGCATGCGGAGTAGATTTTCTTTTATACGGTGAAGCGAAGGACGGGACAGGACAGGGGACCTTAAGGAGTAAATTCCTTTTTACAGTGATTCACAAACTGTGTTCATACACCGCTCTCTCAGAATTCAATAAGCTCGCGGGTATTGATCGATTTCACACTACAGTCCATAGTTTCTGGGGAGGAGGATGGCAGACTTTTCTAGTGATGGCACCTTTTCTAGGTGTCGTGTGTCTAAGTCCACCAGTTAGTTCATTAAGCGAAGCACTATCTTTATTTGGTAGAGATGTGATGGAAGCCTATTGTGTATACAACTTGAAATACGCCTTATGTATAGTGTGGTCTAGAAGTGCCATACTGGAAGTTGGTTCTTCTGTTCTGTCCGTCCAAAGCATATTGACAATAGCCTGATCAATGAAGCCAGGCAACAATTTAATGGTTGACATGTTCACCATGTGTATTTTTGTCCTTTAGAAATTCCAGACACTATAGAACAATACATCTGTAACAGGGTTAGGTAAAAGCCGAAGGACACTAGTTATCACTGCTGACAAAGCTTGCCAAGTGTATAAAAAGATCTCCATTGAACATTGTTAATGAAGCAAATGTTAGTTACTCATTCGTTTTCTGAGTATAAAGAATGTTTCTCTTGACTAAGATGGAACCTGGGACGATCTATACTTACTATTCTGCACCCCGAGAAACATACTGTCACTTGTTCTGTGATACTGTGAGTTTTTATGCTTATGTATAAGGGGCGTTCATTTGAAATTCGTTCGTGCCGCACCACGCGTAATTGCGTATGTTGAACATGATCATGTCATAGTCATGTGATAAGTACTGACCAATGAATAAAAGAGATCAAGTGCTTATCGTTCCATGTTGCATAGGTTCTGTTTCTGACTTTTGAGAAAATGGCGTTTTGATCCAAGATCCGTCCAAAGAAGCTCAAAGAGCGGTGATTCAGTTTCTTTCATTTGAAGGATGTTGACCAGTGGACATTCATCGAAGAATGTAGGCAGCGTACTGTAACACACATGTGTTGAAGACAACAGTGACAGGCTGGGCACGAATGTTTCGGAAAGGACGTCAGTTCGCGACAGATCTTCGACGGCCGGGTCAATCGCATATTGTTGCAACAGAAAAAGCCATAGCCAAAATTGATGCAGCAGTAGAGACGAACCGTTGTCCAAGCATGCGTTCGCTAGCGAAAGAATTTGATGTGTCAGTTGGTACAATTCAAAAGGTCGTTCGTAAGAAACTGCAATATCGAAAGGTGTGTTCACAGTGGGTACCACGGATGTTGACCGACCACCAAAAAGAGGAACGCATGGGATGGTGTTTGAACCACTTGCTATGTTACAGAGTGGAGGGTGATGAATTTCTCTATCGCATAGTGGCAGGCGATGAATCATGGTGTCACCACTTTGAGCCGAGCAGCAAAAGAGAGAGCAAGCAATGGAAGCATGCTGGATCACCAAAAGCCGAAATATTCAAGTTACAGGTTTCCGCTGGTAAGGTTATGCTGAGCGCATATTTTGACCATGAAGGGCCGACTTTAAAGAAGCTGGTGTCAACATCAACTCTACCCACTACTTGCAAACACTAGACAAGCTGCAGAAAGCCATAAAGAATAAATGACCCGGCATGCTTTCTCACGGTGTGATTTTGTTGCAAGATAATGCTCGTCCGCATGTAGCAAAGATTGTGCAGGAAGCATTAGCAAGGAAGAAGTGGGAAATTCTGCAACATCCAGCCTATAGTCCTTATTTGTCACCATGTGACTTTCATTTGTTCGGACCTCTAAAAACGCTCTCAAAGATCAACGATTTAATATGACGCATGCGGTCAAATGCTGTTGCTATGCTGCTAGAGAGAAGGACCGCATATTTCCTTGAGAAAATATCAACGGCATAAATGCGTAGTAGATGCGAGGTTATTCTACTAGTCTTAGCTTGTAACAAGTCAATATTGTTGTTAAAGATGTCAAGAGTATTAAGCACGTGACATCACGGTGCAGACAAACACGGTAACGTGATAGAGACAGTTTATGGCCGCCCTACTTTTGACATGCATTAAAAAGGTGCAGCGTTCTATTATCCGTTGTTTGATCAGTGAAGTGGTGAAAACTATAGAAATTCATTGGCTAAAGAAGATCCAGTATAGCGTACCTGTCAGTCCAGCAAGTGTATAAGTAGAGCAGGACGTTTCATAACGCCGTAACTTCTGTGACAGACTGTTAACGTCCGGGTCAGGCACACCGAGTAGTGACACCAGAGTGGTTACACAAGCGACCAGGAGTTCAAGCGCTGTATCGTGCTGGTGTACTTGCATTGAACGCAGTTGTGACTACACCGAGAAATGAAACATTTGTTCGTTACATTTTCAGAATATTTTCAGTTATCAGTTATCAGTTGGGGTATCTTCATTGCACTCCGGACATGTCCATAGGTGCTCAGATTCTCTCCCCCCCCCCCCCCCCCAGCATATGCATCCGCGTCCGGTTGTATTAGTGCCAGTTCTGTGTTGGTTGACGAGGCGCCTTGTTTTTCCGATGTGCCTCTCACGTCTGGCTGTGCCGATTCTTACTCCCAAGTCTTTCATCCTGGACAGCGATGTGGATTCACTGACGTCAAAGTTCTCTGTTCTCGCCATATCTTTAAGAACGTTAATAACATCGGCACGATCCATGGGCTGGCCATCTACAGGAGGTGGAGAGCCAGTCAGTTTATCAGCTCGTTCATTTCCCTCGACTCCCGCATGTCCCCGGACGAAGATGAAGGTGACTTTACGAACAAAAGACTTCCGCAGCGACTCAGTCCACTGTCTACGTACAGATCCAGCTTCGATCTACTGAATTATGCTCATTGAGTCACTTAGTACACACACGTTGGTATAATGCTGTGATTCCAGCCATATAAAAGCCTGGGTAACTGCCGTCACCTCCATCGACATGCTGCTCGTGGTCATAGAGTGGGCACCACTGGATTCTTGAACGGTTCGGCCGGCTGAATGGGCTGTAAATGCCCACGCACTTCTCTGCTGCTTTACAACAGATCCATCTGTATAGATGAGCACTTCGGGGCTATCTGAGTGTTCACAGATGAGCGCGTTGACTTCTGCATTGATAGCGATAGGGTTCTGCTCTCTGCACCGTCTGTCGAATGTGATAATGCAGGAGAAAGTGCACTTAAAAGCTGGAGGCACCGGCACCCATTCCTTGCCGGGGTTGATACTGGTAAGACTGCAGACTTGTCTGACGACATCTTCCGCCCGACCCATCCATGATTTGCCTCTATTTAGCCTGTCACCCTTTTCTCTGAATATAGCGTCATGCAGAGGGTGCTGCTCATCTTCACTTATTTTTAAGTATGCACGAGCTCTCCAGATCTTGATCCTGTGTTCCATTGTCGGGAAGTCAAGGAAGTATCTCATTGCTACACAGCTGGTGTCTCTCGTGCAGCCCAAAATGATGCGCATGGCTTCGTTTTGTACCTTTTCAAGTCTTCCAATCTGTGTAGGGCTGACAGTGAGGATGGCCAGGGCATACTTGATGCGTGAAAGCACCAGTCCTTGGAACAGAAGTAATAGCAGTCTTTGCTCCATATTGGCAGCCGCCATGACTCTCATTGCTGACAAACCTTTTCGAGCTTTCTTTATAACATAATCGACATGATCTCTGATGGACAGGCTTCGATCAAGCCTCACGCCAAGATATGTCATTGACTGGGTTCTACTCACGAGGCTCCCATCCATTCTTATTGCCGGCGGGTATTTTCATTCCAAATTAAAGGACTAAAACTGAAGAGATTAACACGGTTCAAGCTGGATTTAGACAAGGAAGAGGAACAATAGATCACATTCTCAGCATGCGTTTAAAAATAGAGAAGTGTAGAGAATTTAATGTAAACAAATTCTCATGTTTTTGTGGATTATTCAAAGGCAGTTGACTGTGCACAACATCAGAAACTTTGGGAAATCATGAGCAATATTGGCTTTCCTTCACATGCAGTACAACTCATAACAATGTCCTATCTAGAATTTTTAAACAATCTGAACTTCCTGGACTTAACATCAATGGAAGAATCATAAACAATCTTATGTATGCTGACGATACCGTGTTACTAGAATAAAGAGTGAATGAGTTACAAGACCTTGTGGAGCAAATAAATAGGCATAGTGCAGAATGTGCATGATAATTAGCAGTTCTTCTTCTTTCGTTCGCTTGAAATATGTCTATAACTGCAATGCTGTCTCTTGTATGAATTGAACTGTCTTTTTCAGTTCACACAGCGGTCCATAGAGTTTATCTTCCACTGTCGTCTCTCTAGGCCAGAAGGTTTGCCTTTTTTTTTTTTAGCATATCCTTTACAGGACTTAGCTGTCAACACCAGCATCTTTCAGCTGTATGTTGATCTCTTGGCAAGATTACGCTCAGTAGTTTGCCATTGCTTTCTGAGCGGCCGGCTCACATACCCCGTAAGTTACCGGTGCGATTCGAACCACTGCTGATTTGAACCGTCATCACGTTACCGACGAGAGTATACGAGATTACGGAGAAAAGTCATAACCTCTAAGCCACGAAGCCGGCTGAAGGTTTGCCTAGATATGTTATATTTTGGGCAGTCTTGGAGATTGTGCTCTGCTGTCTGCGACGCCAATCCACATGTGCACATGGCTGTTTCACCAATCTTGAATTTTGTATACATGTGGTTGCGTAATCTATTGTGCCCTGTTCTGAGGCGCAGAATAATGACTTGTTCTGGTCTGTCCATAACGTGGTAGTCATCTTGAGCAGGTTTTGGTGGCTTTCTGACTGATTTGATCATTCTTTTCTTTTGGTGGCATGTAACGGGCAAATCAGGCTGTTCTTCTTTGGTTCCTTCCTTAGCCAATTGATCAGCTCTGTCGGTTCCGGGTACTCCACAGTGGGATGGTGCCACTGCATGGTGACCTTATGCTGACCGCTAAGTTCAAAAAGTAGTGTCCTTAGTACTGGCAATTTCCCAGACAGGAGCGCCTCGAGTACTGATTTTGCATCTGTCAATAGCACCACTGGTTGTGTACCATTGCTGGTATTTAGTAATTTATATGTTGCTATTTTGATTGCCTCAATTTCAGCATCGCAGTTATGGCAGTACTTTCCTGTCGGTACTCTAGCTGTGTCCCTAGTATTATTTGGGTATTCTATGTACACTCCCGCTCCTCCATTTCGAACAGCATTTTGTGCTGACCCATCTGTGTAGACTCGGATCCAGAGGTCCTGTGGGTATTCGTTTGTCATAGGCGCGAAACACTGAGATCGAGTGCTGATTCATGATATGAACCATTCTTAGTAGTGAGACCATGACGTCTCCGACTCGTCTCGCCGCAATGAGATCGCAGTTGATGTAGACATTTTGCAGGTCGTTATTCAGGTCTATCGCCCCTTCACCTTCAATTATATCTAGTATATCTTGCAACTTCTCACTAAATGTAACAGTGGCCCCGGGTTCGAGTATTTTCACGATGACTTACTTTGATGCATTGTCGAAATGGAATAGAACACAGAGCTGATCGTCCACCTTCCGATCTTTCATTAGTTGATTCGGTGCAGCTATAAACGCGTCTGGTGAACTGTAAAGGCCCGGGGGACACGCCTTTCTTATCACTCTACTTTTGGGTGGGATGTATCTTACATATATTTCATTCTCTAGCACATTGCAGTAGTAGTTGGGGAATTGAATTTCGGCCAGACCCACTTGGAAATGTTGACTCACCTCAATAGTCTGTGATAAATTGACGAAATAGTGACCTGTTGTGTTCTTGGGAAAAATGTTCGACGAAGCATTACTCGGTAATGTCACGTAGAAGCTCATATTTTAGGGTTTGGTAGCATGTAACCCAGACAGCTGCTTAGAAGAGCGATCCACAACTTGCCCTCGACTACTTCGAGGATGTTTCGACATAGATTGAATAGTGATACGCCAATGACGGTGTATATAACGACCAGTTGACAGAAGAAGACAATCTCTAGTCGCGGCACTCGCCGACTACACATGCACCAGAACGAATTTCTTTCCCCCTCTGGGTTATTTTGTGGGTTAGTTTCTACGTTGGTTTCTTCCATTAGTATTTGGTTAGGTCTGAGATCCAACTGTTGAATGACTTGGGATACACGAACCACTTAACTAAATACTCTTTACCACCACTTCGTCTCGGTCGTTCTTGTAAGACTGTTTGGACTGTTTGGCATATACTCCTTTATAAAAGGCTGTTTGGGTTGAGCCAGTCGGACTCGATCGCCGGCTGTATTCCATGTCGTCCCAGTCTACCATAATATATGATGATAGTGATGATAAGCAGCATCATTTCTCTGCTTCACACCACCACCAGAGAGGAAGATGCTGATTTTCATGTCTCCGCTTGATCAGTGAAGTGGTGAAAACTATAGAAATTCATTGGCTAAAGAAGATCCAGTATAGCGTACCTGTCAGTCCAGCAAGTGTATAAGTAGAGCAGGACGTTTCATAACGCCGTAACTTCTGTGACAGACTGTTAACGTCCGGGTCAGGCACACCGAGTAGTGACACCAGAGTGGTTACACAAGCGACCAGGAGTTCAAGCGCTGTATCGTGCTGGTGTACTTGCATTGAACGCAGTTGTGACTACACCGAGAAATGAAACATTTGTTCGTTACATTTTCAGAATATTTTCAGTTATCAGTTATCAGTTGGGGTATCTTCATTGCACTCCGGACATGTCCATAGGTGCTCAGATTCTCCCCCCCCCCCCAGCATATGCATCCGCGTCCGGTTGTATTAGTGCCAGTTCTGTGTTGGTTGACGAGGCGCCTTGTTTTTCCGATGTGCCTCTCACGTCTGGCTGTGCCGATTCTTACTCCCAAGTCTTTCATCCTGGACAGCGATGTGGATTCACTGACGTCAAAGTTCTCTGTTCTCGCCATATCTTTAAGAACGTTAATAACATCGGCACGATCCATGGGCTGGCCATCTACAGGAGGTGGAGAGCCAGTCAGTTTATCAGCTCGTTCATTTCCCTCGACTCCCGCATGTCCCCGGACGAAGATGAAGGTGACTTTACGAACAAAAGACTTCCGCAGCGACTCAGTCCACTGTCTACGTACAGATCCAGCTTCGATCTACTGAATTATGCTCATTGAGTCACTTAGTACACACACGTTGGTATAATGCTGTGATTCCAGCCATATAAAAGCCTGTGTAACTGCCGTCACCTCCATCGACATGCTGCTCGTGGTCATAGAGTGGGCACCACTGGATTCTTGAACGGTTCGGCCGGCTGAATGGGCTGTAAATGCCCACGCACTTCTCTGCTGCTTTACAACAGATCCATCTGTATAGATGAGCACTTCGGGGCTATCTGAGTGTTCACAGATGAGCGCGTTGACTTCTGCATTGATAGCGATAGGGTTCTGCTCTCTGCACCGTCTGTCGAATGTGATAATGCAGGAGAAAGTGCACTTAAAAGCTGGAGGCACCGGCACCCATTCCTTGCCGGGGTTGATACTGGTAAGACTGCAGACTTGTCTGACGACATCTTCCGCCCGACCCATCCATGATTTGCCTCTATTTAGCCTGTCACCCTTTTCTCTGAATATAGCGTCATGCAGAGGGTGCTGCTCATCTTCACTTATTTTTAAGTATGCACGAGCTCTCCAGATCTTGATCCTGTGTTCCATTGTCGGGAAGTCAAGGAAGTATCTCATTGCTACACAGCTGGTGTCTCTCGTGCAGCCCAAAATGATGCGCATGGCTTCGTTTTGTACCTTTTCAAGTCTTCCAATCTGTGTAGGGCTGACAGTGAGGATGGCCAGGGCATACTTGATGCGTGAAAGCACCAGTCATTGGAACAGAAGTAATAGCAGTCTTTGCTCCATATTGGCAGCCGCCATGACTCTCATTGCTGACAAACCTTTTCGAGCTTTCTTTATAACATAATCGACATGATCTCTGATGGACAGGCTTCGATCAAGCCTCACGCCAAGATATGTCATTGACTGGGTTCTACTCACGAGGCTCCCATCCATTCTTATTGCCGGCGGGTATTTTCATTCCAAATTAAAGGACTAAAACTGAAGAGATTAACACGGTTCAAGCTGGATTTAGACAAGGAAGAGGAACAATAGATCACATTCTCAGCATGCGTTTAAAAATAGAGAAGTGTAGAGAATTTAATGTAAACAAATTCTCATGTTTTTGTGGATTATTCAAAGGCAGTTGACTGTGCACAACATCAGAAACTTTGGGAAATCATGAGCAATATTGGCTTTCCTTCACATGCAGTACAACTCATAACAATGTCCTATCTAGAATTTTTAAACAATCTGAACTTCCTGGACTTAACATCAATGGAAGAATCATAAACAATCTTATGTATGCTGACGATACCGTGTTACTAGAATAAAGCGTGAATGAGTTACAAGACCTTGTGGAGCAAATAAATAGGCATAGTGCAGAATGTGCATGATAATTAGCAGTTCTTCTTCTTTCGTTCGCTTGAAATATGTCTATAACTGCAATGCTGTCTCTTGTATGAATTGAACTGTCTTTTTCAGTTCACACAGCGGTCCATAGAGTTTATCTTCCACTGTCGTCTCTCTAGGCCAGAAGGTTTGCCTTTTTTTTTTTTTTAGCATATCCTTTACAGGACTTAGCTGTCAACACCAGCATCTTTCAGCTGTATGTTGATCTCTTGGCAAGATTACGCTCAGTAGTTTGCCATTGCTTTCTGAGCGGCCGGCTCACATACCCCGTAAGTTACCGATGCGATTCGAACCACTGCTGATTTGAACCGTTATCACGTTACCGACGAGAGTATACGAGATTACGGAGAAAAGTCATAACCTCTAAGCCACGAAGCCGGCTGAAGGTTTGCCTAGATATGTTATATTTTGGACAGTCTTGGAGATTGTGCTCTGCTGTCTGCGACGCCAATCCACATGTGCACATGGCTGAGTCACCAATCTTGAATTTTGTATACAAGTGGTTGCGTAATCTATTGTGTCCTGTTCTGAGGCGCAGAAGAATGACCTGTTCTGATCTGTCCATAGCGTGGTAGTCGTCTTGAGTAAGGTTTGGAGGCTTTCTGATTGATTTGATCATTCTTTTCTTTTGGTGGTATGTAATAGGCACATCAGGTTGTTCTTCTTTTGCTCCTTCCTTAGCCAATCGATCAGCTCTGTCGTTTCCGGGGACTCCACAGTGGGATGGTATCCACTGTATGGTGATCTTACGCTGACTGCTAAGTTCAGAAAGTAGTGTCCACAGAACTGGCAATTTCCCAGACAGGAGCGCCTCTATTACGGATTTTGCATCTGTCAATATCACTGCAGGTTGTGTACCATGGCTGGTATTTTGTAATTTCTCTGTGGCTATCTTGATTGCCTCAATTTCAGCATCATAGTTATGGCAGTACTTTCCTGTTGGAATTCTGGCCGTGTCTCTAGTATTATTTGGGTATTCTATGTACACTCCCGCTCCTCCATTTCGAACAGCATTTTGTGCTGACCCATCTGTGTAGACTCGGATCCAGAGGTCCTGTGGGTATTCATCATCAAGGAAGCTGAGAGTGGCTGTTCTGCGCTGTACACTGTTCTGTTCTTCCTTGTCCATGATGAGATGAGATGAGATTAATTTTTTCTTCCAGCTGACGTTTTATAAGGGATGAGGCAACAAATCTGACACCAACCGACTATAGTAGCCACTCACGTCATGTAAGGTGGACGGTAACAGTCTGCTGTACCTTATATAATGTTGTTAATTGCATACGGATATCTAAGGGCGGTAACTCTAACAAAATAAACAACATGGCCGCGACTTTCAGAACGACAAGATAACATTTGAGTTGCTCAACTTCAGCCCTGAGAATACAAATATCAGATAGCTTTCTGAACAGTTCTGCTAGCTGTAATGAGTATCACTTTTGGTAGTAATGTTAAAAGAATGAAGTGGATTTTGTATTCAAAATACAAATATATATTACAGTGAGTACTAGAGAAGAGAAGTTTAATTAATAGAACGGAGCCGAAGTCATTATTCCCAGTGCATTGTGAATAATGTTTTTTTTTTTTTTCGCTTATCCTTTACAGGACATCGCTGTCAACATCAGCATCTTTCAGCTGTATGTGGATTTCATGGCAAGATTACACTCAGTAGTTTGCCATTACTTTCTGAGCGGCCGGCTCAGTTATCCTGCAAGTCACCAGCGGGGGTCGAACTGCTCGCAGCTCTCACCCTGCTACGAGACTCTGCGTGATAAACGGGATTACGGAGAAAGTGTTGTAACCTCTCAGCCAGAGAGACCGGCATTGTGAATAATACTGAGCGTTATTCACAGATGCGGCTGGTCACATGATTATTCACAGTTGCGGCTGGCCACGTGTTGTTTACTTCGCACGCTGCGAATAATACTGAGCGTGTGGTTTATTTCGAAAATGGCTATATATAGAAAAAGGAGCATTCTTTTCAAGTATCTCGGTATGACACTGTCATTACCAAAGAAATCACGAAGTCCATTGAATCTAGCATACATAGACAATATTTAAAAGTTGGGCTTTTACTTATGAAACCATGACAGATACATCATACAGCTTGACAAGACGAATCCAATGATATCTCAGTGAAGACTGTACATTAATTCTAAGCGGAGTTATTAATATTTTTGTGTCACGATCTACAACCAGGAAGTGCAAAGGAATCTTAGTAAATTGAACACAGCTGATCTTGGTCCAATAAATTGCATGCTGAGAACTTCTGCCTTCTATTACTGTGGCTTGTTTATTTTTAAACAGACAACATAGTACTGTATATCATTGCGTCCGGGGTAGCGAGGCCTAACTTGATGTATTATCTATTTTTCGATAGGATGTACCATGACCTAATTAACAATTAAAAATGGCCACTAATTGTTTATTACTCATTACAAGTCTGTCGCATTGCTAACAAACCTGTCAAGATGTATACTTTATTGTGCTTTTTGGTATTAGGAAAGTAGAGGTCACATTCCTCTTTCTATAGAATGTAGAGAGGATTGAGAGGATCGACTTCATTGCACCGTGTTTTATCCCATTTGGCTCTGTCTCTTTCCGCAGGGCGGCCTGCCGAAAGCATCGCACAAAGCACAAGTGTCTCTGAGTCTCTGAGAAAAATGCACTCGACTTTTAAGACTTTTCTATAGGATGTGCTGTGACCTAATTAACAGTTATGAATTGCTGCCCTTTTATATTAATTAAATGTCATGTGAAATATTCATCGTTAGTGAAAGAACAATTCTTGAAAATGTACTTACATTGTCTTAATGTAACCACTGCATTGCAACATCTTTCTTTTGTTGATTAAAAATCATGCATTAATGTAAGTAAATAAGTTTGTAACTGCTGCATAAATTAAGCAGTCACTTTCGCTAATAATTTATTTCTACTTCTGCAATTTAATTACACTGTTCTGTATTTAAAAGTGAGCAATTAATAATTAAATACTAACTGTTTAAAAAACAACTTATTTCACAGTATTTTATTTAAATTTAAATAAATATGTACTACTGCGCTGCTGGGAATTTTTTTTTTTACCCCAAACACAATTAAAGGAGATTAGTGTTGAAACTCTTCATGTATATGTAAAATTGAACGCAGAATTCAAAAATGCATTAAACGGTAACCAGAGACAAAAATAAACATGCGTTAAAAACAAAATTAGGTTACCGAACATCATAAAAATTTAATAACTTAAGAGAGAAAAGTTCTAAGCGATGAACGCTTGCAGCGTAGCAGACAGGCCACTTCTGAATTTATTAGGGTGGTTTCCCTTGACATATGCCACGTTGTTTTAGGATACATGAGGTCATAAGCAAGCATGGTTACAAACCGGAAGTCACTGGATTGTCGCAAACAAAACTTTTTAATTGAAGTTTACATGGAAGGCGCTGAGTATCAGACACTTAAGCTTAAATCAGGCAATACAGACCTACATCTGATCAATTACTACTGTCCAAGTGACCACCCACAGGCACTGGACACACTACCATTAAACGAAAAAATGATTGTGTGTGGTAATGTGATGAGAAGAAAAGCATTGGAGAACATCGTGACAACTGGAAAGATCAAGGGGAAGAGAGGCAGAGGCAGACCAAGAGAAATGATACTGGATGGATTGAGATGTTGGCATGGAGGATTATCAACAGTTGAGTCATTTTGTATGATATTCACTGGCACAGGAATGGAGCAATATGGGGACAACCTGTTGCTGTGAAGTTGGAACCGCGACTAACTAACTAACTAACTTGCTACCAACTACCAGGTCTGCACGGCATGTTTGCTACCAACTACCAGGGCTGCAGGCATGTTTGCCACCAACTACCAGGGCTGCAGGCATGTTTGCCACCAACTACCAGGGCTGCAGGCATGTTTGCTACCAACTACCAGGTCTGCAGGCATGTTTGCTACCAACTACCAGGGCTGCAGGCTTGTTTGCCACCAACTACCAGGGCTGCAGGCATGTTTGCCACCAACTACCAGGGCTGCAGGCATGTTTGCTACCAACTACCAGGTCTGCAGGCATGTTTGCTACCAACTACCAGGTCTGCAGGCATGTTTGCTACCGACTACCAGGTCTGCCTTGAAATGAATGGCTTGTGGTGAAATCTCTCTTAACTTTTCAAACTAATGAACAAACTTGTTTAACAGAGCTGAGAAAATTAAATCCAGCTATATCTTATCCAAGTCTCTACATCAGTCATCATGTGCCATGCTTTGCTGTGTAGGTGATCATATGCCTCCGCAACATATATCCTCTGTGCTCTTGATAAGCTCAACCACTGATCATCTTACAAATCTGTCAGACCATCTAGCATTTTCTCCCTCTTCCACATTGATCTCTAATACCTTTAATCTTTTTGATTGCCGCAACCTTCTCTAGACACTCCTCTCACTGGAGCAGAAAATCTAGGTGCCCGGTTGTCATGGCGCTTAGAAATGTCTCCCTGGCACCTGAAATTTCCCTGTGTTTGCAAAAATAAATATGCTGGCTTCTGAGAAAAAAGGTGCAGGTGTGTGAATACGTTTAATGTTTTGTTCCTCTTCTGTCTCATCTCATAACATGATAAAGAAATGTGGGTATCCTATGACCTTTTACAGTACTTGGATACTGGTGTATTGGGAATTTCAGAACAGAGATGGGTGGGACAGGGTCACTTTATGACCCAAACAGGAGAGACGTTCAGATATTCAGGGACAGAAAATGCTGAATAGGGGTTGGTTTCCTCTTGCCAAGGAGAGTTTGTTTGTACTTCTTGGATACAATCCAGTCAGTGATTTACTTCTCTTTTTCTCTTTTTTCTTCTGTTCTTTATCCCCAACCCACTCACCCCAAGTCATCCTATCTCTTGCTATCCCATGCAGTTCCATCTATGTCCTCCCCATATTATTCTTCTCTGTTGACATTTTGGTTGTGACCAGCCTTTGTCAGAGACAACAGACACTATTAATTTACACACAAAAAACAACCTTATAAAACAACACAATTATAAGCAACAAAGATAAAAATACATCCAGATATTGTATAAAAAGCATGCTCAACTTCTGTTGTTACTGAACCTGTACAGAAGTTCAACACTTTGGGTAAAAATGGCATATCAAAGAGAGAGACTAAATTCAATAATATAATAACGAAAGAAAGAGAAAAGGGAATTTATGCATATAAGTAAAGTAAAGGACCCTTTTGCACATCTGAAAGGTGCATTATGCATTGGTGCTAAACCCATATTTGTATAGACCAGTCAGAACTTGGTTGGGGATGTCAATGTCTAGCCAGCCACTTTGACTTCCCAATACATTTCCTGGTACCCTGCTAGGCTGGGCGTTCACACCAGTTTTACAAATCTACCCCCATCTGGTTTTGAACCCATGAACACTGAGTTGGTAGGTCAGCTTCTAGCTACTATGGTACTTAGTTTCCTATGGAAGTATATAATCAAAAGAAATGAAAAAATAGAAAGCCCCATAGGAAAGGTTAACAATTGCACTGGGACATTGGCAATAGTGTCGACTCTTGCCTCATAAACAGATCATAATTGTAATTAAATGGCTTTCTATTTTAAATGTAATGGAACTGTCTGAATAACATGGTGTAACATTATTGAAATATACATCCTTAAGACCCTTATGATCCCAGATATTGAAATGATTAGAGTCAATCAATCAATCAATCATGTGCCATGCCGGAAAGCGTGGGCGGTCATGACTCACCATTTCACTCGATCACCAGTGTCGTGGATCAGCTCAATGTTCCTGTCTCGTCCATGCCATGTGGCAAAGCCATCCAGGTATTTTCCTCTCGGTCTTCCTCTTGGTCTGTTCCCCTCGATCTTGCCAGTTGTCACTAAGTTCTCCAATCCATTTCTTCTCATAACATGTCCAAACAATTTTGACTGTCTACGTCTAATTTCTCCAATCAGTCCACGATGTTCATTTGTCTCCTGTAGTACTTGGTTATTAGAGTCATGTTCTGTGAAATACCACTCAGCTGTTCTCTTATCATGCCTGCTAGATGTCTCAAAGTTTGTCCAGGGTACTATGGTATCCCTCAGAAAATTATTAACTTTATGAGGGCAACTATAAAGACATGAAATGCAGAGTTCTTCATACCGGAAAACTATATCGATGAATCAGTTTCTCATATTGTAACCATCTAGTACAACTTTATAACTTTGTACATTGAAATAACACCAGGAGTGAGACATGGATGCCTTTTGTCACCATTATTATTCTTACTAACTGTAGATTAGATTATGAAGACAACAATAACTACAGCAAGAAATGGAGTTCAAGGCATCAACTTGATGATCTGGACTTTCCTAGTGACAGTACTTTCCTAGTGACAGTACTTTCCTGTCTCACATTAAATCAGATGCTAGATAAAATAAACACACTTGATGGAGGCTCACAACAACTAGATTTGAAAAGGGGAAAGAGATTATTTAGGTAGCATTGTAGACACAGATGAGAACAGACAGAGATATTAAAAATAAAGAATACAAAACAAACCAGAGGAGTTTTTATATTACTAGGAAATTTGTGGAAGCCAAATGAAATTAGCTTAGTACCACATTTTACATCGTTAACTCTGACATGACATCAGTACTATTGCACAAATCATAAACATGAAGAACAGCTGACGGAAGAACAGTTCAGTGATGAACTTCAAACATTCTTCAATTGTTGTGCAGAATGGAAGGACTGAAATGGTATGACAGAATCACTAATGTGCAGCTCATGGAGAGAAATTATAAAATACTAGTGAATCAAGAGGTGGGGCCAAGGTATTGGCATTTGGTAGGACACACACTGACAAAACCTGAAAAGGTATCACGAGTAGGTACCTTGTCTATAACCCACAGAGCCATGAAGTAGAGGGAGACCTAGAAACACATGCAGAAGAGAATTAGAGACATGAATAATATGGGGAAGATACGAATAATATGGGGAAGATACGAATAATATGGGGAAGACATGAAGAGCTGAGAGAGGTAGCAACGGATACATTGGTGCATGTTGATTGAAGGATCAAGAGCAGCAGAAGAAGAAAAACAGGAAGAAAGCTGAAATAGTCAGAGGACGATGACTGTTGACAAACATGTCTTTGAAGTTTTTGTCTTGAAGTTAGAAATACAAATACTTATTTCTGTTTGCATTGTTTTTCTGCTGTACACAATGAAATGTTATGTTAGCTTTTTAATTTACTCCTAGCTTAGGTATAGTCATATTCTGCTTGTAATAATTCTACACCAAGATGACTATCATAATTTATGAACATTGTAGAGTCTTTAGTTGATATATTGTTTATCTTAACTGTTTTGTCTTTAAGGGCTATTGTCCACTTTTATTGAAACATTATTTTGTAGGTCAAGGTACTTTTCATTTGGATCATGTCTTGCTTCATGGAGCTCTCAGACTGTAAGATCCACATTCATTGAATATTTCAAAAGTCAGGGGCATGTCTTTGTGCCCTCATCTAGTGTCATACCACAAAAGGGTGATGGCACATATTTCACCAATGCTGGAATGAACCAGGTACATCTTCTTGTTTCTGTATCCAGTTGCTTAATGTGTATGTGTTTTGCTTTTAACATAGTATATATAGCTTAGTGAGTTAATAAATAATTTAGCCACTTTAGTAACATTTTCTAAATTGCTTTTTAATTATGCAATCTGCATCTTTGGATATCTCTTGAAACAAGAAATCCAACTGTACCTTATGTAGGTCAATTATAAGCTGAGATATTAATGTTTGTGTGTCAATTTATCTCTTAATATCCACAAAGAGAAAATACTCTTTTCCTATTTTGATAAGTTGTGACCAAAACACATTTGCTAAGGCTCAATGATAGGGTCTGTTTAGAGTGATGAAAAATTGCACATGTATACAATAATGGGTGTTGAATGTAAACATGCATTAATTGTCATTTTAGTCACTCTAAATGTTCATGGCTGGAGTATGACAAGAAAAACTGCCATCTCCAGCCATTGTTCAAATACTAGCAAATACTGCATTACAGCATGCGATCTTCATTATTTCAGTGTGACATTTATTGTCAACTTAAATGGTCCAAAATTACAAATTAGACATAAATTGAATTATGCATAGTATAACAATGTAGTAAGTCTCATAAAACGGTATTTACGGGTTTACTTGCCGTTTAGAATAGACACAAGAAATAGTTGCCAAACAAAACCGCAAGTATATTTTCGTTAAAATTTGGTAATCGGTTACTAAAGTGGCTAGTTAATATATTCTTCATAGTAACTTAGTTGAGTTGAGTTAAGAACTGACATCACTGCACTCAGGGCATTCCCGTATGCGCTCAGTCCTCATCTTCAACAGCCAACGAAGAGTTCCATTACTAATGGTGCCCGTTATAATCTGATTATATGTCCGCCTTGCTTTACCTCTGAGTTATGACTGTCTACCAGATCCTCTGTCCGCCCCCCGCTGCCTCATTCTTTCCAGACCATGATTGTCTATGTGTTCTTGTGCATTATTCATGTGCTCCCAGAGGGCCTTCACCACATCTGCCTTATCATGCATCAAATCAATGAAATCTGTCTGCTTGTTCATCGCCTACCACACCAGAGTGTACTGGAGAAAAGATCCAGCGAACGCTCACAACCTATGACCTCTGAATTGATGCATGCCATTCAACACGAAGCATGCCAGTCTTCACCTTTTTCAGCATGCGTTGTGAATCAGTTACAGTCACAACATGCGTATACAGTTTGTTCTCCAACCAGTGGAAAGCTGCAGTAACCGCCTCCATCTCCATTCTCAGACTTGAGGTTGTGGTGTCAAATGCCAAGCTTTATTAAACATTGGCCATTTGCTTTTACTATGAATCCCCAGGCACTTCTTTTGTCTCTTAACACAGAGCCATCGGTATAGATAATCACATCACAATGACGGGAGTAGTCATGAATTAATTGCTGAGTTTCTACTTCCGTAGCGCCTGCTGGCCACTACCTCCCAATGAGATTATAACCCCACACAAGTCTGAAATTTTATTCGGCACTCTGACTCACTCCTTGCCTCTGCCAATCTTCTCAAGGGGCCTTCTCTGATGGTATCTTCAGCCTGAGCCATCCATTATCTTCCTCTTAACAGCCTGTTGCCCTTGACTGCATCCAGGGAATCATACAGGAAGTGTTCCTTGTCCACAGCTACATTTAGGTATAACCGTGCCTGCAATACATTGAGTATGTCTGCATTGGTTGGTAGCGCCATGATGTATTACATACACACTATTGGGGTGTCCCTTGTACATCCCAGAATCACTCTCATTGCTTCATTCTGTATGCGCACTAGTTTAACTAGCTGACTCTTTGAAACAGTGAGCATTCCTAGTCTAAACTCTACCACTGAAATTATCAAGTGCTGACAAAGTGTGAATAGCATTGTCTCTCCATGTTCCTTGTTGCCATACACTTCAGTGCATTGAGCCGCTTCTGACATAGTAACATAGCGAGTTAGTATATCATCTATAATAACTTAGTGGGAAAGAAGTGAGTCAGTATATAAACCATGTTAACTTAGTGAGTTTGTATTTCATCCATAGTAACTTTGTGAGTTAGTATATCATCCAAGGTAACTTAGTGAGTTAGTATATCATATATAATAACTTAATGAGTTAGTATATCATCCAAGGTAACTAAGTGAGTTACTATATCATCCATAGTAACTTAATGAGTTTGTGTATCATCCGTGGTAACTTATTGAGTTAGTATATTGTACATAGTAACTTAACAGTTATTATATCATACATAGTAACTTAATGAGATTATATATTGTCCATGGTAACTTAGTGAGTTAGAATATCATCCCTGTAACTTAATGAGTTAGTACAGTATATCATCCCTAGTAACTTAGTGAGTTATTATATCATATATAGTAACTTAATGAGTTAATATATTGTGAGTTAGTATATCAACCATGGTAACTGAGTTAGTATATCATCTGTAGTAACTTAGTGAGTTAGTATATTGTCCATAGCAACTTAATGAGTTAGTATATCATCCTTAATAACTTAGTGAGTTAGTATATCGGCCATAGTAACCTGAGTTGTTGAGTTGAGTTGAGCTAAGAACTGACATCACTGCACTTTGGACATTCCCATATGCGCTCCGTCCACTCGTTCAACAGTCAGCGAAGAGTCACACTACTAATCGTTCCCAACGCTATCTGATTGAAAGTTCTCCTGATCTCCCTCTCAGTTTTGAGATTCTACCAGAACTCCTGCCAATTCCCCGCAATCTCATCCTTTCCATGTACAGCTCTCAATCTGTTCCTTTACCTTCTCCACCCGGTCCCACAGGCGCACGACCAACCCTCCCTTGTCCATAGGTAATATGCCACCAAGAGGTGCATTACCTGCCAGCCTATCAACCTGTTCCCCTGCACTTCCACATGGGCAGGGCAAAAAATCCATACAATTCTCACAATTGTACATAGTAACTTAATGATGTAGTATCATACATATTAACTTAATGAGTTAGTATATCATAGATAGTAACTTTATTAGTTTAACACCCAAAGTAGTTAAGTGAGTTAGTAATAAACTTAATGACTTTAGGTAGCATGGTAGACAAATATGGGAGAATAGATAAAGATTTAAAAAAAAATAAAAATACAAAATGTCAGAGAAGTTTGTATAGCACTAGGAAGTGTTCAGAAGTCTAATAACATTAAATTTGGCACACAACTGAGAATATTCAATTCTAATGGTCAATCTGAATGGATCAGAAACATGGAGAACAACTAAAGGGGTTACTAATGAACTGCAGACTTAATTAATTGGAACCTGCACAAAGTAGAAGGGCTAAGATGGTTTGACAGAGTAACACATGAGGAGCTTATGGAGAGAACTAAACAAATACCAGTGACTCACAAGGTGAAGAAAAGATGCCGGTGTTGGACAGGACATACATTGAGAACACCTGACAATTGTTTAACTAGAAAGTCATCTGTCTGGAATCAACAGGGCAAGAAAGGTATATAGGTAGATCTAAAACACGTAGAGAATAGAAGTAAAGACAGAAATGACAAACCTGTTGAAGACAAAGATGGAGCTGCATGTCATGGCTAAGGATACAAGGTCTTTGAGTGAGCTGGTCGAGGGTTTATGCGCCAATAGGGATAGGGTGAAAGAAGAAGAAATATGGTTAACCCAGCCTCATAAACTGAACATTAGAGACTCGTCAGAGTGAGTGAAAGCAGCTGGTATATGGTGTGTTCCAAGTAAGCATGTGTCTATGAACACTATATTCTCAGTATGCCCCAAAGGCATGTCAGTAGTGTTTTACTGTTATGTTGGCGGAAAATATTTCCTGTATTTATTTTCTGGGGACATCATTTTCATGTATGTATACCTTTGTCTGTTTGTATTTCAGAATGCATTTGGGTCCTAATTACCATTTTTTAAATATTAAATCTAAATTATAATTGAACAGGAGGTCAGCATGGCCGAATGGATAAAAGCGCTTCTTAAATATCCGGTCTGCTGGTGCTGAGGTAGCGGGTTCAAACCATACACCTGTCAGTTGGACACAAATGTTGACTTCTCATCCTTGACTTGAGGACATAAATTACAACTACCTCTGAAGTCAGAGTGGGTTTTCAGATAACGAGGGACACTGGTAATAGGGAAAGCTAATCCACACACAAAAATCAGTCCAGTGCTACTAGAAGTAGGAGTACATATATGGACTATGCTTTAGTTCAAAAGCTGGCATAGAAGAAAAAAACATTGAACATACATTCATTATAATATTTTAATAATGATTTCAAAAATATTCACTTAAGAAAATGACTGTATTTACCATTTGTAATTATTATTTCGAAATCTCTATGGAACATACTATAGTTTGATTTTATTCTAGTTATTTGTGTGATTAGTCTTGGTCTTTGCCCTTCAACATGTCTGAAGACCTTACCAATCATAGCTTCAAGATCATGTAGACAACAATCTATTCCACCCTGGACAGGAGCACATATATTTAACACATGATTAATGTTTTTTTATTGCAACCTTGGTTGTTAGTACTTGCAGAACTTTCCTTTTACAGTTCAAGCCTCTTATTCTGGGAGAATTGGATCTGAGAAGTAAATTCCAGAATCTTGTTCGTGCAGTGAACAGCCAGAAATGCATCAGAGTTGGGGGAAAACACAATGACCTTGATGATGTGGGATATGACCTTACCCATCATACCTTTTTTGAGATGTTGGGCAACTGGTCATTTGGAGATTATTTCAAGGTGAGTTTGTACATTTGGTGTTTTATTTTCCAGTGAAGATAAGTCCTTCAAGAATGCCATGCTTACATTGACCAGCTGAACCAGAGGGTGTAGAACTGAGGTTAAGTTTGTTAGACTCTGTGTGACACTGTGGATGGTGTACTGTAGATACAGTATAAAAGATCTGCTGATGTAGTATGACCATAATGTAACTGCAGAAATTGAAAAAACAGAATGAAGGAATGAACACATTTTATTTTGAAAGGGTCACAATTTGACATGTAGGCCCATCTTATAGTTGCCCTTGTAACTACTCTTTTTAGACAGCAATTATGCATGTTAAATTCATGTAGTAGGAAACATAATAATATGAACACTGCGCATGAACACAATATGGACTTATGTGTGTGCATTTATGACGGGGAGAGAGAGATATGCAAGGAGCACACACACGCATGCACAGAGAGAGAGAAAGAGAGAAAAAAGAAGACGAAGATGCAACAACAATAGTATCAGAAGAAATATGAATAAAATTTTGTGGAACTGCGGCAAAGCTGTGGAAATCTAAACAATATAAAATAACACAAAATAATGCAGCTTTACATAATAGAATTACAACACATACAGGACATTGCGGCAACTAGCCTTCATCAGCAAACAAATACATGCATGAAACACAACATATAGTACAGGAGTACATCACTGGAGGATCTTCTCCTGTACTATATGTTGTGTTTCGTGCATGTATTTGTTTGCTCAAGAAGGCTAGTCGCTGCAACGTCCTGTATGTGTCGTAATTCTATTATGTAAATCTAAATTACTTTGTTATTTTATATTATCAAAAGAAATAGTACTATTCATCTTACAGTTTGTCAGATAAAGTAAACTTATATTTTAAAGCATCTGTCAAAAATGATAAGATACAGTAGAAATAAAAGGTGAGTTCTTTTGCCCAATGAATCATAAACGATAACAACAGTAAAGACTGATTCCAAGTACTGAAGGTTCTCCTCAACATACCACCTGACAAAACAGATGAACCGCATACGAGGGTAAGTCAATAAGTAAGTCACAAATGGCTGTAGAAAAATATGTAACTATGATAACAACTTGAAACCAGTTTATTTTTATACATACATTGTCCTTTTATTTCTCAACATAATTTCCACCAACATTGATACATTTATCCCATCGTTTTATCAGTCCTCTCAAACCGGCTGCATAGAACTGCATGCTTTGTTTTCATTTACCTGCCATCCCACAGACCTGAATGACTTACTTATTGACTCGCCCGCGTAACTTTTTCTACCCAACTATGCACCGCTTAACGGGAAATCGCTAGGGGTTAAGTCCACTGAAAACCCACCTTGGCGGGAGACATTTCGCGAGTGACGCCGAAGTTGAATGTGAAGTGAAAACGTGGTTTAGAAAACAGAGCAAGCAATTCTATGCAGCTGGTTTGGGATGACTGATAAAACAATGGGATAAGTGCATCAATGTTGGTGGAAAATATGTTGAGAAATAAAGCGACAATGTATGTATAAAAATAAACTGGTTTTAAGTTGTTATCATATTTAGTAATTTTTCTACAGCCATTTGTGACTTACTTTCCTCGTACCATCAGTACAAATATGATCTGAATTAGACAGTTATAATAAAAGATATCAGATGCCTTAAAACTGCACAGACAAAGGAATAACTGTGACTAAAATAGCAGCAGAACTACTGAAAGCTACAAATGAAGCAGAACAATCTTGGTTTGTGTGATTTAGAGTTTGCAACATTTGCCTCTAACATGAGCAGATCCGGTTCAATTCATGATGCAGACTGGATGTTTACAAAATAAAGAAAGGATGGTGTGTTGTCTCCTAACCCTGGGGTAGTGGATCAGACACCTAGTTTTCCCAGACAGGGGTGAAACACTTGTGGATCAATGCGTAAGTTGCAATTGGAAATTGAAAATAGTGGGATGAATAGGCTGCTACCAACGCTAAATTTCAAAATGACAAAACCTACCCACAACAAGAATGTTTACAGTATATGGTTTTGATACACACTAATCTGGATCCTTGCCGATACTTCAGAGTTCATGCTCCTGGTGTGATCTCTCAGAAGAGACTTTAGCATTTATGGAGATACCTGTGTGCAATGAGAGTGATTCTGTTTAAAAATTATTCATGCAGTAGGCCTTTGCAGAACATCATTTTCATCATGGCCAATTCCCCTGCTTCATGCATTGTTCTACAATTCATGTGCTGATTCCCTTCTGTGCCATAACACAAGACTGTCAAGAATTTTCTCTCATTGTCTTCCTCTACCTCTCTTTCCACAAATCTTTCCAGTTGTTACAACATGCTTCATGTTTCTGTCTTCTCATAATGTGGCAAAACATGATGACTACCTTTTTTTTCTGTTTGTAGTAAGTTGTCTCTGCAATTTGGCTGTCCAGGCAATTTTCAGCATTTGTCTATAAAACCACATCTGCAAGGTTTCTAGCAGTTTTGTTGTTGTTGCTTGTTTTCTAATTGTCCAGGATTTGCAGCCATATGTTAAAACTGGTTCTGTGTATTATAAAAGAATTCTTTTTCTAACTTTTAACGACAAGCACTTATTGCATAAAATGTTCTTCATTAGACAGAATGCGGTTTTTGGACAGTAACAGCAAGTGATAAAAGAAGAATTTTGGCAACAGGACTGAAATGCCTGTGAAGAATAATTGTGACAAGAAGAGGGAAGATCAGAAATGAAGCAAGGAAGTTACGAGGGTAAGTTAATAAATAAGTCACAAATGGCTGTAGAAAAATAACTAAATATGATAAAAACTTGAAACCAGTTTATTTTTATACATACATTGTCCCTTTATTCCTTAACATAATTTCCACCAACATTGATTCACTTATCCCATCATTTTATCAGTCCTTATATGTATGTATAAAAATAAACTGGTTTCAAGTTATCATATTTAGTTATTTTTCTACAGCCTTTTGTGACTTACTTATTAACTTACCCTCGTAATAATGTAATCAGTAGAATTTACAGACAGTATCACAAATGATTCAGACCAGATTACATTCAAACAGCATACTGCAGTCTTAACATAAAGATACAATGGGAATGTAGCAAGAGTCGGATTCATCAACAAATGGGTCAGTGGAATAATAGATTCAGCAAACACTTCCTTGGCTTTGTCCAGAAAGCCATTCCTAACTGGATACTTAAAGACATGAAAGGAAGGGGGAAAGAAAAAGTAGAATTCCAGTAACACTTGATTTTAGATGTCTCTAAGTAGTATAAAGTGGAAACAGAGACACATGTTTGGGGTGTTTGTGACTTCAGGGTTCACGTACCTCGGAAGTATTGATAACCATTCCAATTTTTGAACATGTTAAGATTACAGTAAGTTGTGGTTTTGTTCCTTGATTAAAATAAAACAGTGTTTTATCTTCAACATTTAGTTCACTCCTCAGAACAGAAACAAATACTACAGACACAAATCAAACTCTTTTAGGTTACTCACATAAACATCTCTTTTTACTACTCCATTCTTCCTTCTCCATCTCCTTCCTTTCCATCTCCTTCTTCTCCTTCTAAGTCAGTAAGGCACTTTGCTACAAGTGCAGTCTGTTTCCATTTCTTTCTATTTCCAATTAGGTTGGTCCATTCCACTTCATTCATTTCTCTTTAATCTAGTTCTACACTATCTCTGTGTCTTCTTTGTGGGTTTCCTGTTGGCCTTGTACCCAGTATTTGCTTGCCTCTGTCCACACACATTTGTTCAACATGACCAAACCACATAAGCTGCTGGATTCATGACTTTGACAAGTCTAGTATGTTTAGACATATGCATTACTTTTGTATGTTATCCTTCATTGATATTAGTATATAACTGCAAATTAATATGGTGATGTGTTTGTGAAACAGACAGATGCATGTTGGATGGCCTATGAGCTACTGACCAACCATTATGGGATCCCTGCTGATAGACTGTACTTCACATATTTTGCTGGTGATGAACATATGAACTTACCACCTGATGATGAATGTAAAAATGTGTGGCTTTCATTAGGGTGGGTGTAAATGTAGTGTTGTATGTCTTAATATGCTGCATTAGGGTGGGTGTAAGTGTAGTGTTGTATGTCTTACTATGCTGCACTAGGGTGGGTGTAAATGTAGTGCTGTATGTCTTAGTATGCTGCATTAGGGTGGGTGTAAATGTAGTGTTGTATGTCTTACTATGCTGCACTAGGGTGGGTGTAAATGTAGTGCTGTATATCTTACTATGCTGCATTAGGGTGGGTGTAAGTGTAGTGTTGTATGTCATACTATGCTGCAATAGGGTGGGTGTAAATGTAGTGTTGTATGTCTTACTATGCTGCACTAGGGTGGGTGTAAGTGTAGTGTTGTATGTCATAGTATGCTGCACTAGGGTGGGTGTAAGTGTAGTGTTGTATGTCTTACTATGCTGCATTAGGGTGGGTGTAAATGTAGTGTTGTATGTCTTACTATGCTGCACTAGGGTGGGTGTAAATGTAGTGTTGTATGTCTTACTATGCTGCACTAGGGTGGGTGTAAGTGTAGTGTTGTATGTCTTACTATGCTGCACTAGGGTGGGTGTAAATGTAGTGCTGTATGTCTTACTATGCTGCATTAGGGTGGGTGTAAGTGTTGTGTTGTATGTCTTACTATGCTGCACTAGGGTGGGTTTAAATGTAGTGCTGTATGTCTTAGTATGCTGCATTAGGGTGGGTGTAAATGTAGTGCTGTATGTCTTAGTATGCTGCATTAGGGTGGGTGTAAATGTAGTGCTGTATGTCTTAGTATGCTGCATTAGGGTGGGTGTAAATGTAGTGTTGTATGTCTTAGTATGCTGTATTAGGGTGGGTGTAAATGTAATGCTGTATGTCTTAGTATGCTGTATTAGGGTGGGTGTAAATGTAGTGCTGTATGTCTTAGTATGCTGTATTAGGGTGGGTGTAAATGTAGTGTTGTATGTCTTACTATGCTGCATTAGGATGGGTGTAAGTGCAGTGTTGTCTGTTTTAATATGCTTCATTAGGGTGGGTGTACATGTAGTGTTGTATGCTGCATTAGGGTGGGTGTAAGTGTAGTGTTGTATGTCTTAGTATGCTGCATTAGGGTGGGTGTAAATGTTATGTTGTATGTCTTACTATGCTGCATTAGGGTGGGTGTAAATGTAGTGCTGTATGTCTTAGTATGCTGCATTAGGGTGGGTGTAAATGTTATGTTGTATGTCTTACTATGCTGCATTAGGGTGGGTGTAAATGTAGTGCTGTATGTCTTAGTATGCTGCATTAGGGTGGGTGTAAATGTAGTGCTGTATATCTTAGTATGCTGCATTAGGGTGGGTGTACATGTAGTGTTGTATGCTGCATTAGGGTGGGTGTAAGTGTAGTATGTGTATGTCTTAGTATGCTGCATTAGGATGGATGTAAATGTAGTGCTGTATGTCTTACTATGCTGCATTAGGGTGGGGTTAAGTGTAGTGTTGTCTGTCTTAGTATGCTGTATTTATTTGCACAGAACAGAACTAAGTATGATAGTGTCTGCATAGCTCTGTATAATGAAATATGAATGCACTTTGAGTTGTGAGAACATGTGCCTTGGGATGCTACATACCACTAAGACTGTTCATGGTCCTTGAAAACCAAGATTAGACAGAATATAGACAACAGAAATGGTTTCTTTGTAGAATTTGAAGGATCCCATTAATGGCTTGTGAAGACTAAAATATAAGTATTGCAATTAGCAGCCGTAAAGACATTATTGCCTTTATAAGGACAAGGCAATCATCATTAAAAAAAAATATTACTTAATGAAAAGAAAGTGTCTGGAAATGTTTGTGATATTTGGTCAGATGAGAGTGTTTGAGAGAAGGAGAAGACAAGCAAAGACAATGCTGGATGGATTGGTAAAGTGGCATGGAAGTTGATCAACCTTTGAACTATAAGAACAAAGAAAACAAGATTGCCTGTGTTGTCCAGCATTGCATGTGATGATAATGATACTAACATTTAAAATTGACATAACTTCAGCATTTTTAATCTTTAACATTGAATGACCTTAAAATAAGGCTTAAATTATATAATAATCCTGACCATTAACACTTTATAACACAATGACTCACATGCCATCATGTTTTTCCTAATGTCGCAAATTATTTTATTAGAATTACCATCCTTAGATGCCCGTCTGTTAAGGGAAGCAAAGAATAGTCACCTACCATGCATGTTGTAAGAGGCACTAGTGGAGGGCCGGGGTGAGCCTGGATACCTTATCTTGTAGAAAACTTTCCTGCTAAATCTGACCAGTCATGAACAAGTCTATATAGAGCTTGGCATGAGTTGGTTGAGAGTTCAATGAACTTAAAATGATCCTGACTTCAAAGTCAACCAGATTTTACATTCAGTGTGGTATATTGAGACCTTAATGACAGTCCTTAAGATAGCCAGTTTAGTCATTTTCTATGTGGCACAATCAAATTTAGTCCGTGATCTAACATACTTATCATACCATCTCTCATTCTATTGACGTACTCCATTGTTTCATCTTGGATTGTTCTGCTTGGGAATAAATGTCTAGCATATGGTGACGTAGCTGTTGTAAACCTTATTTTCCTTTTCGTATCTTCAAATGAAAGCAGAAATCTTGTTTCTAAGATCTGTAGTTGGCTTAGTTTTGGAATGTTGCAGTCACATTGCCAGTGGTGAGCAGGTTGTGATATCAGACCTCAAGATTATTGGTTGTCAACACTAAAACTATTTAATGCAGAATACATCTAGGGAACTTGCCTGCCAGCCCAGTGGTCATGTGTTTGATTCCACTTAGAGGTGTTGATTTTTTTTAAAACTTGACACATTAAGTGTTGATTGATCTATAGAAATATGAGGACAGCATCATATTTCTAATATACCTCAATATGTGAGAAAGGATCCTTAACCTGTTACCTATGACTAGAGAGCTCAACATTCAGTCAGTAGCAAACATTTCAACCCACATCTTTTTTGGTAGGAAAAGAAAAATGAGAACACTTAGGTAAAATACCCAGATGTCACAATCCACAAGTAAGTAATCCTAATCTCAACAACAGTACAGCAAAAGGTTAAATAAAACCCTAGCCTGGGCACATGTATCATCAGCTAGGTCAAACTTCCTTTAAACCTCAGTCCTTAGAGTACCTCTGGGTTAAAATCATTAATAGTAAAAACAAACACTTTCTTTTCTTTTTATAATGTAAGATTGTCATTATTTTGTGTCTATATGTCTCAGCTAGCAGATTCATTCCTTGGCTGAGAAATCCTTGATTTATGGTCTGAAAAATGGCTAAATACAAGCATCTTGTCACACATCATTTATTGGGCTGGAGCGAGTTAGTTGTTGGTTGATCTTCATTAAGCTAGCATCAGTCTGAGTTAAGTATAGTCCCATTGAGATACCTTGATTCTAAGCCAGTATTATGATCCAATTATAGATCATGCTGTAGAAAATCTAAATCACTTAGACATATAAATTGACAGTAATTTTAAATGATTTTACAATCAGATAGGATGAGATTTTTAAAAAAGTTGGTTGCATGTCCTATACAGGACGCTATAGTCAACCCCAACATTTTTTTTTTTAGCTGTTCTTTATTTCTTGGCAAGTTTACATTTAGTAGTTTGACATTGCTTTCTGAGCAACCGGCACTTGTACCATTTCATACCAGCACATGGCAGTCTGCTGCTAAATCCGCAACTGTGTTTCAAATGCGGTATGCGGGACTACAACTACGCCCATAACCCCCCCATTCGCCACAGAGATAAGCATCTTTAAAATGATCTTGCTTACTGAATCAATTGAACTGTTGGTTGGCTGTCAGAGTAACTGTTTTTTTTTTAAAAATTGTTTCCTGACAACAGAATTCCTGACTGTCGAGTTTTGCCCTTTGGAGTCAAGGATAATTTCTGGGATATGGGGTTGATTGGACCTTGTGGACCTTGTACGGAAATCCACTTTGATCATGTTGGCAACAGAGATGCGGGCTCAGAGGTCAACACTGGGTCACCACATGTTGTAGAAATATGGAACTTGGTCTTTATGCAGTACAACAGGCAAGCTGTGTTTGTGTATTTTGTTTGCTTTTTATTTTTAAACTTCACATCATCATCTGTTCTTATTTGAAATTGTAAGTGAATGAAAAACTACTGAGCGTAATCTTGCCAAGAAATCAACAGACAGCTGAAAGATGCTGCTGTTGACAGCGATGTCCTGTAAAAGGATATGCGAATTTTAAAAAAAAAAGTGAATGAAGTTGTTATTCTGGCAACATTCTTATTAAAAGTAGTGACATTTTCTTGATGTCTTCATAGTGAAGCTGCAACACACCCACTTACTGCTGTGAATATCTTGAGAAATTCTTTTTTTTTCCACAAGTAATTACACTAGTTCTGCTGGTGTAAATCAAGTTGGTACTTGTATGTGTATACTTTATATCAAATATACAAGATCTCAATGCTTCATTTTCCTCAACGTCTTGGGCTAGAAGAAGAGCTACTCAATGCCCAGTAAATGAAGACACAGTGTATGCCTTTATGCCAACTCCCCCCCCCCCCCCCCCCCCCCCCCCACAGCCCACATATCCTTTACAGGACATCGCTGTCAACATCAGCATCTTTCAGCTGATTGTTGATTTCTTGGCAAGATTATGGTCAGTAGTTTGCCATTGCTTTCTGAGCGACCGGCTCACATACCCCATAAGTTATGATGTGGAGAGAACCGCTACCAATTCTCGTGGACGTCACGTCACGTTATAAGAGTATACAGGATTATGGAGAAAGTTTATGCCAACTAGAGAAGATATTTTCCATTAGTTTGATTTTTATTTCTGTGATCATTGTAAAGTTAATGGCCTGTTCTTAATCTAAAGATCTATGTCTGACAATGACACCCATGACATTTGATGACATTTTTAATGATAGTGCTGTTTTATATTGAAAGAGTAGTTTTCCTATTTTGGCTGCTTCTATGAAAACATCAACCACAGTGATTTCTGGAGAATATTTCTAGATTTTATGTTTCACATTGGGATATAATATGATTAAAATGTGATAAATAGTCTGTATATGTATTCGTGAGGAGATGTTTGCAGTTACAGATGATCTACGACAGGCCTGGCATGCTGATAGAACTGTCTACACAGAGATGCAAAAGACAAAACTAGGAGATGTAACACAAAGTTCAAGCGATATCGGAACAGAATAGGAACGTTAAATATATGTGGCAGGGCAACAAAGCGGAGGAGGTGATTCAATGTATGGAAAAACATCAAGTGAAAATTTTAGGTTTAGCAGAATTACAATTGAAAGGAAAGGGGATGAAGGGATTGCACAAAGGTTAATACTCGTCTACTTGGGAATAGAAAATACTCAACATGCTATTACAGATTGGGATTTGTCATTGACCTTCAGATGACTAATAACATTTTACATATAAATTACACATCTGAATGACATATCTGCATAAAAATACAAGTAAGAACAAACACATAAACCTATATACAAACGTATATACAGAAATATGCACCCTGCAATGAAAATTATGGTGAAGAAGAACTAGAAAAATACTTTGAGCTGCAAGAGGAAATTAGAAACATCAACCCACATGATAAACGTTATGTGATGGGGGACTGCAGTTGCAAGTAGGGAGCAACAGAAGATCATTTACAAGATACCTAGGCAAGTGTGGTGATACAAATAGTGAGAGAGATGTAAATGTTAAAAGACTACTAGAAATATGTGCACAGCATGATCTCATAATTACTAATACTTTCTTCCAACATAGAATCTCTCAGGTGTTCACGTGGGTTAAATGGAAAGACCCAGAAGTCAAGAGGCAAATTGATTATATCCTGACAAGGAATGGAGACTTCTGTGAAGTCACGGATGCTAGAGCCACACCAAACATAAGCATCAACACAAATCACAAGATGGTAGTAATAGTCAGAAAAGTCAAAATGAACACACAGATTGGAAAGAAAAAACAGAACATTGAAGTAATCAAATGGAAAGAACTAGATGTAGAAGAAATTGAAAAAGCCTTTCAAGAAAGATGACAACAAATGAAAAACTCCCTCAAAAGACACTTGAAGTAAATGAAGACTAATTTCTGGATTAATTTCAAAGTAACTCATGAAAACAGTCAAAAACATGTGGGGAGCAAACAATTAAGGAAATGTAGGTTGTAAAATATCATCATGGTGAAATAATGAAATAAGACATTGTGTGTTAGTTAGTTAGTTAGTCGCAGTTCCAACTTCATGGCAAAAGGTCGCCCCATTAAACTCCGTTCCTGTCCCAGTGAATATCACACAAAATGCTGCTCACTGCCCAGTGTGAAAAGAGGGGCAGACAGGAGTCTCGATAAACCAACAGCACACACTCGTATACTATGCATAATGCCGCCATCTGAATGCCAACACAAAAGTCCTCTACGAAAATTACAGTTCATCTTTGATGGATTGATTGATTGATTTAGGAACCTGACATCACAGCATTTGGGGCATTCCCATAAGCGCTCCGTCCCCATCCTCAGCAGCCAGCGAAGAGTTCCAATACTAATAGTACCAGTAGCAATCTGATTATATGTCCGTCTCGCCTTTCCTCTGAGCATCATCTTTGATGGAATCGGCAGTCACCAGAAAGATTTCATTGACCCGGGTTTTATCTCACATGGCTTGGTCTCTTTCTGCAGAGAGACCCACCGAAAGCTCTGCACAAAGCACAAACTCCGTAGCTCCAGTGATGACTCCCAGGAGTCTCCTGAACAATGCACTCATGAACCGAAAAGGCAAACTAGTCAATTCAGTGACAGCTGGCCTATTGTTCCGAACATGCAGTTCACTGTGCAAACAACAGCGGACAGATGTAAACGCATTCTACACAAATTTCACAGCTCACTGTGTCACGGAACCATGTACTACCAGTCCAACATGAAGAAAATGTGAATGCAAACTAGCCACGAGCATAAACAGACCAGAGGACTTAACGGTTCAATGCAGATCTGCCATGTTGGGAACCAGAAATCCAGACATTGTGTGTATATAACAGGATGAAGTTGGGTTCCTCGCGGCCTCAAGATATCCCTGCTAACTCCCTTATAGATGTTCAAGAATTGAATCTTCCATGGTAAGGCTTAAGTATCTTCTATCTGCACCTTGGTCTCCGATTCCCTAATTGATTTACTTGAACACAGGACAAATACTCACCCTGTCCCTGAGTATGCTAAAGCCTACCACAGATAACTTACAAGACGAAACCTAACATTTACCACAAAATTAACAGAACTCTTCTCAACGAACACAAGTATCATTTAATTGAGACAGATGTCACAGTTACAGCCAGAACAGATGTTGTCTAACAGAAATACTACATTATGAATAAGGGCAACCTATACTGGGCCCCAAAATGATCTTAGATAGATAGAGGCATTATTTTTAAAAACTGCGTAATTTCAGTAAAGCTGACCAAAGTACAAATAAAATTATAAATAATACAGAACCAGCGATAGATGAGCTGGAATCAGAAATATCACTGGCAGAACAAGAACTTGATTAAAATGACACCAAGCACAAAACGACAGTTATTGACGAATTACCTGCAGAAGCCATCAAAGCAGCTGGAGAAATAGGAACAAAAAGGCTCAGACAAATTTTCCAGATTGCCTTGCCAGACCAAGAAACACCAAATAATTGATGAACAGCAATAATTGTACCAGTTTGGAAAAATAAAAGCAATAGGAAAGATTGTACTAATTATAGAGGAATCTCACTACTTTGCAATACAGAGAAAATGTATGCGGAAAGAGACCGGGTCAATGAAGTCTTTCTGGTGACTGCCGATACCATCGACAATGAACTGTATTTTTCATGGAGGACTTTTGTGTTGGCATTCTGGTGGCGGCATTATGCACAGAGTAACAGTGGAACAGATCATAATTGGGACGACCCATTGCCGTGAAGTTGGAACCGCAACTAACTAACTAACTAACTAACTAACTAACTAACTAACTAACTAACTAAAAGAAGATTAAGACCAATACTGGAAGAACAACTATTAGGAACCCAGTTGGATTTTGGACCTAATGGAAGCTGCACAGACACAATATCCACACTTAGACAACTGACAGAAAAAGCAGTTGAACGTGATTAGACTTGTAAAGTGGCATTTATAGACCAAGAAAAAGCTTTTGGCAGAGTTGATAGGAATATGCTATGGGATTGCCTAAGAAAATATGGAATGATCAAACATCTAAATAATGTTTGTAAAAGTTTATATAAGTCAAGCAAGAGTTGCATAAGAACAAAAGCAGGGACATAAACTTTTGAAGTAAATTCAGATGTGTGACAAGGATGTGTGTCTCTCCCCCCTACTTTTTATAATATACATTGACAATATGTGCCTAGAAGTAGAGAGTGAAGAAGATGATAACATTTCAGAATTATTATTTGTTGAAAACCAAATGTTAATATTATCAGAAGATGAAAGGAGCCATCAGAGCCATCTAAAGGTCAATTCAATTCCAAGTGTGAGAAATATAACATGAAAATAAGAATTGAAAAGACAGAAACAATCTTAATAGGCAGACAGTCAGAAGCCCTTTCAATAAAAATATTGAACTGCGAAACAAATCAGCAAATTTAAATACCTAGGGTCCATTTTCACTTCAGATGGGGAAATTAATATAGAAATCAACACATGTGTAAAGGCAAATCAGTTACACTAGGACAACTATCACCACTTTTGTTGTATAGAAAATTACCTATAAGTACTAAAGCAAATCTGATAAGAACTATTTTTTGGCCGATTTTGTGCTACCAGTGTCAAACATGGACACTTACTGCAACTCATGAGTGCAAAATTATAACAACAGAGATGTGATGTCTTAGAAAAGCTGTGGGAGTAACCATGAGCGATAGAATTAGGAATGAGAAAATTAGAAGACTAGGTCTGAAATCACTTTATTAAAGAACAACAGGTTAAATGGTTTGGCCACCTCACATCTGCCACATAGAATAAATATAATGGATACAGAGCAAGAGGTAGACCATATAAAAGATTGAGTTATTATATCAAGAACAACCTGAAATAAATACCAACTTACAAAGAACATTTGAAAGATCTCTTAACTGATCCACTGCCATGAGCCACTTTATTGACAGAATGGAACTCCATGACTGCCGTCCACCACTTTATTGATAGAATGTTAACAGGTCGTTATTTGTTTCATTTCTCTTATTTTCCGCAATTTTTAGTGCCCGGTAATTGGAAATTTACACACACAATGGATATGCCTTCGAAATTTATCAGACGAGACATGTGGATTAAGCTTTGTGAAAGTGGTTTAAGCGGAGTAAGCTTTGTGAAAGTTGTTTATTTTTATTATGTTAGTAATGGCAACACCCTATGGTTCTCGACTTGTTAATTTAGGCCAGATTATTGTGATCAACAATATTAGATTACAGTTATCCTGATTTAATGGAATTTGTGAAAGATTGTAAAACTGATAGCACATGCAGTAATGTGGTTATTCAGTTAAATTATTTAGCACTGTGGAAAACAAACCTCGCTACTAACAGTGAAAGTTTGCCATCAAATGATGGCACATGTCGAATTATGCTAGGTCTAATGGGCCACACTTGTGCCCCTAAGTTCGCTTTGCATATCACAAGCTGATGAGTATTTACATAATTAAATTGAAAAGAATAATACTTATAACTAAATAGAAAATACTGTATATATTGTAATGAGTACAAATCTGCATCCTGTTTTCCTGACTTTTTCCATTGTGTGGGAAAATGATGTGCTTCAAAATATGATGTATTACTTGTGTTTTGATGGTGTTAATGATCAGTTCTTGTGATATTGGTGAAGAAAAGTGGTGTATTTATCATTAATTTCATAAAATCATAAATTTAATTGGATTATCATCACAGATTGAGGAGTAGGGCTTTGGTAAGTGGAAATTTTAAATAATTGTCACCCCTGTCTTCAAATTTTCTATTACAAAATCTAACATTATCTATATCTATAAAACAAAGTGTATGTATGTAAATATGTAAATATGTATGTCCTTTATTTTTTCGCTAACGGCCCATCCGATTGAGATGAAATTTTCTACACGCCTTCCTTTCATTCCAGAGCTGTCAACTGTCGTATTTTTTTTTCTTCTTCCTCCTCCTCCCTCCTCCCATTCCCAAAATACGTACGTAAATATATGATGATGATGATGAAAGAATCCCCGAACCAAAACGCTTGGGAAAGGGAAGAAAATGACGTGACTACACATTAGCTAAGGGACTTAACTCTAGAAAAAGTTATTTCAAGGGGCATAACTTTTAATAACATTGTTGTATAACTTATAGTCATATTGTTGTATCGTTTTCAATGATTTATAAACTCTTTGTCTATAGTTATGTACCGGCATATGAGTTATAATAAATAATGATACAATCTTTTAGACATTTTCAAAGTTTACATAAAAATAATGCATAATGCATAACATTGTAACTCATCTTTCTATACTTAAGAAGTTATCTAAAAGATGTTGAACAATATCATCGCATCTTTAGTGTTTTTCCGCCATCATATCGACACGATTCGCTTGACAGCACTTCTCAGCGCTATCAAGCCAAGACGCCTTACACATTTCAAGCAGTCTGATACGGGGGGAAAATGGCACGTCGTAATAGCACAAAGAAACAAGCAGCTTCCAAGATGCATAGTGAGAAAACCGACCAGACTATCAAGAAGACGAACCTGCCTTTGGAGAGTCTGCATGCAAGCTGTAATAAAGTATCTGAACCTACAGTCAATGAAACTACCAATAAGAAGAGCGACGACTACCCACAGACGAACACAAAAACTTGTGAGAGGAAGGAGGACCAAGACACCAGAATCAGAAACACTGATTCAAACACAGTCAGATGGGTGGTCAAGCGGCACATGCATGAATACGCACAAGATGCAATGACATATGTTCGCGCATATGGCCGCCCAGATTTGTTTATTACCTTCACATGCAATCCTACATGGGATGAAATAACAGAACTGTTGTTAACTGGACAATCATCATCAGATCGCCCTGATATTTCCGCACGTGTGTTCAAACAAAAATTGAAATCTTTAATGGATTTAATTGTCAAGCATCACGTTTTTGGAGAGACACGCTGTTGGATGTATTCCATCGAATGGCAAAAAAGAGGATTGCCACATGCACACATTTTGATTTGGTTGATGGAAAAAATCACACCAGATCAAATTGATCAAGTCATCTCAGCAGAAATACCAGATGTCGACATTGATCCAGAGTTACTTGAAGTCGTCACCAAAAACATGATTCATGGTCCATGTGGCTTCCTCAATAACAATTCACCTTGCATGTCTGATGGAAAATGCACAAAACGGTACCCAAGACATTTACATGCAGAGACAATCACTGGCAATGACGGATATCCACTATATCGGCGACGCTCAACTGAAGATGGCGGCAAATCTATCACTTTAAAAGTACGAAACAATGATCTTCAAGTCGATAATCGTTGGGTTGTACCGTATTCACCGTTACTCTCGAAAACGTACAAAGCACACATCAATGTCGAGTATTGCAATTCGGTTAAATCGATCAAGTACATTTGCAAATATGTCAACAAAGGAAGCGATATGGCAGTTTTTGGAGTGGGAAATGCAACTGCGTCTATCGATGAAATAGACCAATATCAAGTGGGACGCTACATTAATAGTAATGAAGCAGTATGGCGTATTTATCATTTCCAATCCATGAACGTCATCCAACAGTTGTTCATTTGGCAGTGCACCTTGAAAATGGACAGCGCGTGTACTTCACAACAGAAAATGCAAGTGAACGAGCATTGTCACCACCACCAACAACGTTAACTGCATTTTTTTCATTGTGTGGGAATGATATGTTTGCAAAGACACTACTTTACTCTGAAGTGCCAACATACTACACATGGAATGCATCAGCGAAAAAGTTTCAACGTCGCAAACAAGGTAAAGCAGTTGAAGGACATACCAATTTATATTCGACCGACGCGTTAGGCCGTCTGTACACTGTTCACCCAAACAATGCAGAATGCTTTTACTTGCGATTACTGTTAATCAACGTACGTGGACCGACATCCTTTCAAGAATTAAGAACAGTAAACGGTCAAGTATGTTCTGGTGTTTCTTTAACACATTTGATCCTGGGGGAAATTTTTGGCTTTATGTCATAGTCGTAATCTAACACCTTTAGTTTTGGGGTATATTTGACAAAGCTGCCCTCGTGTAACTTTAACCCATTCTGCCTTGATTATTGCTTTAGACTCCTGCCTCTGAACCACTTGGATCCAACATTGATTATCCTCTAAACATGATTGTCAGAAGATGTTGATTTAAGTGCCGGGGTCCATGTGGTACTTCCAGCATGCCAGCACAATAATAACAACATCAAGTGCAGTTGTGTTTAGAAAATAGGTGCATAACATCGTATATTCACAGCAAATGCCCGGTATCAGTTGCAAGTTTATTTGTTGCTTTCACTTTCTGTATTTCAAACTGCTATAATAATAACTCTTTCTGTTCCAGGAGTTTATTACTTTAAAATAACACATTTGTATGATATTCTTCATGTCAAGTTTCTCAAATACAAAGTTAGTTTATCTATTTGCAAATTATTTAAAGTAGTCTCAGCAAGTGTTACATAAAAACTGCACGTCATTACGAGTGCAAATGACTCAAGAGTCTCATTGTTGATGTTAACCTAATGAAGAAATAAATCACTATTACTGCCTCTA
Organism: Cepaea nemoralis; assembly: GCA_014155875.1. Taxonomy (NCBI): domain Eukaryota; kingdom Metazoa; phylum Mollusca; class Gastropoda; order Stylommatophora; family Helicidae; genus Cepaea; species Cepaea nemoralis. The sequence goes on from JACEFZ010002636.1 coordinate 63,821, forward strand.
AAATTGTCTTATTTAAAAACGAAATCAGCCACAGGCAAGTGAGGACTACATTATTGTATTACTTTAGGCTGACCGTACATACTTCACGAAATCATGCTCATTATGTGAACGATCCTGCAAGATTCTCGACTCTACAGCAGACAATATAACTATAGTGAATATTTCTTGAATTCAATAATTCAGTTTTCCATTTCATGTTTTCAACTTGGCATTGCTTGTCAGACAGATAGTGGGGAACGGGATCTTATATAACTACTTATATAATTTAAATGAGATGCTCTCCACCATGGTCTGGGCCGGGTCAGACAGACAGACAGATAGATAGATAGACAGACAGACAGACAGACAGACAGACAGACAGACAGACAGTCAGTCGGGAACGGGAACTTATATGACTACTTATATGAATTAAATGAGATGCTCCCCACCAGGAGTTGGGCGATGCCGGGCCGGGTCAGACAGACAGACAGATAGATAGTCGGAACGGGAACTTATATGACTACTTATATGAATTAAATGAGATGCTCCCCATCAGGGTCTGGGCGAAGACGGGCCGGGTCAGACAGACAGACAGACAGATAGACAGACAGACAGACAGACAGATAGTCGGTAACGGGAACGAGAACTTATATGACTACTTATATGAATTAAATGAGATGCTCCCCACCAGAGTCTGGGCGAAGCCGGGCCGGGTCAGCTAGTTTTTATTATATTTTTAACCTATAGCAATATTAGCGTGCACCTTGTAGTCCCCTTTAATATGATATATAATACAATATAATTGCTACCATTTACAATTTTTTTTAGATAATTACTGTGAGGCTTCCCATCTTCTGCCATCAATTTCTGTTTGGTCCAAACACACTTTTTGATTGGCAGTGAATCAGTCAAAAGATTTTTCCCCCAGAAGTAAATGGAGAAGAAGAAGAAGATCTATGAATTTAGCTAAGCTTCCTTGCAATTCTGAAGTATATATTTTACTATGCTAATACCCGTTGGTTCATCATGTGTCCTTTTTTTTTTGCGCTTGCTCACTTTGAACTCAAGCGTAGTCCATACACACTATTTTTATAGTAGTGATGGACTGAATTTTGCGTGTGGGTTAGCTTTTCCTATTAACAGTGTCGCTCGCCATCAGGCGAACCCACTCCCACTTCGGAGGTACTTGTAATTTACGTCCCCAAATCAAGGACGACAGGTCGACATTTTAGTCCGAGCTGTCCGGTGTAGGGGATGAACCGCTAATCTCGGCATCAGCACACCGGATGTTTAAGAACACCGTTCTTATCCAATCGACCATGCAGACTGCATGTGCCCTTCTAAATGGCAATAATCTATTGCTCAAATATACTGCGGCTTTAGCAATTTTGCTATTCCAATCAATTTTGTGCAGACAAAAAGATTTCATTTTAAATTTGTGATTACTGTGCAAATGTTCCACATTTTAACCATATCAGTGGCTATGTTTTTTTAAAATATTTCAGTTAAAGTATAATTCATTTATTCACTTTATATGATATACAACTTTGTAGTGTTGTTGTTTGTTCATCAAGAATGATGATGACCATTCATTTCATCCAGTGGGGTTGAAAGTATGGAGCCGTGAGTTCTAAGATGGCTGATGAGGCCTATTTTGGCTCAAAATGTTCTTTGACAATGTGGACAAAGAATGCAGTATGAAAAAAGAAGATGAAAGTATGCACCTGACAAGATGCAGTGAACTATGTCAGGCAATAAATTGTGTAACTTATTGTTATAGTTTCTGTGTTTAAATTCACTGTGGGAATAGCATTGTTTTGAACTAGGCAGCTGCCTGAGTTAATTTCAACATGAGAAAGCCTGCCCATAAGAGAACATGTCATGGATTTATGATTCTAGTGTAAACACATTCAAATCTGCACTGTTGAGCTCAGAACTTCCTACTGTCATGTAAGAATATGAGATTGTATAACTAGTGATAAATCTGTTGCATCCTGTGCGCTGACAGAAGTTCATCACTTAGTATCTAGAGTTGATGATATACATAATTGACTCATATTTTATTATGATTTCTCTCCCATTTGTAATTGAGAGAGTTGCTGTAATTGTTATTGGTTTTACTCTGTTTTTAGTATTGACCATTTCGCAATTTCTAGTCTACTATTCCAACATACAGAAAAAAGGACCAATCCTTGCAACAGTTGAGAACTTTTCATGTTGATACTGGCATGGGGTTGGAGAGAATGACTGCCATCCTCAGCCGAACTGCTGACAACTACAGCACTGATCTCTTCCTGCCGCTGTTTGAAGTTATTCAGAAGGTGCAATTTCATGTTTACTCATTTATTCATCCAATTATCTGTCCATCCATCTATCAAACTATCTGTTCATCCATCCCAGCATTATACCTGTTCATCCATCCATTCATATGTCAAATCAATAACATATCCCTCTACCTGTCTGTTTACCTGTTGGTTTCTAACACTCCATCACACTTTAGTGTTTTTGATCTTACTGCAGTTGTTTCTATTTCTGTCATCAGATGTTCTCTCTGTCGGGTCAATTGTGTAGATGTCTTTGTTCATCAGATAGTTGTGCCTGCTTCTTTAGGTCCATTTTAATAGTGACATATTCTCTTTTGGTTCATTTGTGTCAGACCTATCTACTCTCGTTGGCAAATTATGAAAGAGATATCTTCTTTCCGGCGCTAGTTATGTTGAAAACATCTCTCTTGTCTGGTGTGGGGAGAAGTCTTCTGTGTTAGATTTGTTGGGTTGCTCAGTGTTGTAGTCTTCATCTTAGATTTATTGTGTTGCTCAGTATTGAAGTCTTCTGTTTTAGATTTGTTGTGTTGCTCAGTGTTGTAGTCTTCTGTCATAGATTTTTTGTGTTGCTCAGTACTTTAGTCTTCTGTCATAGATTTTTTGTGTTGCTCAGTGTTGTAGTCTTCTGTCATAGATTTGTTGTGTTGCTCAGTGTTGTAGTCTTCTGTTTTACATTTGTTGTGTTACTCAGTACACATCACAATAGAAATGATCAATGCCTTAGGAGAATATGGAATAGACCAAGTCACCAGACTGCTGAACGAAATATACGATACTGGAAATTTACCTCCTGAATCATGTTGCAATCCTGAAGAAACCAGGAGCCTTGAAATGTGATGAACATCGAACAATTAGTATAATGAGCCACATCATGAAGATTTTGCTGAGAATTATCATGTAAAGAGTTAGGAAGAAAATAAAACCCAAAATATGGGAAGAGCAATGTGGGTTTATAGAAGGCAAGGGTACAGTAAATGCTGTGTATATACTGAGAACAGTAATTGAACATTCTATATCTTTTCTTTATTGACTACACAAAGGCTTTCGATAAAGTGATACATGTGAACATGATAAGGATGATTGAAGATCTACAAATTGATGGAAAAGACCTTAGACTTGTAAAAAACATATATTGGAAACAACAAGTTGCCATCAGAATTAATAACGATGTAGGTCAATATCAGCCTATCAAAAGAGGTGTGAGACAGGGATGTGTAATGTCTCCAGATCTTTTTTCCCTGTACAGTGAAAATATTTTCAGAAATATAGAAGATATGGAAGGAATCAACATTGGGGGATGATACATCATTAACATTAGATATGCAGATGATACAGTCTTGATTGCAGACAATGAGCGGGACCTGCAATATTTAGTAGATGTGGTTGTTGCACACAGTGAACAACTAGGGTTAGAACTGAATAGTAAGAAGACACAGATTATGGTTGTCACTGGGAAGAAGGAAATACCACAATTTGATATACGAGTAAATAGGCATATTCTTAAGCAAGTGAATCAGTACAGTTATCTCGGAACAGTCATAACATCTGATGGGAGATGCCTTGAAGAGATTAGAACAAGAATTGCCATTGCAAAGGTAGCCTTTTGCAAGATGAAAAACATACTTGACCAATAAGAAGATATCAACTGAAACGAGAAAAAGAGTGTTGAAATGCTACATAGAACCTGTACTTTTGTATGGATGTGAAGTGTGGACAATGAGCAGTCAAGATGAAAAACATCTGATGGCTGTGGAAATGTGGTTTCTGAGGAAAATGCAAAGAATACCACGGACAGACAGAAAAACCAATGAACAAGTCCTTCAAGAAACAAATGAAGATCGTAAACTGATTAAGAGTCATTAGATGTAGACAGTAAAAATGTTTTGGGCATGTTAGGAGAAGAAATGACTTGGAGAACTTGGTGACAGCTGGCAAGATCGAAGGAAAGAGACTAGGGGGAAGACCGAGAAGTAAGTACCTGGATGGCTTGACCACTTGGCATGGTCGAGACAGGAACACGGAGCTGATCCACGACTCTGGTGATCAAGTGAGATGGCAGAACATGACCGCTTATCGGTATGGCACATGATGGATGGTTGCTCAGTATTGAAGTCTTCTGTCTTAGATTTGTTGTATTGCTCAGTGTTGTAGTCTTCTGTCATAGATGTGTTGTGTTGCTCAGTGTTGTAGTCTTCTGTCATAGATTTGTTGTGTTGCTCAGTGTTGTAGTCTTCTGTCTTAGATTTGTTGTGTTGCTCAATGTAGTCTTCTGTCTTAGATTTGTTGTGTTGCTCAGTGTTGTCTTCTGTCTTAGATTTGTTGTGTTGCTCAGTGTAGTCTTCTGTCTTAGATTTGTTGTGTTGCTCAGTGTAGTAGTCTTCTGTCTTAGATTTGTTGTATTGCTCAGTGTTGAAATCTTCTGTCTTGAATTTATTATGTAATTGTTAATATTGTGAGACTATTTTGTTCTAGAAAACCCCTCCTGTACGTGTGGTTGGTAGATTTAAGAATTGTCTCGTACCTTTTCAAAGGGTTGGTCTACCCAAGAGCCATACTTAGTTAAAAAGTTAGTTGCATATCTTTTACAGGACATCACAGTCAACACCAGCATGTTTTCCTGTTGTGATCTCTTTGGCAAATTTACTTTCAATAGTTTGCCATTGCTTTCTGAATGACCGGCACCCATACCATTTTGTAAGAAACTACGCAAGATGGTCTGCTGCCAAATCATCTGCAGCTGTGTTTCGAACCCGGGTATGCGTCTGTAACCCCTTTGTCATAGAGCCATACTGGTCGGACAAAATAATCTTGCTCCCCTGAGGATTGAACGCAGACCACTGTCTTAAGTAAAAGATTATGCATCCAGTGGTGACTGGAGTATGCCCTTACCAGCACTAATCTAAACCCCAGTGTCGTACCTTCTAACTTATCATGCTCAGCCATCTCATCGCTTTCCTGTCTACTCTACTGTATAAGCTGAGCCATAAAACTAAGATACGAGACCTGTAATATGAACACCTCTAAGAATGCATTTCTATAAATCTCACCTGAAACTTCAAGCATCATAATCTTATAACCAGACAAAAATGTTATCAGACCAATTACACAGCATTTATACAGAAAGACAGTCCTTTGGGATGAAGTTGTTGGTATTATGTATGTATTTAGCATCAGATAACTGAAGTGTCAATTAAGATTTCACATGTATGGTAGCATGACTTTATGAGGTGAGAAGACCAGTTCCTACATCTATTTCTATCCCAATTTAGGGTAATGTTAGGTAATTGTTTCACACTGACACATCTCAGTGATTTTACCTGGATTTCAAATGAGTTAAAGCAGTTAATGAAGACAACTCCCTAGAAATGGACCTACCAAGACACTTGACCATACCAATCGTACACATAAGTAAGAAAGTAATTTTAATGAGGTGTTTCTTTAATGACAAAATTGTGGATAAGTTTTAACATTTGTACAATGACAGTCATCGCCCATATGTCATTGATCACAATCATCACATTTCTAGAAACATGATTAACTATAGCTACTGTTATACTACAGATGTCATTGATCACAATCATCACATTTCTAGAAACATGATTAACTATAGCTACTGTTATACCACAGATGTCATTGATCACAATCATCACATTTCTAGAAACATGATTAACTATAGCTACTGTTATACCACAGATGTCATTGATCACAATCATCACATTTCTAGAAACATGATTAACTATAGCTACTGTTGTACCACAGATGTCATTGATCACAATCATCACATTTCTAGAAACATGATTAACTATAGCTACTGTTGTACCACAGATGTCATTGATCACAATCATCACATTTCTAGAAACATGATTAACTATAGCAACTGTTGTACCACAGATGTCATTGATCACAATCATCACATTTCTAGAAACATGATTAACTATAGCTACTGTTATACCACAGATGTCATTGATCACAATCATCACATTTCTAGAAACATGATTAACTATAGCAACTGTTGTACCACAGATGTCATTGATCACAATCATCACATTTCTAGAAACATGATTAACTATAGCTACTGTTGTACCACAGATGTCATTGATCACAATCATCACATTTCTAGAAACATGATTAACTATAGCTACTGTTATACCACAGATGTCATTGATCACAATCATCACATTTCTAGAAACATGATTAACTATAGCTACTGTTGTACCACAGATGTCATTGATCACAATCATCACATTTCTAGAAACATGATTAACTATAGCTACTGTTATACCACAGATGTCATTGATCACAATCATCACATTTCTAGAAACATGATTAACTATAGCTACTGTTGTACCACAGATGTCATTGATCACAATCATCACATTTCTAGAAACATGATTAACCATAGCTACTGTTGTACCACAGATGTCATTGATCACAATCATCACATTTCTAGAAACATGATTAACTATAGCTACTGTTGTACCACAGACAAGCACATTATTCTTTTCGATGCTGGCTCTGTGGCGAAAAGTTACAGATGCAATTCATAATCCCACATATCGCGTTTTGAAACACAGCTGCGGGCAATTTGAGAGCAGACCGCCTTGCATTGGGTTTCTATAAAATGGTATGGGTGCCGGTCATTCAGAAAGCAATGGACAGCTACTGAACATAAACTTGTCAAGAAATCACAAACATCCAAAAATGCTGGGGTTGACTGCGATGTCCTGTAAAGGATATGCTATTAACTGTTTCTTTCGGTAAATAATTTTAAAGTCTGTTTCTTTGTTTTCAGCATTCTGGTAGTCCTACTTATCAGAGCAACACAGAAATAATAAATACTAGTTACAGAATTCTGGCAGACCATACTAGGATGTTCACGGTTGCTATGAGTGATGGTTTGATGCCGAGTTATACCAATTTAGGGTAGGTTATGATGCTGAGTTATAACAAAGTATTGGGGGTTGTGATGTCAATTTATAACAATTTATTGTAGATTGTGATGCCTTGTTGTAAGAATTTATTGTAGGTTGTAATGCCAAATTGTAACATTTTACTTTAGGTTGTGATACCAAGTTATAACCGGCTATGATGACATGTTATAACAGTTTGTTGGATTTTGTGATGACAGGCATAGTCAGTTTTGTTGCTGAGTTTAGGGTAGGTTTACATTTACTGTATAATGACAATAACTAGGACTTCTCAAACACTACAGGTCAAATTAAGGAACAAAACAGAACAAGTTGAACACTTTACCTATCTGAGTCTAACTATAATAGAAGACTCCTGATGTGAGATATACAATAGAATTAGAATCATAATGGTAAAAAGGGCATTTAGAGAAAAACAATCAATCCATACTTCTAACAAAATAAAGCATGATTTATAGAAAATAATCCACGTACATCTGACCATTTTCATTGTGTTCTGAAATATGGACAATAAATACATGTAATGATATATGGACAATAAATACTTGTGATGATTGACTGATTGATTGATTGATTTAGGAACTGACATCACAGCATTCGGGGCATTCCCATAAGCAATCCGTCCCCATCCTCAGCAGCCAGCGAAGAGTTCCAACACTAATAGTACCAGTAGCAATCTGATTATATGTCCGTCTCGCCTTTCCTCTGAGATATACTTGTAATGAAATATGGATGAGTCATTTCAGATGTATTGTTAAAAATGACAAGCACTAGCTGGATTAAGACATTGACAGAACAAGTTCTGGAAATAAAACAAGTGATATTTCTTAATGTAATCTTCTTATTTTTCTTCTGCTGTTGCTGCTTCTCCTCCTTGTTCTCCTCCTCCTCCTCCTTTCTTCATACAGCTTTAAATGTTGATATGAATAAATTTAAAGAACCCAGCTTTCAATTTGAGCTTGTTGACATCTTTATAGAGTTTGTCTTCAAACTGATAGTTGCATATCCTTTACAGGATGTTGCATTCAACCCCAGCATTTGTTGGCTGATGGGATTTTTTGGCAAGTTTACATTCAGTAGTTTGCCATTGCTTTCTAAATGACCTGCACTTATACCATTGTATGAAAACCAATGCAAGGCTGTCTGTTTCCAAATCGCCTGCGGCTGTGTTTTTAACATGGTATGCTGGATTACAAATTGCATTTATAACCACTTTGCCTTCAAATAGAGTGGGCCAAAATAGTTTCCTCTGTTAAAATTATTTTCTCTGTTCTGCGTATGTAAGATTCTCCTGCAACAAATCTGTCATTTTACCAGTCCCACAGTTACATTCATCAGTAGCTCCTATCTTTAGTCATCATTAGACTTGTTGCATTGCATTGTTTCATAAAGCTTATGGTTCAGTGCATCTGACCTCAACAAGCATTTTTCCATTTAATATAATCATAAAGCAAAGATTCCTTTGGCTAGGTCACACCCAAAAAACATGAAGAAACACCCAAAAAAGCCACGAAGGGCAGTATACTGGGGACAAGAGGAGGGAGTAGACATGGAATTAAAAGGAGCATCACAACTAAAATTGTGAATGTTCAAGTAGCTACATGACCATGCCAATGGCGGACACACTTTATGATAATGATACTTTGGTTTTTTTTCTGGGGTCAGTGGTGAGAAACAGGCTGGCCTTATTGCAAAGGCTGATGGGCGAGTCTTGAAAAAGGAGAGTCTGGCATATGAGATTATGACCTCCAGCATGAGAATGGAGGCGGAGTCAGTAACAGCGGCATTCTGGTGGCTAGAGGAGACTACTGCAACACACGTTGTATTCATTACGGTTTCAACGAGTATGCTTAGCAAGGTGAAGAAAGGAATGTTTCGTGTGGAATGGCTCTCGTCGCTTCAGAGATCACAGATCGTTAGAATTGTATGGATATTTTGCCCTGGCCATGTGGGTGTACGAGGGATTGAACAGGCTGATAGGCTAGCAGGGAAGGCACCTCTTGGTGGAATTTTGCCTATGGACAGGGGGGAGGTGGTCGTGCGCTTGTGGGACCAGGTGGAGAAGGCGAAGGCACAGATTGAGAACCCTTATGTGGAAAGAATGAGATTGCGGGGGAGAGGCAGGGGTTCTGGAAGAATCTCAAAACTGAGAGGGAAGACCAGGAGAACTTTTAATCAGATAGCGGTGGGAATGATTAGTAGTATGACTCTTCGCTGGCTGTTGAACGAGGGACGGAGCACGTATGGGAATGTCCTGAGTGCAGTGATGTTGGTTCTTAACTCAACTCAACTCAACTCAACTCCGGGGTTTAGATTTAAACATTGAGCACAACCCACTACTAATGGTGTCTAGTGTGTGCCACATGGTTTAGTGGTTGCACACCCGCATCACACGCCAGTGATCCGGGCTTGATCCCGGGTCCAGTCAAGGATATGCACTACTGATGAGCTCAAACAATAGCGAAACTCGAGTCTAGTGCTTCCAAATTGACGTGGATAAGGCCTTAGGTTCGTACCGGAATATGATCAGCGTTGCCAGTAGTGGGTTGTGCTCAATGTTTAGATAATGATACTGTTACTGTAAGTGATAATTTGGTGTCAAGTTATCAGTTTGGGGTAGGATGTCAGTTATTTCAATTATCAGGTTAGAAGAGATTCTCATAAGTCTGCAAGGTGCTTAGCCACAAACACAAACTTGTAACACTCTTCTAGTTTTTTGTATTTATTTTCAATTGGTCCAATGTCCTCTCATTATTTTGTTGAATGGTTGCTTGGTCTTGTATGTTGATTTATTGTTTCTGTCACAAGGAGGAGGAGAAGAAGAAAAAAGTAAGCTGGAGGAGAAAGGAGAAGAAGAAGAGGTTGGAGCAAAATAAAATGAGAAAACAGAACAGACTGGAGAAATAGAATAACAGGTAGGTAGGAGATGAAGAAACTTTAAGAGGAGAAAGGATATGTTGAAGGAGAAGGAAACAGATATGACAGATAGATTGATGATATGTTGAAGAAGGAGGAACAAGATGAGACAGAAGGATAATGATGAAGCTTTAAGTGGGGATGGATGGTTTAAAAGGAGTTGGAAGTAAGATTAGGAAGGAATAGAAGAACGCAGAGGTAGAAGAAGAAAAATAAACTGAAAAGTTAATATATACTAATTTAAGATAATTGTTTGCAGGCACAAGCTGCGAACAATCATGTATCGCTGTATCCATCTGTGTAGAAATGTGTTTCATGTGGAACCTGAAGTTCTCCTGCCACCGTTGGTCTCAGCAGTCATCAAGTCACTAGTAAGTTGGGTTTTTTCTTTTGCCAATGAATAAACTCAGCTCAAGATCTGAACCATTAAGAGTTCATAATGTTACCCAAGAAAGCAACAGCAGACTACGCACCTTAGAACTGTAAGTTTTATGAGCCAAGTTATCAAAATAATCATCAAGATTGTAAGTAAAGAATGAAAAGTAAAATCAATCAACAAGTCAGGGAAGAACAGTTTGGATTCCAACAGAGCAGTGGAACAAGAGAAGGGGTCTTCTGCATAAGGGTGATAATAGAGAAAGACTTACATGTCAAAGTACACACTTGCTTTCTTCTTAGACTACACTAAAGCATTTCATAAAGTGAAACAAGAAATTTGTATAAAATATATTCAGCTTGATATAAACATACAGAGATCAAATATGAGATTCTTGAGACTATTAAACTTGTACATATAAAAACATTTTCAGAGAACTGCTACTGCATGATAAAGAACTACGATATGTAGATAACATGGTGTTAATGAAAGAAAACCCACAATCACTACCACACCTATGAAAGTTAGAAATATTAAAAGTCAGCAAAGTATGATCATGCAAAGAGTGAGGAAGAAAATACAACCTGAAATAGGGGAAGAACAATGTGGGTTTGTGTCATATATTCTGAAGGGAGTGGGAAATCACTGGTGCATGCCCCATTTCTAATCAAAGAAGTTGGGCCCTATCCTCTTCTGTCTTCAATAACCCCAGAATATGACCCTCGAGTTATCTGCAGGCCTCGTCTTATTTAATTTAGTCTAGGAGATATAGATTATGGCCCTGGTGAGAATAAAATATACTAACTGGGATTCTGCCCCTTTTCCAAGAATTCTTTTAGCTCTTGAGCCCCCCTTTTTCTTTATCAAATCTGAGGAAAGTCTGGAGAATTCTCTCAGCCTGATTTATATTAAGAAAGCATGGATGTTGAGCAGTTGATAGACCTTGAGTCTCTCCCAATTTAATATTCCTTCATGAGTTAATTTGTTTTTAAACAATGAAACACATAACCAATCACAATAGATCTTGACAACTTGGTGTACACACATAAGATGGTGAATCACAGTTAGGTTGAGCTAATAACCAACATAAGATCAGTGACTGTTAATTATTTATTGAATGGGCCTGTGTCTTCTGGCCTGGTAAATACACTTTCTCTTGTGGGTTGCACAAGATAAATTAGAAAAATGCATATAGGACCAATGTCACAGACCATCAACAAACAAGCATCAATACATGAGATGTCAATAAGAGTGGAAACATGGTATACATTTGAATGTTGTACATGTTAAGTGTGAAGATGATGAAAACTGAGTGTTGTGTGTTTTCTTTTTAAGATAGAGATAACCTTATGATTTGGAGGATTAGGATAGGCCTGGGTCCATTGACTGATAGATCCACTTCAGGTCTGCCCGTGTAGCTCCTCTGAAGGCCTCCCCATACTCTGCTCATGGCCAAGTCATCCTCCATCTCAAGTGCGGTTCATCTCTTTCTCTCCGTGGTCTGGTTTGGTTGGTTGCCAGTTGGATGCCCATTGGTTGCCAATGGGTTGCCTCCAAGATTTCACTGTGTAAGATTCACATAAACATATACAATCTTCCCAATACAATATTCTAGAAGTAGGTCGGAAAAAAACCTAAATTCCTGAAGTAGGAACTAGTTCTCCCCCCTCCCTCTCTTCTTTTCTCTAATATAGTGTTGGGTTAATTTGGGGTGGTCAGAGTTTATCACACTGTGTACACCTTGTCTAAGTTGGTTCCTGCTGTATGTAAGTTCTCATTGGACCTGGGGTCAGTGAGACGTGTACAGTAAGACAGTGACAAGAGTGAGGAGGTGTCAAGATGCATGTAAATAAATGACATACAGTTATAACATTTCTATCACTCAATTGGGTTTGTAGTGTGTATAAATGATTCTCTGTGTTTTCCCAATTAACCAACTTCTTCTTCTTCTTCCTTTCCCATTATCTGTTGTTGTTGTGTTGGGTGGTGTGGTGTTGGGTGGTGTGGGATTGTGTTTTTAAGTTGTGTTGAGTAATGAGTTAAGTCAACTTCTGGTAGTGGAGTTCCGCGAAGCACAACTTTTCTGATGTAATGCAGTTCATAAGTGCCCTTATCTAATTAAATTTTGACACAAATATAAATATGTATTCCATCAAACCCTATTTATTCAATAGATGAAGGAGAAAGGAAAGATTGGATTTCTCTTTCAGCTTTCTAAACTGAAAATAGACATAGATAAGTCTGTTTTAGAACAAGGCACTTGTTCTAGTACACGAACTGTCTTATGAGCTGTAGATAGTGATAGCATTTTTAACAGTGTTTCTGCTGAAATGCACAAGATTGCTTTAGAATCATCACTTCGTACAGTTGTCTAGAATAGAATGTAGTAGTATTATGCACTTCTTAAAGTTAATAATTATCTTTAAGAATATCAGAGATTGCAGTATTCGAAGAGAGTAGTAGATTGTCAGTTAGCCCGGGAATCGGCTTTGCGTCGTCAGAATCTACAGTCGAGCATTTTACATTTCAGAGGTTTTAATTTATAATAATACATTTCAATTGACATTACAAACACTGGATACCCTTCCTTGTCACTGGCTACATCTGGTCATCAGTTTAATCAAAGGAGTAACAATCTTACCTCGGATCTAGACATTCTGCTGTCCCTATTTGAAAATTTGGTCACACTAACTTTCACATCTGTTCATCAGGCAGTTTGCAGAAACAGTGTGCGATTAACATATTCTACACGGGTTGTCGCATGTCGGTTTATCCAATGATCTCCTGAGTTTGGGCTCATGAAATGTTTCCTAGAATTGACGTCATCTGTCACTTGTTCCAGTTTCAGTTTTGATGTTGCGTTAATTTTTAAGGTTTGGTTTCAGTTTGCGTTGGTATAGTCCATTGTTTTATATTGTCCCCTCTTCCTGGCTTGCATTCTTGTCAACTGAATAATGGTGGTTAGCAGTTATGCCACAGTTTGTAGAAGGAAAGGGTACAGTAAATGCAGTGTATATGCTACGATCAGTTATTGAACGTGCTATAGAAGTAAACAAGGATATACATCTTTGCTTTTTTGACTACACAAAGGCTTTCGATAGAGTTAGACATGTCAACATAGTGGGTATGCTTGCAGATCTACAAATTGATGGGAAAGACATTAGACTTATAAAAAACATATATTGGAAACAACAAGCTGCCATAAGATTGATAATGAAGTGGGACAATATCAGCCTATTAAGAGAGGTGTTAGGCAGGGATGTATAATGTCTCCTGATCTTTTTTCCCTGTACAGTGAAAATATTTTCAGAAATGTAGAAGATATAAATGGAATCAGCATTGGAGGATGAAACATCAATAATATTAGATATGCACTTGATACAGTATTGATTGCAGACAATGAGCAGGATCTGCAACAATTAGTAGATGTGGTTGTTGTACACAGTGAGCAAACTGGGGTTGGAATTGTAAAAAGACACAGATTATGGTCTTCACTAGGAAGAACAAAATACCACAATGTAATATACAAGTAAATGGGAATATTCTTCAACAAGTGAATCAGTACAATTATCTTGGTACAGTCATAACATCTGATGGGAGATGCCTTGAAGAGATTAGAACAAGAATCGCCACGGTGAAAGTAGCCTTTAGCAAGATGAAAAACATTCTGATCAAGAAAAAGATGTCAATTGAAACGAGAACAAGAGTGTTGAGGAGATACATATAGAGCCTGTTCTTTTGTATGGATGTGAAACTTGGACAATGTGCAGTCAAGCTGAAAAACATCTGATGGCTGCAGAAATGTGGTTTCTGAGGAAAATGTGAAGAATACCATGGACAGACAGAAAAACCAATGACCAAGTACTACAGGAGACAAATGAAAATTGTAAATTGATTAGAGAAATTAGACGTAGACAGTCAAAATTGTTTGGACATGTTATGAGAAGAAATGGATTAGAGAACTTAATGACAACTGGCAAGGTCGAAAGGAACAGACCAAGGGGCAGACTGAGAGAAAATACCTGGATGGCTTGGCCACATGGCATGGTCTGAGACAGGAACACTGATCTGATTCACGACTCTGGTGATCGAGTGAAATGGCGAGTCATAACTGCCCACGCTTTCTGGCATGGCACATGATCTAGAAATAAATATCAGGAAAACTAAAATACTGCTTATCTGTTAAAGAAAGTCCAACAATTAAACATAAATAAAAACAGACTGGAACAGGTTTCCTGGTATGATTTCCATGTGCCATGCCGGTAAGCGTGGGCGGTCATGTTCTGCCATCTCACTCGATCAACAGAGTCGTGGATCAGTTCTGTGTTTCTGTCTCGACCATGCCACAAGGCCAAGCCATCCAGATACTTGTTTCTAGGTCTTCCCCTTGGTCTGTTCCCCTCGATCTTACCAGTTGTCACCAAGTTCTCCAAATCATTTCTTCTCATAACATGCCCAAAAAATTGTGACTGTCTACGTCTAATGTTTCTGATCAGTTTACGATCTTCATTTGTTTCTTGAAGGACTTCTTCATTGGTCTTTCTGGCTGTCCATGGTATTCTTTGCATTTTCCTCAGAAACCACATTTCTACAGCCATCAGATGTTTTTCAGCCTGGCTGCTCATTGTCCAAGCTTCACATCCATATAAAAGTACAGGTTCTATGTAGCATCTCAACACTCTTTTTCTCATTTCAATTGACATCTTTTTATTGGTCAGTATGTTTTTCATCTTGCTAAAGGCTACTTTTGCCATGGCGATTCTTGTTCTAATCTCTTCAAGGCATCTCCCATCAGATGTTATTACTGTCCCTAACAGAATAGGGCACATAATTATGAAATGAATTTAAATGACAAGGGATATATTAGGCAGTATAAAACATTTTTCTCTGCAAACCAGTGTCACAGAAACTGACAATGAGACTCCATGATGCCTCCATTGTATACCTTTATATGTCAACCTGAATATATGAGTAACAACAGCTGCAGTCAATTTGAGGTTACTGACATCTCCGTAGAGATCTCCAATGGAGCGGCTGGAGGCCAACATTATTTTCTCAATTTTGTATTTATTAGACACTCCTACAGCCAATAATTAGCCATCATTTTATCTGTACCACAGTTACATTCACCAGTATTTTTTATCTTTAGCATATTTAACAAGTGGTATCTCGGCCTGTTATATGGATCCAGAAGATTGCTTGCTAGTTGCTCGATTTTGTGGTAGCTTGGGTGCTCTGATTTCCACTTGGTTCTCTAGTTGCTTTGTATACATCTCTAGGCCTGATCATCATGTGACAAGTCCTTTGCACAATTGTGCTACCATCCCAGCCTGCCAACGAGTCTCTCCGTCTCTTGCCAGTTCCCCCGCCACATGCACCCTCATGTCCAAGGTGTATTTAATGCTTCTTTTCCCTGCCCTCCATCCTGTACTTCCCCAACCACTGTGGCCTTTAATATGGCCAACATATTTCTGTTTCTGAGCCTTGATGCTATTTATGAGCCAGTTTTCTTGTGTTCAGATCTTGTAGAATGTCAGAACTTTTCTGTGTTCATTGTATTCTAGGAACTACTGTTCTGTTACATTTAAGTTCACACTCCCAGATTGTCTTTCTTAGTGATTGTGAATTGGTTAGTGACTCACATCTATATCTTGCCACATGGAAATCGCATGCTCTTAACTCTTTCGGTGCCAAACAAAAATTGGGTCCTGACCAAACAGAAATTCATGGCAGAAAATTGGAAGTAGGGGTGTGTCACAATAATGCTTTTGAAATTGTTAAAATGGTAGCAGATATTTTGTATTATATCAAATTAAAGAGGATTGCACAAGGAACATGACAGTGTTAATAATTAATTGATAGGTTAGAAATATTATGACAATAATGAGAGGTTTAATAATAACAATTGACATTAAAGAGGTAAAAATTATTTTAAAATTTCGCTTACCAAGGCTGTATTTATAATCCATTGTAACTAATCCAGTTAAATTTGCTGAATACTGTTACACACACCACTTTTGTTCAATAATATCACAAGAACTGCACCACAACACCAATAAAACATAACTAAACATAATATTTTGAAGCACATAATTTTCACACAAAATGGAAAATGTCAGTAACACACCACTCAGATTGTACTGAGAAGAAGAATATAAACACTATTTTCTATTTAGTTATAATTATTATTCTTTTAAATTTAATTATTTAAATACTCCTTAAATACTTTGTGATAGGCATAACAAATTTAGGGGCATAAATGTGGCCCATTAGCGCATTCATAATTCGATATGTGCCATCATATTATGACATATTATGATGAACTTTCGCTTGCAGTGTTTCGCTTGCAATCTAACTGACTAATTGAATACTGCACGTCGTTTAAGTTTTAGAATCTTTCACAAAGTCCTTGAAATCACTATAACTATAATATAAAATTGTTTAAAACGGTAATTTTATTAAAATATATGAGGTCCAGAACCAGAAGGTGTTGTCATTTCGAAATTCAAATCAAAACAATCTTTTCGAATCAAGAATCTAGTGCTTTCTAATGGCCAAATATGGTTGTCGGCGGCCTACTTCAAACTGCGAAATATTTCTGACTCATTTTTAAGTTACTGAAGTTAACTAACAATTGCGGAAACATAAGAAAAGGGACAAATAAACCACTGTTTAAACTATGACAATTAAAGGGCCCACGGGCATCACTGTCGGTCAGTTGTGGCGATGTATGGGTGCATGGCAGAGCAAGAGTTAATACATTTCACTTTAATGACCTTATCATGGGCTATGCCTTTTGTCAGGCTGTGGTTGTTTTCCACCTTCCTTTGCCAATTTGTCAGCTTCTTCATTTCCAGGTCTGTTTGAATGGAATGAGATCTGTTTATTATAATTCTTTTGTGTTTCTGACAGTCCACAGAGTGCTGCTTTCAAGTCTCATTGGTCTGCACTGTTTACTCTTTAGTATTGAGACAACTGGCTTTTCATCTGTTTTCAGAGCTATGTGTAGCATTTTTTCTGCAGTTTTAAAGGCCTCTAACTCTACTCTGAAGTTACTTGAGAATGTTTTCGTTGCCACTGACTGTTTTCTTTGCTCCATTTGTTATATTCAGGAGAAATTTCCACCTCTATTTTCAATTGAGTTTTATGCAGTTCAGTCTGTATATTCATGGGCCAGGGCGCTATTTGGATAATATTGTTTTATGTAGTGAGGGGTGGTTTTCTTCTTTGCATTTCAATCTTCATGCTCTTTTTCTCAAAATAGGAACGTTTTCTGTGTTCTCAAAGAGGTACTGCTGTTCTCCAAGATGAGAGTCTCTGTGTGCATTATAGATGGATTTTGTTGTTGACATGTGAAATGGAAATAGAAGGGAATATGCTTAACGAAGTGAATAATTTTAATTAAATCAATTACGCCAATTATAACATCAGATGGAAGATGCACAACAGAGATTAAGAACAGAAAAGGCAAGCAAAAGCTGTGTTTCAGAAAATGAAAAGTATCATTATGCAAGGGATAGTGCTAAATGCTATATAGAGCCTGATTTGCTATATGGCAGTGAATCTTGGAATGTAAATCAACATATTTGGAAGAACTTGGAAGAAAAATAGATGTGGTTCCTGAGACGAATGTTGCAAATTCCTTGGACTGCTAGAGTAACTATCAATGACTCCCTGAAAGAGGCTAATGAAACTAGAACATTATACACAACAAGAAGAATGAGACAAGCAGCTTTCTTTGGTCATGTGATGAGAAGAGAGGCATTGGAGAACATCGTGATGACTGGAAAGATCAAGGGGAAGAGAGGCCTGCCAAGAGAAATGTTGCTTGATGGACTGAGACCGTGGCAGGGAGGAATATCATCAGCAGAGTTGATCCAGAACACCAGAAACCGAGATCTGTGGAGAGATAAGAATGCCTATGTTAGCTGGGAAGGCACTTGGTGATGATGATGTTCATACCTGTCATGATCTTTCTTTTTACAGTTTCTTCACAGTTGGTTCACTGTAGTTTTCCATATGAAAACCATTAAATCTCTGGTACAAACATTACTCACTTAGGTACTCCTCCTTGGCATTGAGCTGCAGAGGCCATGTCCAGAGTGAATCAGAGAGTCCTGTCCACATTAACTGATTGATCATCAGCATTCTCAATTTGAAACAAAGCAGAAAAACCAAAATCACTATAAATTTTGTTTCATGTTGTTTTGCATTTGTGTTTTTAGTCTCATGATTACAGATGTGTTTGTTTTATGGTCTGTACACAACTGGAGAGTCACTTTGATTGGCATGTGCCACCCATGCCTAACTATTCATGCTTGAGACTGCCCTGAAAAAGGCTGAAGATTGAACTGTTAAGATCACCCGGGAAGATTAACCCGGTCAACAAATGCCCGCAGAAGTTATGTGTTTCCTAACTTCGCAAGAATGCAGTATTGCTGTAAACAGGCACAACGCAATCACGTCCGAAAAAAACTCTCAGGATGAACACAGAAGAAGGAGAAGAACTGTTACGACTGTGCTAATGACTCTATAGGGAATGTCAGAAAACCAAAACTATTATCTTAATAACATTGCCACAGAACAATATTTACATTCATTGGCACCTTGCCGTCTTGACAGACGATAGTTTGTAAGGGATGGAGTTATTGCCTCTCCATAGCACAAAGCCTGGGCTAAAATATAGAGATCATGTGTTGCCCATGCAGCATGATCCCTCTCTCGGCCTGCCTAGTTCACTCCAGAGGAAAGGTAACACCTCTACATCTGGAACAAGACAAGCTGCAGAAGCTGCCGGATCAGCAAAGCAATGCTCTAATTGTCCGCCTGTCGGAGCTTCGATCCTAGACCAGCCGCCAACCAAGGCTTAGGGCCTGGTCTGCCCTGCCATGACACTTTGTCTTTAGGTTGCATTTCCTCGCACCAGGGTAAGGCTTGTACCCTTCCAATTGCTCTCTTCCGCCCGAAGCCATTGGCACAATGTGGGGTGTCGGGTTTGGTAAGCGCCGCCCAACGTTCGGCGCTAACAGAAAGCAGGTAGTACCGTCTACTGTTATACGGTAGCTCAGTCATATCTGACTAAGACCTGACACAAATAATATATATACAAACAATATTTACAAGGCTTTAGCTAAAAGTCTAAAATGCTTCACAGTGCTAGCTAGCAAATAAACAGTTTATTGTATATTTTCACTCCATATTTACATGTGTTTAACACTGTAATGTTAGCATATGCATGTTTATAAACTATATTTAGTTTTTCTTATTTGTGTGTCTTTCAAGGGCAGCACTTATCCAGAACTACTTGACAGTGAAAAACGGGTGAGTTCTGTTTGTTATCTGCTCATATTTGTAAAACACTAGGAGATCTACAGGCACATCCAGTCCTAACTCCAATGGGTCAGAAGCAGCAAAAAATGATTTCCAGACTTGAAATACACTATTTGTCTTTTGACACAGTGGTCCCCAAAGGATTGCAGTCAGGTTATGAATATGCAGTAGTAGATTCATTATAGCAGGGAAAGAAGTGTGTGTTTATTAAGTGCACCTGTAGGGTCACTGGGATGTTGTCTAGGAGGCTAGGGTGTTAAAAGGCAAGAGAAACAACTTCATTTCACTGTGTTTTATCCCAGTATAGCTCAGCCTCTCACCACAGAGTAACTGACCTGTCTTTTGAAACTATTGCTCTGATGACTCCCATGGGCGATGGGGGGGGGGGGGGGGGGGGGGGGGGGGGGGGGGGGGGGGGTGGGGTGACATCATAAACAATTTTGAGATATGATTTAATATGCAACCAGGTCACACAAAAGAGTGCCTGTTATGGATGCATCTTTATGAAATGTCTTCTATGCTTTCACTTCGGAACTTGATGATGTTTTGAAATTATTACTTCCACAATAGACAGATCACTGGAATACTATATAAGAAACAAAGCAGTAGCTCATAGATACTTCTTATAGTTCATGCTGTTGGCATTATCATGCTTGTTTAGCTTCCTATCTTGTATATTGTCAATTATTTGGAGTATAGATGTTTCTTCATGCTATGATTTCAACGTGTCTAGCAACTTTGATCTAGGTCTGCCCCTGGCTATGCTACTGTCCAACTTTCTTGCTTAAGACAGGTACAGCATTACAGGGCATGTGTTGACAGGCTGACAGCCATTATGACTCTGGCACATCAGTCATAAAGGATTAATTAATATACAGCTAGTGCTCGACTTACGACCACGATCGGTTCTGACAGACCGGTCGTAACACGATTTGGTCGTAAGTTGAGTACGCTATGTGTACAGTAATGTGAAGTGATGTTATAAAAATATTTAAGTTAAATTATATCATAAATTTCTTTTATTATTGTTATAAATCATAATTTTCGATGTTAATTTTGTGCCATTTGTATCATCTCTACACCATTTTGTTTCTTATTTTTACATCGTCATGTTTAAGAAAAACACTGCATTAACTGTACATGTACAACTGGTTTAATATTTGCAAAACATACAAAATACAGGTGTGGAAAATACTATAGGAAACATTTTCCCAATCGCAAAACACATCAAATTGTCATTAACATCAAAATATATAAACATGTACGAAACATTTTATTGGCCACTGGTGCTTGGCTGCAGATCATTAATGTCATCATCTAAGGCAGCAGTTGGCGGTACCGGAGTTGGTCTTTTCATAAACATGGTGAGCTTTGTCTGAATTGTATGTTTCTTTTTTTCATCATAAATTTCACGATATGGACGAAACACATCGTGCGACATCCGTTCAATCCTTGGGGAAGTCAATGGACCTAGGGTTATTGAGTGTGACCGTGTTATTTCTTAGAAATTGATGACGCTGGCTAGCAGCACAGCATCATCATAGCATCATGCCTCCCTTTCCTTAGTTAATGACTGCCAATGATTGCAGACTGATAATTGAGGCAGAAATAAATCTGAAATCTATATGTCTAGTGATTGTGGTCGTAAAGTCGAATGGTCGTAAGTTGTATAGGTCGTCAGAAGTCCATCAATATGGCCTATTTCCCTTCCTGGCCAGCAACCTTCTCAGATAATTTCCAGAAGATTCTGTTAATTGTGTGGTATCCATTTTATGAAGCTGGATCTTCTCCCAGAGGTCAGAAAAATAATCCTGTACTGTTTGGGCTTGAACCTAAACCTGTGTCTTGGTGGGCAGTGCATTGCTTGTAAATCAATGTTTTCTTTTCTTTGTACCAGGTTATTGATGTAGTTCAGGCCATAATTGAGTACCATGACAGGCAAAAAGAGCAAGCAAACAAAGCCTTTAGCAAGATGTTATGCAGAATCTGCACATAATAGCAAGTTGTTGTCTGGTGAGTGTTGGGTAATCAAGTCAATGAAACATTACTTGTAGCTAGTTGTCACCAAAATCAGGATATGACAATTATAGTCTGTAGCATCATTATCATCATCATGTGCAGACTGTTGCTCCCTTCATGGCTTGCTGGAAAGAATGGCCCTGGTTAATTCCCCTTCTTCTTCAGCGTTTCGAGCCATTGAGGTTCTTTGCTGCAGATACAATCCGTCTCCATTCATCTCTCTGGTTGACCTTCTCTTGCCAGTCGTTGATTCCAAGTGCTTGTAGGTCTGTATATATATTATCTCTCCACCGTCTTCTTGGTGTACCTCAGGGTCTACGGTCATTTATTTCCTGAGTGTAAGCGAGTTTTGTTTCCCTATTATCTTCCATTCTTTCTATATGCCCCAGCCATTGTAGTCTATTAGCCTTCATGATACCAGTGATTAGCGGGGACTTAAACAGATCATAAATGTCTTTGTTACTTCTTCTTTTCCACTCTCCACTTTGTGTATCCCTAATGGGTCCAAAGATGCGTCTTAAAACTTTGTTCTCAAAGGTTTGTAGCAAGGCTTCATCTCCTTTCGTTGTACTCCAGGTTTCAGAGCCATACAGCACAACTGGTCTGATCAGTGTTTTGTATATTGTGATGTTGGTGTTACGAGATAGCGCCTTTGATTTTAGTAGATGTTGTAGTGCATATTTCCAGAATTGATTCTAGTTTGTATTTCTTCCCTTATGATGTTGGAGCAGTTGAAGATTGTACCCAGGTATTTGTATGTTTCCGTTCTTTTAATGGTCGTATTATCTATTTGTATGTGGCCAGAGTTTTTAGCCATTCCTTCTGTTGAAATTACCATATATTCTGTCTTATCTTGGTTGATAACCAGCCTCATCTGTTGGGCTTTTTCCTTTAAGTGAGTCAATATTTCCAATGTCTTTTGTTCATTTTCCCCTATAATATCTATATCATCTGCATAACCAAGCAGCTTGGATGTTCCTCCAATATCGCATTCCTCCTTTATCCTCCTTACAACTTTCTCTAGAGGTTAATTCCCCTGCTTGATTTAATTCCATGTCTATAGTGTCTTTAATGTCCTGTGTCCACCTTCATGCTGGTCGACACCTACCACTTGTTCTGGGGAAAAATACCTTAAATTGCTGTTCTTTATAAACCACTTTAGTTTAATATGGCAAACATATTTCAGTTTCTGAGACATCTGGCTGTTTATGAGTCATTTTTTAGGATATTATTTCAGCTCAGTATTCTTGTTCTCTGTTGTTTTTGTTTTTTGTTTTGTTTGCTGACAAAGACTTTGATGAAAGCATCTGTATGTGTGCCCAACTGTTTAAACTGTCCACATAGATCTTTATCTGTCTTCCTCGGACTCTCTTGTCTAGTATTCTCTCCACATAATGTTAATTTCTTTGTTACACATCTTCTGTTGATCCACCCATCCATCATGCCGGTAAGCGTGGGTGGTCATGATTCGCCATTTCACTCGATCACCAGAGTCGTGGATCAGCTCAGTGTTCTTGTCTCAGTCATACCATATGGCCAAGCCATCCAGGTATTTACTTCTCTGTCTTCTCCTTGTTCTCTTCCCCTTAACCTTGTCAGGTGTCACCAAATTCTCCAGTTTATTTCAGTTAATTTATGCAATTAAAATACAATAAATGTAATAGGAATAGTTGCAAAGGGAAAAGTGGAGGACAATTTGTGACAACTGTGGATAGAAATAATGTGGAGAAGTATAAATGTGAAATCGTGAATAATTGAACTAAACATCTACAGTGTCAGACTGATGAAAGAGTTAAAGATTAACTGTTATATGGACATGACATTGCAAAATAAGGGAGGGTGACAAGAGAGGACCTAAGTTAAACCTCATCATCTACAGTAGAATTGATTCTTGCTGGATGGATACACCCCATAATGAAAATAAACTGGCTCTCAATCTTTATTCTGAGAGATGTGTCTGAGTAACTGGTCATACAACAGTGACACACACACCATTTGACCTCTTTATGATCTGGGGAATTAAAATGATTAGAAACAGGCTTATATGAGTGTTGTTTTATGTCCCTCAGATATTTCCTGCTAGACGTCTTCCAGTCTGTTCAGTATACTTTATGTTGCATCTCTTACAAATAATTGTGTATAGGAGGTTGCAAGATGTATAATTAAATAAGTTTTTCAAGTGAAAGGTACCGTTGGGAAATATCACAGACTGTGTTTGGATGATGTACTTGCACATAAGACACATCTCCACTGCTCCAGTTGCTTCACCATTACATTAGTCATTGACCAGCATTCACATCCATACAGATGAACAGGCCACACACAACTATTCAGTAAGCAGATGTTTTGGCACTTGCCAAGATATTGTCATGCTGTTGTCGTTCTTGTCAGAGGATATTTGGATATGGTGATTCTTGTCTTTATATCTGTCAGATGCCACAGCGTAGCCTAGATGTTTAAAACCTGTTTGATATTGAGTAACCTGTTCTCTTTGTGAGTTAACTTCTTTCAAGATTTATTCATTGCTATATCTATTTGTCCACAGTGTTCTTATCATTCTTCTATAAAACCATATCTCCGCAGCTTCCACATAATTACTTATTTGTCTGGATAATTGTCCATGATTTACTTCCTCACTTCAGGATTGGCTCAATATAGTCCCCTAAAATTGCTTTTCCTGACCTCGTTTGACAAAGATAAAATGTAGAGAGTATTCTTCATCTTGGGAAATGCTGCCTTTACTTGGGCTATTTTACATTTATATGCCCAGTAACTGATATTCCTGGCATTTCTTGTATGGATATCATTATTATTTCATTGAACAAATTTAACAGATCAGGGTGATAGCACACAATCCTAATGCATTATTTAATGCATTTAAAAATTCCTAATTGGTTGTCATTTCTTATGGCTGCTGTTTGTTGCCAATACATGTTGCATTAAAAAAAAACACACACACATCTATTGCCACATGCAGCTGTGACTAACATAGTCAGGCATCCAATTTTGGACCATCAGGAAAGGACATGGTAGAGGTTGGAGTTGATGCATGCAAAACCAGCTGGTCACTGAAACTAAGTGTCAATACTCTGTGATATATTCTGAGGGAAATAGAGCACATTTGTGAGTGCTGTGCTGTCAATTTTGGATAAAACTTTGGTAGGTTATGGTGATACTATTCTTTGCTTCCAATATGGCGCCTAGTAGTATCTGGTTATCTGTAAATTATGCTTCACTGTTATCTAAGACTGTTTACATGTACGTCCATGATTGATCTCAGACTGTTTACATGCAGGTCCACGACTGATCTCAGACTGTTTACATGCAAGTCCATGACTGATCTCAGACTATTTACATGTAAGTCCATGACTGATCTCAGACTGTTTACATGTAAGTCTATAACTGATCTCACACTGTTTTCATTTAAGTCCATGGCTGTTTATTGACCTGTTTCTATCTTTTGTTGGTGTTAGTGGAAACCATAACAGCCCTTGAGAAAGGAACATATGGCATCCCAATGTCAATAGAGCTGATATCTGAACTAGCCACTGCACATGGTTTTACTCTAGACATGAGTGGCTATGAGAGATTGCTTCCAGAAAGAAAGGTTTGGAAAATCTGTGGCTGTATGGGAGATTGTTCTGCCTGACTGTCTGTCTATTTGTCTGTCTGTTTTGTGTTATCTAATTGCAGATAGACTACAGCTATGTCAGTAATTTAAATTATTTCACACTTACTGTTTATGTTGAGGGAATTCAACTTTTTATTCTTAATTTCTGTGAATCAGATGTAAATGACCACTCATATGTTATTGGGACCCATGAGAGGAGTGGAGATACAATACTGTATCTGATGGTGCATGTTGTCAGATGCTACTACATGGACATAGGCTGGGCATGAGACTGGCGGCCTCATCCTGTAGAACACCTTAGCTGCCAAATCCAGCCACTCATGAACCAGTCCACAAACTGGGGGGCATTTGTTGAGGGCCTGTGCCCAGTTGGGACATGAACAGCACAAGAAGAAGAAATTGTAATGGACCCAGCCTGACATTGGTACCAAGGAATGTGTTGGGAAGCAAAGATGGCGGGTGTGATACTGACCACATCAGTCCCTTGCTGTGTTGACCAGCGCCCTACATCCTCATTCATCTGTTCTGTCAGACCATAACTAACATCTTGGCATGCAACAGTTTCAGATTCTTCAGTCATGCTGAATGATGTGCCAGGCAGAAACATAAACATTGCATATACCAAGCCAAGATGAGGATAGGAGGGTTGTTTCGAAGTAGATCTGAGGGAACTGAATATCATAATATGTAGAAGAAATTTTTGCCTCATTGCTAACCATACCATAATATATAGTAGGAACTCTAGCCTTTTCGATCACAATGTCATAATATATAGTAAGAATTATGGTCTTTTCTATCACAATATTTAGTAGGAACTGTGGTCTCTTCTGTCACAATATCACAATATATACCGGCACTTTGGCCTCTTTGGTCACAATATCACAATATATACTAGGGACTGTGGTCTCTTCTGTCACAATATCACAATATATATTAGGAACTGTGATCTCTTCTGTCACAATATATATTAGGAACTGTATAATGTATAGATATAGTTTCTATCTTATCATCAGGCAGTAGACATATTTAATAAGTTTGCTGTATCAGAATGCACCACATTGTGTTGATACAAAGGGCTTCTCATAAGTCTTTAGCCTGACCATGAAGGAGTAGGCGGAGAAAATTGAAATTTGGCACATGTATAGCTCATTCAATTTGTAATGGACTTATGAATTATGAATTTCCCTCCTCAACTGGTTTTCTCGATATGGTGCATGGCACAACACACCCTGTTGACCAGATCTGCACATCCAATGGTTTGTCAGAACAATGGAGAAATCAGACGCCAGGACTGTGATACAATTCTTGATGTTACAGGGAATAACACCTACAGAAATACACAGGGAGATGGAGCCAGTGTTTGAGGAAGTCTGTCCTTCGTATGCTTCTGTAAAAAATTGGTGTTTGCAGTTTAAGTGTGGCCGTTCCCAAGTTGCTGATCTGCCAAGATCAGGACGACCGTCCTCAGAGTGCAATGATGCAAATGCTGCAAAAGTGAAGAAAATCATAGACCAGGATAGGAAATGACAATTGCAGAGATATCGGGTTCAGCAAAACTGAGTAAGAGTACAGTTTTTAGAATTTTACACAACCAACTGAACACGAGAAAAGTGTGTGCCCACTGGGTCCCGCGCCTGCTGACATGTGAACAGAAACAAACACGGGTTGATTGCTGTGGCCAGTTGCTCAACATGTGGCGGTGGAAAAACATGTTGACGACCATGGTGACGGTAGATGAGACTTGGATTCACCATTATGACCCAGAATCCAAAATTGCTAGCATGCAGTGGAAAACCCCGGGCTCGCCAACACATGTCAAGCCAAGAGCACAAAAATCTGCAAGAAAAGTGATGCTGACTTTTTTGGGACATCAAAAGTATATTGAAAGATTACATGCTTCATGGCAACACGGATAATGGGCAGTACTATACAGATCTCCTGATCAAACTAAGAAAGGCTGTGACCAGAAAACGAAGGATAGCGCGTACACAAATTCTGCCTTTGCTTCAAGACAACGTGCCCTCTCATAAAGCACAGCTTGTGCTGCAAACTGCCAATGATTTGAATATTGAAATTTTTCCACATCCACCATATTCTCCAGATTTGGCTCCATCAGATTTTTTTCTTATCCCAAATCTTAAAAAACAAAAACAAAAACAGTTGAAAGGAAACCGTTTTGGCAGTGACGAAGATGTCATACTAGCTTGTGATAACTGGTCTAGTTCGAAAAGTAGGTTGTTTTATTCTGAAGGTCTTTTCAAGGTCACGCAGAGATGGCAGAAATGCATACATTCAGGTGGTGGCTACACTGAGAAGGAATAAGCACTGTGCCAAATTTCAATTTTGTCCGCCTACTCCTTCATGGTCAGGGTAAAGACTTATGAGAAGCCCCTTGTAGTGAGAAAGACTTATGAGAAGCCCCTTGTAGTGAGAAAGACTTATGAGAAGCCCCTTGTAGTGAGAGCATTTCCCACTGTTGCCTGCCATCTAGTTGTAGTTGTTTAGTCAGCTAAAATAAATGTCTGTAAATGTCTAGTAAATGTCTAGTAAATGTCTAGTAAATGTCTAGTAAATGTCTAGTAAATGTCTAGTAAATGTCTAGTAAATGTCTGTAAATGTCTAGTAAATGTCTAGTAAATGTCTAGTAAATGTCTAGTAAATGTCTAGTAAATGTCTAGTAAATGACTCCACATTCTGCACACATTTCTCATTTGTTTCCTTAGATGAACATTACCTCAGACCCACTAGTTGCCTCCCATGATGTGGCAAGCTTTCTTGTCAGTGATCTGATATCCCGCCAAGTTCCTCCAACTGATGATAGCTTCAAGTATCACTACACATCTGTGGGTGAGAGACAATATGGTATGTCAGGTGTCTTGTTGGTTATATATTTATTTTACATTTATTTCCTTCTTTGTCCCTTCTCTATGTTCCATTACTTAACAGTTATGAAGATTTTTAAGTTCTCTTTAAGAGATCAGAAATTAGAACCAGTATTAATTGTTATGCCGGGCTCCCTGGCCTAGGAGTTTAACGTCTTTCTCCGTAATCCCGTATACTCACGTGAGAAACGTGACATGCGTGAAAATCGGTCGCGGTTCTTACCGAGTCTGTAACTTGCGGGGTATGTGAGCTGGTCGCTCAGAAAGAATGGCAAACTACTGAGCGTAATCTTGCCAAGAAATCAACAATCAGCTGAAAAATGCCGATGTTGACAGCAATGTCCTGTATAGGATATGCGAACCAAAAAAAAAAAATTAATTGTTATAGATTTTAGACATTGCTACAGATAATTATTGTTACAGATTTTGCAACAATGAGCCAGATGGCATCTCCCAGCTGTATTCAAGGCATCAGCAGCAATGGGGAGATAATCTTCAAACTTGAGGAGGGTGATCCAGGAGAGATTATTTTAGACCGAACTTGCTTCTATGCCGAGTCAGGTGGACAGGAAGGGGATACAGGCAAACTGGTGTCTGAGGTTTGTGCACATATGTTTGTCAGTGTCTTTGATGGTGTTCCAATGCACTGAGTCTTTTTACTCTTGCAAACAATCCCTATTCTTGTGAACGCACTGACTTATAAGTTTGGTTTGGTTTGTAAAGAATTACTTTCCTTGCACATGGATGTCTGCATAAGTGCTCCAGTCTCCTCTCATAGATCATACAAGGCAAATCTCAGCACAGTGCATGAACTCCATAGCCAGCATCCAAATGTGTGGACAGCAGAATCACACATCACATGCAGTTTTTGTGGTCAACTTTTCCAGTTTGGAAATGTGGCCTCGACAACATTCAGCCTGCTGTTTTTCCATTTCCAACTGCCCAGGGATTGTGAACATGCTTAACGTGCACCTGAGTGTCTGAGAAGGCTAGACATGTTCCCAGGGATTGTGAACACGCTTAACGTGCACATGAGTGTCTGAGAAGGCTAGACATGTGCCCTGGGATTGTGAACATGCTTAACGTGCACCTGAGTGTCTGAGAAGGCTAGACATGTGCCCAGGGATTGTGAACATGCTTAACGTGCACATGAGTGTCTGAGAAGGCTAGACATGTGCCCAGGGATTGTGAACATGCTTAACGTGCACATGAGTGTCTGAGAAGGCTAGACATGTGCCCAGTGATTGTGAACATGCTTAGCGTGCACATGAGTGTCTGAGAAGGCTAGACATGTGCCCTGGGATTGTGAACATGCTTAACGTGCACATGAGTGTCTGAGAAGGCTAGACATGTGCCCAGTGATTGTGAACATGCTTAACGTGCACATGAGTGTCTGAGAAGGCTAGACATGTGCCCAGTGATTGTGAACATGCTTAACGTGCACATGAGTGTCTGAAAAGGTAGACATGTGCCCAGGGATTGTGAACATGCTTAACGTGTACCTGAGTGTCTGAGAAGGCTAGACATGTGCCCAGGGATTGTGAACATGCTTAACGTGCACCTGAGTGTCTGAGAAGGCTAGACATGTGCCCTGGGATTGTGAACATGCTTAACATGCACCTGAGTGTCTGAGAAGGCTAGACATGTGCCCTGGGATTGTGAACATGCTTAACGTGCACCTGAGTGTCTGAGAAGGCTAGACATGTGGTCTATGACCCCAGGTTCAGAGGGGATAATACCATTCTTTTTCGTGTTCTGGAAAAATCCAAAACATCATCACCATGAGAGGAACCTGCTTGAGCTAGAAACTGACTCCACACCCTCTTATCTACTCCACCCTCCACTGTCATGTAAGTGGTCCAAGCAACATGACAGTAAATAGTTTTGCTATTGAGATACAGTGGATACAGAGCATGAGGCAGACCTAATAAACTGGATTAACAGAATAACAGAGAGAATAAATACCACCTTGTATGCAAAAGAGTGTTGAGGGGGGTACATAGAGCCTGTTCTTTTGTATGGATGTGAAACTTGGACAATGTGCAGTCAAGCTGAAAAACATTTGATGGCTACAGAAATGTCGTTTCTTAGGAAAATGCAAAGAGTACCATGGACAGATAGAAAAACCAATGACCAAGTACTACTGGAGACAAATGAAAATCGTAGACTGATTAGAGAAATTAGACGAAGACAGTCAAAATTTTTTGGACATGTTGTGAGAAGAAATGGATTGGAGAACTTATTGACAACTGGCAAGTTTGAGGGGAACAGACCAAGAGGAAGACCGAGAGGAAAATACCTGGATGGCTTGGCCATGTGGCATGGACAAGACAGGAACACTGAGCTGATCCACGACTCTGGTGATCGAGTGAAATGGTGAGTCATGACCGCCCACGCTTTCCGACATGATTGATTGATTGATTGATTGTATGCAGCCTATTCCAAGGCCTTGTGCAATAATCTCTTCATAAACTTATGCTGAAAGGCACAACAAGAAAGGTAGAAAGAAAGATGGTCCATGTGTCCATATAGAGAGATGGTGATTGTTGAAGGTGACCGGAGTAGGATTTCTTTGGCGGTTGATAGTGTAGGGTATTGAATGATAAGGTGGCTGCTTGATCCTTATTTACAATTCCCTGGTGCCAAAAGGTGTAAAATGTAACAGAGGATATGTGATAATCTTACAGAGGCACAACTTATACACATCCTACACACTATATCTTAGCACAGGGGGTGTGCAATGTAACAAAGAGGGTATGTTATAATCTTACAGGGGCACAACTTAAACACATCCTACATACTGTATCTTAGCACAGGGGATGTGCAATGTAACATAGAGGGTATGTTATAATCTTACAGGGGCACAACTTAAACACATCCTACATACTGTATCTTAGCGCAGGGGGTGTGCAATGTAACATAGAGGGTATGTTATAATCTTACAGGGGCAAACTTAAACACATCCTACACACTATATCTTAGCACAGGGGGTGTGCAATGTAACATAGAGGGTATGTTATAATCGTACAGGGGCACAACTTAAACACATCCTACATACTGTATCTTAGCGCAGGGGGTGTGCAATGTAACATAGAGGGTATGTTATAATCTTACAGGGGCACAACTTAAACACATCCTACATACTGTATCTTAGCACAGGGGATGTGCAATGTAACATAGAGGGTATGTTATAATCTTACAGGGGCACAACTTAAACACATCCTACATACTGTATCTTAGCGCAGGGGGTGTGCAATGTAACATAGAGGGTATGTTATAATCTTACAGGGGCAAACTTAAACACATCCTACACACTATATCTTAGCACAGGGGGTGTGCAATGTAACATAGAGGGTATGTTATAATCTTACAGGGGCAAACTTAAACACATCCTACACACTATATCTTAGCACAGGGGGTGTGCAATGTAACATAGAGGGTATGTTATAATCTTACAGGGGCAAACTTAAACACATCCTACATACTGTATCTTAGCACAGGGGGTGTAACATGTAACATAGAGGGTATGTTATAATCTTACAGGGGCACAACTTAAACACATCCTACATACTGTATCTTAGCGCAGGGGGTGTGCAATGTAACATAGAGGGTATGTTATAATCTTACAGGGGCAAACTTAAACACATCCTACATACTGTATCTTAGCACAGGGGGTGTAACATGTAACATAGAGGGTATGTTATAATCTTACAGGGGCACAACTTAAACACATCCTACATACTGTATCTTAGCACAGGGGGTGTGCAATGTAACATAGAGGGTATGTTATAATCTTACAGGGGCACAACTTAAACACATCCTACATACTGTATCTTAGCGCAGGGGGTGTGCAATGTAACATAGAGGGTATGTTATAATCTTACAGGGGCAAACTTAAACACATCCTACACACTATATCTTAGCACAGGGGGTGTGCAATGTAACATAGAGGGTATGTTATAATCTTACAGGGGCACAACTTAAACACATCCTACACACTATATCTTAGCACAGGGGGTGTGCAATGTAACATAGAGGGTATGTTATAATCTTACAGGGGCACAACTTAAACACATCCTACACACTATATCTTAGCACAGGGGGTGTGCAATGTAACATAGAGGGTATGTTATAATCTTACAGGGGCACAACTTAAACACATCCTACACACTATATCTTAGCACAGGGGGTGTGCAATGTAACATAGAGGGTATGGTATAATCTTACAGGGGCACAACTTAAACACATCCTACACACTATATCTTAGCACAGGGGGTGTGCAATGTAACATAGAGGGTATGTTATAATCTTACAGGGGCAAACTTAAACACATCCTACATACTGTATCTTAGCACAGGGGGTGTGCAATGTAACATAGAGGGTATGTTATAATCTTACAGGGGCACAACTTAAACACATCCTACATACTGTATCTTGGCACAGGGAGTGTAACGTGTAACAAAGCAGGTAGGTTGTGATCCTGCTGAGGCACTGCTAATGATCAACATCATGTGCCCCGCCAACTGACATAGGCATTCATGTCTCTCCACAGATCTCTGCCCTTTATGTTCTGGATCAACTCTGCTGATGAATTTCCCTCATGCCACCATCTCTGTCTATCGAGCATCATTTCTCTCAGTCTGACTCTTGTCTTTTCTTCCATAGATCTTTCGATTTGTCAAGATGTTTTCCAGTGTAATATCCAAGTAAATGGGAACAATTTTAAACAGATGAACCGTTTCAACTGTCTTGGAACAGTCATAACATCAGATAAAAGATGTCTCTTTCAGTATATATATATATATATACTAGCTGACCCGGCCCGGCTTCGCCCAGACTCTGGTGGGGAGCATCTCATTTAATTCATATAAGTAGTCATATAAGTTCTCGTTCCCGTTACCGACTATCTGTCTGTCTGTCTGTCTATCTGTCTGTCTGTCTGTCTGTCTGACCCGGCCCGTCTTCACCCAGACCCTGATGGGGAGCATCTCATTTAATTCATATAAGTAGTCATATAAGTTCCCGTTCCGACTATCTATCTGTCTGTCTGTCTGACCCGGCCCGGCATCGCCCAACTCCTGGTGGGGAGCATCTCATTTAATTCATATAAGTAGTCATATAAGATCCCGTTCCCGACTATCTGTCTGACTGTCTGTCTGTCTTGGGTAAATGTAGGAGGGAGGAGGAAGAGGGAGGTGGAGGAGGGAAGAGGAGGGAGGAGACAGGAGGAGTATGGAGGAATAGGAGGGAGGAGGAGGAGGAGGGAGGAGTAGGGTGGAGGAGGAGGTGAGGAGGAGGGAGGAGGAGAACGCAGGAGGAGAAGGGAGCAGGAGGAGGAGAGGGAGGAGGAGGAGAGAGTAGGAGGAGGGAGGAGGAAGAGGGAGAAGGAGGGAAGGGGAGGAGGAGGAGGAATGTGAAGGGAGGAGGAGGAGGAAGAGGGAGGAGGAGGAATGTGAAGGGAGGAGGAGGAAGGAGGAGGAGAGGGAGGAGGAGGGAGGAAGAAGGAGGAGGAGGGAGGAGGAGTGATGAGGAGGAGGGAGGAGGAGGAGGGAGGAGGAGTAATGTGAAGGGAGGAGGTAGAGGGAGGAGGAGAGGGAGGAGGAGGGATGTGAAGGGAGGAGGTAGAGGGAGGAGGAGGAGGAGGAGGAGGGAGGAAGAAGGAGGAGGAGGGAGAAGGAGGGATGAGGAGGAGGAGGGAGGAGGAGGAATGTGAAGGGAGGAGGAGGTAGAGGGAGGAGGAGGGATTAGGAGGAGGGAGGAGGGGGAAGAGGGAGGAGGAGGAATGTGAAGGGAGGAGGAGGGAGAAGGTAGAGGGAGGAGGAGGAGTGAGGAGGAGGAGAGGGAGGAGGAGGAAGGAGGAGGAGGAGGAGGAGGGAGGAAGAAGGAGGAGGAGTGAGAAGGAGGGATGAGGAGGAGGAGGGAGGAGGAGGAATGTGAAGGGAGGAGGGGAAGAGGAAGAGGGTAGTAGGAAGAGTGGAGAGGAGGAGGTAGAGGGAGGAGGAGGAGAGAGGAGGAGGAGGGAGGAGGTAGGAGGAGAAGGAAGAGGGAGGAGAAGGAAGGAGGAGGAAGAGGGAGGAGGAGGAAGAGGGAGGATGGAGGAGGGAAGAGGGTAGGAGGAGGAGGAGAAGGAGGAGGGGAGAGGAGGAGGGAGGAGGCAGAGGGAGAAGAAGGAAGGAGGAGGAGGAAGGAGGGAGACTGAGGAGGGGAGGAAGGAAAGGGAGGTGGAAGAGGAGGAGGAGGGAGGAGGAAAGAGGTAGGGGGAGGAGGAGGTAGAGGGAGGAGGAGGAGGAAGGAAAGGGAGGAGGAGGAGGAAGAGGGAGAAGAAGGGAGAAGGAGGAGGGAGGATGATGAGGGAAAAGGAGGCAGGAGGAGGAGGAGGGAGGCAGGAGGATGAGGAGGGAGAGGGAGGAGGAGGGAAGATGAGGGAGGAGGCGGAGGGAGGAGGATGGGGGAGAGGAAGAGGGAGAAGGAGGAGGGAGAGGGATGAGAGGGAGGAGGAAGAGAAGAAGGGTAGAGGGAGGAGAAGAGAGGAGGAGAGAGTTCGCCATTCCGAATTCATACTCGTCTAGTTCTTCCCTTCTACACGACTGTAGATAACTTCCTTACACATAAAAAGATGAATTGTTATTGATATTGCCGTGGCATGGAGGAATATCAGCAGCAGAGTTGATCCAAAAAACCAAAGACTGAGATCTACGGAGAGCCATGAACGCCTACGCCAGCCGGCACGGCACTTGATGATGATGATTGCCATGTGACGATTCTGTGTAGTCACGTC
Source organism: Cepaea nemoralis (assembly GCA_014155875.1). Taxonomy (NCBI): domain Eukaryota; kingdom Metazoa; phylum Mollusca; class Gastropoda; order Stylommatophora; family Helicidae; genus Cepaea; species Cepaea nemoralis. The sequence continues at coordinate 98,984 of JACEFZ010002636.1, forward strand.
ATTTTCTTCCCTTTCCCTAGCGTTTTGGTTCGGGGATTCTTTCATCATCATCATCATATATTTACGTACGTATTTTGGGAGGGGGAGGAGGGAGGAGGAGGAAGAAGAAAAAAAAACTATGACAGTTGACAGCTCTGGAATGAAAGGAAGGCGTGTAGAAAATTTCATCTCAATCGGATGGGCCGTTCGCGAACAAATAAAGGACATACATATATATTTACATACATACACTTTGTTTTATATATATAGACTAGAGTCTAGTGTTGTAGATATATATATATATATATATATATATATATATATATATATATATATATATATATATATATATATCTTATGTGGCTATATAAGTTTGAACATTTATTGACAACTAACATAAGCTAAAAGAGTAAAGTGATAAATACCTGGATGGCTTGAACATATGGCATAATCAGAACAAAAGCAGGGACATAATCTGAACCTATGGTGATAATGTGAGGTGGCTCTTCATGATCACTAAAACTTATAGGCATGGCACATGACGATGGTTACAATTATACTGATCATTATTTTAGCCGTATATTAAAAACTAAACAATGAAATTGTTATCATATCTTTTCCTATATAATTGTATGTGACCATCGCTTTGTTTAAATTTATAATCAGACAGGAGAATTTGAAGTGTCTGACGTCCAGTACCACAGAGGCTATGTAGTTCATTATGGCCATGTGATCAAGGGCAGCCTGAAGATTGGCCAGAATGTTGACTTGACTATTTCTCAGGTATTGGCAGAAACAATGATTTTCAATAGTTGATATGGAAATATTTCTAATTAACCCTTTATCAGGCAGAGGGTTGTCTGTTTTGTAGCCCTGAACGGGCAAGAAGAATTTTGAGGTTCGGTAAAATTTCGGGTTACGTTAGTAAAATCATCACATAAAAGGTGTTAGTCAACCGATTTTACTTAAATAAAAAACAAAATGAAGTAAAAAGCATGCAGAGTATTTTACTCACGTAAATAATCTTGGTAATCCACATATGAACACAAATATTTACAAAACACAGCATATTGTTTGTGATTGTCAGTTATTTATACGACCATTTACAAACACATTTTCAAAATCAGAATCACTTTCTTTAAAGTCCGATTCATGACTGCTAATGCAAAGTAACGCTGATCACTGATATCTAGCTCTGATTCAGTCAAATTCGTGCACTTAAATGTCACTTAAATTGAACCCAGCGAAATCTCCACTATCACTTGAAGTATCGTCGAAATCCATTTTGAAATACAAAGCGTAAAACCCCCCCAAAACTATTTTACAAATCCATTCAAATTCAAAGCACACGCTTGCGAATGGTGGCCACGTTGTCAAGCTATTAGCGAAACCGAAAGTAGACAATCAGAAGTCTCGGAAAGCCGAGAGATCGCGTTTTTACAATGCATAATAGTCATGTGTGCTTTGGAACGGTTTGCCCGTTCGGGGGTAAGGATGCAATCGGACGATTTGCCCAGTAAAGGGTTAAACAACCAGTTAGGAAGTTTGGCAAATTTGGTTATGGTTGTGGTGATTATTGAGAAAGTGATGATGTTATATGAGATTAGTTGTAGAGGCAGTAGCAGTGGTGGTCGTGAGAGCAGAGAAATATTTTCAGTACAGAAAAAAAAAACAAAGGTAATGTGTCTTGTGCAGGTAGTGGCTCCAGTGACTGTTAGGCAAAGTGATGATGGGAACTGAGTCTAGTAATAGCTGAAGCAAAAGCAGGGAACATGTTCCAGAAACACAGGAGATGTTACTGTCGTCGTTAATAACAGCAGCAGCTGAAAAAACAGTCACAATTGTACCACTGGAGGTAGTTGTAGTTACTGCTGTAACAGAAGTAGAGCAGCTGCAACAGTAGTAAGCCGACACATACACACTCATGTCTTGATTTACCAGATTGTCCTTGTTGCTTTCCTGTAGGATGTAGAGGACAATAACCTGGTGATCTTTATTTGGTATACACACACATACACACTGTCATGATTTGTTGGACGCTCTTTGCTGTGATTATATTTTAGAATGTAGAAGAAAATAAGACCTTGTATATTTGGCATTTAACCCTTTACAGGGCACAGCGGCCGAAAAGTATTTACTACCGAACGGGCAAAATGTCTGAAAGTGTCTGTGACAACTCAGGGTTGAAAACACACGATCTCGAGACTTTGCGAGACTTCGCATTGTTTACGTCTGGTTTTGCTAATAACTTGATAACGTGAGCGCCATTTGCAAGTATTTTCTTTAAATTTGATAGGATTTTAAAAATAGTTTTCAGGTTTTTTATGGTTTGTTTTTCAAAATTAATTTGGCGATTCTTCAAGTGAAAGCGGGTCGCTGGGTTCAATTTAAGTGACATTGACTATGAATCGAGGCTCTCTCTTTTTTCCCACTGATCTGTTTGGTTGTCACAATATTCTAAAAATGCCTCTCCTCTCATCACATGACCCAAGAATGGTGTTTGTCCCTTTCTTATAGTTGTATGCAATGTTTTAATTTCATTAGCATCTTTCGTCAGTCGTTGTTAGTTACTCTGGCAATCCAAGGAATTTGCAATATATTCATTTCAGGCTGCTGTTTCCAAACTTTTCCCTATGTGTCCATTTGTTATCTCACATTTTGGAGTCAACGTTTTCTTTGATATAACCATTGTTTCTATTTTCTTGATATTCAAGTAGAGCCCTTATTTTTGATCTGTTGCATTTTCCGCCATCACTAGTGTGTCATCTGCATAGCGTAGATTGTTTATATTTCTGCCATCACTAGTGTGTCATCTGCATAGCGTAGATTGTTTATATTTAACCTCCAACTCTTATTCCTGGCCTCTCTTTGATCTTGCATTATCATTTCACTATAGAGAGAGAGAAGAGATCAGGGGGTACAACATCCTTGTCTTACTCCTTGTTTTATCTGTTCATAACTGCTCTCTTTATTTTCTATTTTAATTGCTGCTACTTGTTTCCAGTAAGTATTCTTTATTATTCTGAGATCTCTCCAATCTTCCAGAATATAGAGGAAATTAAGGCCTCGTTTTTGGCATACAGCCAAAAAGAAAATCCATACTACTGGAGATTGAATCTTGATCCTGTAGGAGGTACACACCAACATCCACTCCAGATGCATGATGCTAAAAGACAACATAAACATTTGTTCTTACTACATAAAATCTTGTTTGCCAGATTGTCTTTGTTACTTTGCCTTGATGTGTAAAGGACATTACAACATTGTGATCTTGTATATTTTGATTTACACAGTCTTGATTTCTTGGACCTATTGAAGCACATATGGCTTCAAATCCCAACTTCCATAAACTTTATAACAATAGCTTATGTATAAGATGCAACATGTTCTTTCTGTTTGCTGTTGCGTTGTTTGTTTCATTTTATTTTCTTCTCTTTGCATTCTTTCTCAGACCTTGATTTTAGTTTAAGATATAAGCTTGGTTGTATTTAGGGTGTTGACATCTCCAGTTTTATTTTTCTGGGTAAGGTTGCTGAGGAATTTTTTACAGGTGATAGAAAGAACAGATTGTTCAATCAAAAATTTGAAGAAGCAGTCATTAGGAAATATAATGCCAGACAGTTGTGGTTAAATGACATCAACAACATCCAAAATGAAGAGCAATATAGAACTGAATGTAAAGAGGCTGCAAAAATAGTTCGGCAGCAGAAGTGAGAATATATGAGCAATATAATCAAAGGTATGGAAACTAATCACCAGAAAAACGAATCCAGAAAGTTTTTTAAAGAACTGATGTCAATGAAATGAGGGCACCAACACAACACATATGGTTTAAAAGACAAAAATGGGAATATGATAAATACCAATGAGGAAATATGTAACACATGGAAAGAATACTTTGTTGAATTACTAAATTGTGAAGCTCCAAGTAACACTTTCCCACAGGAAGAGGTTCTAACGTGTGAACCACAAATTGAAGAACCTACTTTTGAAGAAATCCAATATGTAATAACACGACTTAAAAACAACAAAGCAACTGGGGCTGATGGAATTGCTGCTGAATTTATAAAGGCAGGCGGCCACACATTACATCTAAAGCTATACGAACTAATAATAAAAATCTGGAGGACAGAAGAAATACCCCATGACTGGAAAGAGTCATTATTGATACCAATTATAGAGGAATATCACTCCTATCCATAAGCTATCAGATACTATCCGCTGTATTACTAAATAGATTAAAACCATATTCAGAAGACAAATTAGGTGACTACCAGGCGGGTTTCAGACAAAACAGATCAACAATAGATCAGATATTTATCTTACGACAAATAGCCGAGAAAAATTGGGAATATAAAAAAGATCTCCATAACATTTTTATAGATTTTAAAAAGGCTTATGTTAGTGTTCATAGGAATAGACTATGGAATGCTATGCAGGAATTTGGAATGCCAAGGAAGTTAATCAACATGACCAGACTATGCATGGAAGATACTTATAATATAATAAAATATAAAGGCAGGAAATCAGACCCTTTCCAAATAACATCTGGCTTGAAACAGGGTGATGCACTATTGTCGCTCCTTTTCAATCTGGCTCTAGAGAAAGTTGTAAGGAAGGTAAAGGAGGAATGTGCTATTGGAGGAACATCCAGACTGCTTGGTTACGCAGATGATATAGATATTATAGGGGAAAATGAACAAAAGACAGTGGAAATATTGACTCACTTAAAGGAAAAAGCTCAACAAATGGGGCTGGTTATCAACCAAGATAAGACAGAATATATGGTAATTTCAAGAGAAGGAACGGCAAAAAACTCTGGCCACATACAAATAGATAAGACCATTAAAAGAACGGAAACATACAAATACATGGGTACAATCAACTGCTCCAACATAATAAGGGAAGAAATACAAGCTAGAATCAACTCTGGAAATAAGATAGTGCTATGCACTACAACATCTGCTAAAATCAAATGCGCTATCTCTTAACACCAAGATCACAATTTACAAAACAGTGATCAGACCAATTGTGCTTGTAAGGCTCTGAAACCTGGAGTACAACTAAAGGAGACGAAGCCTTGTGACAAACCTTTGAGAACAAAGTCTTAAGACGCATCTTTGGGGCCATTAGGGATACACAAAGTGGAGAGTTGAAAAGAAGAACTGGTATAATGAAGGCTAATAGACTGCAATGTTTGGGGCATATAGAAAGAATGGAAGATAATAGGGAAACAAAACTCGCTTACACTCAAGAAATTAATGACCGTAGACCCCGAGGTAGACCAAGAAGACGGTGGAGAGATAATATACATACAAACTTACAAGCACTTGGAATTAACGACTGGCAAGAGAAGGTCAACCAGAGAGACGGAAGCAGACGGCTTGTATCTGCAGCAAAGAACCTCAATGGCTCGGAATGCTGAAGAAGAAGAAGAAGAAGATATTCTCCAACGTCTTCAACTTGCCATACTGATGGTCTTGAATCTTGCATTTTTTTTAAAAATGTCGCTTAAAAGTCTACAAGGTCAACTTCATTGCACCAGGTTTTTATCCCATATGGCTCAATCTCTTTCCGCAGTGAACTGCAAATCTTGCAGTGCTCTGTAATCAGTTCTATCTTAACTGTACTTAATTAACTGTGTCTCTTCAAGAAGAATAATAAAACAACTGGAGAGAGAACAAAGGAACAAATGGACTTGAGACAGGGTGACAAAGAGAGAAAGAGGAAAAACTATGATTATCAGTAAGGATTGTACTGAGTTCAGAAACTTAACAGTGAATGGAAGGACACGTGAAGAAGTGAGTAGTTTTTTTCTACTCATGCAAGAGGAGGACAAGATCAAGTGATGGACTAAAAAGCCTGTATTATTCCACCATGATTGCAAGTTAGGATTTTGGAGACTTACTACAGCCGATGTGCAATGTGGAGATGGCACTTAATGATGATGATTTCTTTGTTATGTCATGGCTCCACAATATATATTAACTTGCTTATTTGCAAATGAAAACATCAACTTTCTTGGTGTCTTATTCCATTTGAATTACATCTATTCAACAAGCCAACAGATGGGAGTTGTTGATGAATAAACTGTGGAAGTGATAACTCAAAGCCTAAGGTGTGCTGCATGAGTTCCAACATGAACATAACAGAAGAGGAACATTTGGTCTTTACCAGCTTGATTACAGGACAAACTCAATGGTAGAATCCACAACCTCAGACTGACTGCTGCACCCTTCTTCAAATATATCATGGATCTCTGAGGACGTGCAATGGAGAATAAAATAACGAGGACAGATATTAATTATTTAATTTTTTCTGTGGTACACTTCCGATGAGGTTCAATAAATATTCCGGGCAATAAATTGTGCCATCTGTTTGTAACTTTTTTGTTGAAGACATTGTGTTAAATTATTCAATTTATCATAGAATATCAGATATGGGCTGTAAATCAGAATATAAGTAATCAAACTAAATATAGAATAGGAAATCTGGCCTAGTAAACTGAAAACAGTATTGTACTAGCAACATTTCATTGAAGTTTGTATAATTGTCATTATGTAGTGAACACTTTAGTGGCTTCATTGAATTAGCCAGTGTTTTTTTTACTATATATTGTTGGTCCACATTTACTGTTAAGCACAGCAACGTGTTGAAGTTTTCAGTGTTGAGCCACATTTATATCCTAGACTGTGTTGAGTATGTGTAGCATACAATCTATTTGAATGTTGGTCTTCCTCTGCCTCTATAGCCAGACCTTATTTGACTAATCACACAGCAGTAGGTGATTTAGCTTCATGCTCACAAACTGCAATTTGTTGTCTTTCTAACGCACTTACACAAATGAACATGTCTTTATATGCATGGTGGCTGTTCTGTACGAGTTTTTGGGTATACTAAGAAAGAACAAGAATAAGAATTTTAGATGTGTTGATGTTAGTGATGCAGCTGATATATTTGTTTGAATTCAAGAATGTTATGTCTATTGCAGGCAAACAGAGAGGGTTGTATGCGAAACCACACTGCCACCCACCTGATCAACTCAGTTCTGACAGAAGTGATACCTTCCACCCAGCAACAAGGGTCGTCTGTGACCCCCTACAAGTTGACTTTAGATGTTCATACCCTGGTAGGTTTGTTGTCATTTCTTCCATGTCTTGTTCTTCACCAGCATCTGTTTTATTTATTGAAGTAGCTACCAACATATTACACATAAAAACAGATACATGTTGTCACATAGAGATGTTACCACATCATCATCATCATCAAGTGCCGTGCCGACTGGCGTAGGCGTTCATGACTCTCCACAGATCTCTGTCTTTGGTTTTCTGGATCAACTCTGCCGTTGATATTCCTCCATACCACCGTCACAATCCATCCAGCATCATTTCTTGTGGTCTGCTTCTGCCTCTCTTCCCCTCGATCTTTCCAGTTGTCACGATGTTCTCCAGCGCCTCTCTTTTCATCTCATGACCAAACAAAGCTGTTTGTCTCTTTCTTATTGTTGTATATAATGTTCTAGTTTCTCTAGCCTCTTTAAGGCATTTGTCGTTAGTTACTTTGTTTACCACATACAGGTGAAATTATTCAAATGGTAGATAGTGCTTTAATGGTGTGATGTGATAGAACATTATATACTCCAGGTCACTGCATTATAAGATGGGGGACAACATTACATGTGGTTAGAGAAGATCAAGTGATGGACTAAAAACCTGTATTATTGCATCGTGATTGCAAGTTAAGGTCTTACTACAGGAGACTTACTACAGCCGATGTGCAATGTGGAGATGGCACTTAATGATGATAATTTCTTTGTTATCTCATGGCTCCACAATATATATTAACTTGCTTTTTTGCAAATGAAAACATCAGCTTTCTAGGTGGCTTATTATTCCATTTGAGTTACATCTATTCAACAAGCCAACAGATGGGAGTTGTTGATGAATAAACTGTGGAACTGACAACACGACAGCCCAAGGTGTGTGTGTGTGTGTGTGTGTGTGTGTGGGGGGGGGGGGGGGGGGGGGGTGGGTTGTAATAACTTTCCTTTTGAATCACATTTGAAAAATATCTGTGACTATGTGTCTTAATTGTTTCAGCTTAATTATTATTAATTTTTTCACCCATTTATAATATATTTTCCCTTTACAGCAAACATTTTTTTAGAAATGTAGAAAATATGAAAGGAATCACCATTGGGGGATGTAACATTAATAACATTAGATATGTGGATTGATTGCAGACAATGAGCAGGATCTGCAACATTTAGTAGATGCGGTTGTTGTACACAGTGAACAACTAGGGTTAGAATTAAATTGTAAGAAGACACAGATTATGGTCGTCACTAGGAAGATAGAAATACAGTGTAACATACATATAAACGGGTATATTTTTACACAAGTGAATCGGTACAACTGCCTAACATCTAATGGGAGGTGCCTTGAAGAGATTAGAAAAGAATCTTCATGGTGAAGGTAGCCTTTTGCAAAATAGAAAATATACCGATCAATAAAAAGATGTCAATTGCAATGAGAAAAAGAGTGTTTAAGTGCTACATAAAACCTGTACTGTATTGGCAGACTGTACAAGAATGTATGGGACAGAACTGGAATAAGCCTGCAAACAAAGCTAAAAGTCTACAAAGCAGTTGTATTATCCACACTGCTATATGCTTGTGAAACCTGGACTGTTTATCAGCGACACGCTAGGAAATTAAACCACTTCCACACAGTCTGCCTAAGGAAGCTACTGAAGATTAAATGGCAAGACAAGAATCCAGACACTGAAGTCCTAGAAAGAGCGTCCATGCCCAGTATCCACACTCTACTGATGAAGAATCAGATTCGCTGGGCTGGTCACTTGACTCGCATGCCAGATCACAGGCTCCCTAAACGAATTTTTTACAGCGAAATTTGTTGTGGGAACGCTCCCAAGGTGGCCAGAGGAAACGCTTTAAAGACACTCTGAAAATCTCACTGAATGCTTTTGGAATTCATCATGACACCTGGGAGGCTGCAGCCAGAGACCGAAATTCGTGGCGTGCATCATTACGCAAGGGTGCAGTCATATGTGAGGCAACCAGGACTGCAAGAGCTGTGAAGAAAAGGCAGGACAGAAAAACCACTGCAGGAAATCCTCCTTCAGAAACGCCAAGCATTCTTTGCCCACATTGTCAAAGAACATTTCGAGCCAAAATAGGCCTTATCAGCCATCTTAGAACCCACGGCTCCATACCTTCAACCACACTGGATGAAATGAATGGTCATCATCATTCTTGATGGACAAACAACACTTTTGCATGCATGTGAAGCATGGACAATGAGCAGACAAGCTGAAAAACATCTGATGTCTATGGAAATGTGGCTTCTGAGGAAAATGCAAAGAATACCATGGACAGACAGAAAAACCAATGACCTAGTCCTACAAGAAACAAATGAAAACCATAAACTGATTAGAGAATCTAGACGTAGTCAGTCAGAATTCTTTGGACACATTATGAGAAGAAATAAATTGGAGAACTTGGTGACAACTGGCAAGTTTGAGGGGAAAAGAACAAGGGGAAGGCAGAGAAATAAATACCTGGATGGCTTGGCCACGTGGTATGGTCGAGACAAGACTACTGAGCTGATCCATGACTCTGGTGATCATGTGAGATGGCAAAATATGACTGCCCAAGCTTATCGGCACAGCACATGATGATGATGGTGATATATAACTCCTGGGAAGGTTAACTTGGTCAACAAACACCCGCAGAAGTTGGATGTGTCAGCCTAAAGGTGCAGTATCGCAGCTCCGCTGTAAACAGGCACAACACAATCACATCCGGACAAAGACTCCGGATGAATGCAAACTCTACAGCATGCACCTGACAAGATGCAGCAAAATATGCCAAGCAATATATCCTGCATTATATTGTTTGTGGCTTCTTTGTTTAAATTCACTAAGGAAATGTATTGTTTCGAACATTATGAGAAGACAAAAACTGGAACATGTGACAACTGGAAAGATTTTGGGGAAAGAGAGAGAGGAAGACATCGGGACAAAATTCTTGACAGTCTTGTTTCATGGCATCGAATGGAGTTCATTCATTCATTCACTAGCATGTCCTTTGCAGAACCTCGCTCCCATAACAACCTTCCAGAAAACCTCTCGATCATAAGCAAGATGTCCCGCATCCGATACACCTATCTGGAGATCATTCGCCACATCCTGCACCCATCTTCTCTTTGGCCTTCCTCTTCCTCTCTTTCCAGGCATATACCCCTCCATTATTGTTCTCTCCAAACTTTCGTGACGTTTAAAGTGACCAAAATATTTCAATTTTCTTTGTTTTATCGTCTTTAATAGCCAACTTTCTTCAGTATTCAGCTCTTTAAATATGGATGCATTTGTTTTTTTTTTACCCAAGATATTCTTAGAACTCGTCTATAACATTTATATTCAAAGGCATTTATGCGCTGTTCAGCTTGTTTAGTAAATGTCTGGGTCTCACAGGCGTATGTTGCAATGGGAAAGATGCATGCTCTTAAAAATCTAATTTTTGTAGTTCTGTCTGTCTCACTCCATAATTTATTCGGTTGTTTTAGTCTTTGAAGAGCAATTGATAGTCATCGTTTAATTTCTTTCATTGTGTCACCGTTGTTGGTAATCAATGGCCCAAGATATTCAGAATTTTCCACCACCTCCAATTTTTCCTCATTAACATATATTTCTTTCTCCATAGTAGTTTTATCTGTATGCATTATCTTTATTTTTGCTATGTTAAGATATAAGTTGTGATTTTCACTATTCAACTGGGTTGAGGCTATTAGGTTTTCTATACCATTCTGTGTTGTGGATAGCAGTACTGTATCATCAGCATACCGAATCTCTGGTACGTCATAACCACCGATATTTAGAGCGTCATATAGCTTTGGAGTGTGTGTGGGTGGGAGGGTAGATGAGAGATGCATGTGTTGATGGGTGGGTGGGTGATGTTGCTTAAAGTCGCCTAAAAGTCGACAGGGTCAACTTCATTGCGCCGGGTTTTATCCCATATGGCTCAGTCTCTTTCCGCAGCGCGGAAAGCATTGCACAAAGCACAAACTCCGTAGCTCTAGCGACGACCCTCAGGAGTCTCAGAAAAATTTTACTCATGAACTGAAGGATGCGGCCCGGAATCGAACCCACAACCTTCGGAGCCCAAGTCAAATGGCTTGACCACTTCACCACAGAGACTCCCATGGGTGGGTGATGTGTGGGTGTGAGTGGTTGATGGATGAGTACGTGAGTGGGTGGATGTGTGTGAGAGATGAGTATATGGATGAGGGATGTGTGTGTGGGTGGGAAGATGTGTGTGAGCGGTAGATGTGTGTGGGTGGGGTATATGTGGGTGGTGGGGTGAGTGGGAGGTGTATGTTTTTGGATGAGGAATGTGTTGGTGGGTGGGGATGTGTGTATGGGTGTGGGGATGTGTGTGTGAGTGTATGGGTGGTGAGATGTGTAGTTAAGGGATATGTGATTAGAGATCAGGGGGTGGGGGGGGGGTGGTTGGCAAGTGGGTGGATGGAGGATGTGTGGGAGGTTGAGTGTGTGTAGGTTGGGGGTGAGTGGGATGTGTGGGTGGGAGAGATTATGTAAGTTGGGGATGTGTGGTTGGGTGCGGGTTTTGTGTGTGGGTAGGTGTGGGATATGTGAGTTGGCAGGGAATATGTGTGTGTGGGTGTTGGATATGTGGTTGGGGGATGTGTGTTTGGCTGAGTGGTTGGGGGTGTGTGGGTGGGTGGTGGAGGATATGTGGGTGGGTGAGTGTTGGTAGGTTATCGGATGGGTGGAGGATGTGTGCATGTGGGTGGGAAAATGTGTGAAGGTGGGGGATGTGTGGGTGGGTAATGAATGGGTGCATGCATGCATGTGTGCCTGGGTTTGTAGTGTGGATGGGTGGAGGATGTGTGTGGTGGGTGGGGATGTGTGTGTATGAGTGGGGAGATGGTGTATGTGGGGGGTGTGTGTGGGTTGGGGGATGGGTGGATGGATGGGGGAATATATGTGCCTGTGGGTATGTGTGTGGTTGGGTAGTGAATGTGTGTGTGGAGGACACACGGATGGATAGGGGAAGGGTGGGTGGGGGATTTGTCTCGTAACATTGTAACATGCATTGTTTATGTTTACAACATTCATTTGACAATGTTTTTTTTTTCCTATGTGAATGCTCTATGCACTGATGAACGAAAGATGAGTGATTGGAAGGGCCGAATGTAAGACGGGCCTGCGTGCCCAATTTGTTACCCTTTAAAAATAAAGTTTGTTCGTTCAATCGTTTGTATCATCTCTTACATTTCTCATTATTTTTTCAGCGTACAGGTTAAACAAATAGGGGGACAGCACACATCCCTGACGGACTCCTTGCTTGATGTCAAACCAATCTGATGTCTCGCCATCTATTCTAACCGCTGCTTGGTCTAGATAGAGCATTCTTATGAGTTGTATTACATGTGGTGGAAAGCCCTTATTCCTCATGATTTCCCAAAAGTTTCTGATGTTGTACACAGTCAAAATGCCTTTGAATAATCCACAAAACATGGGTTTATATTAAATTCTCTGCACTTCTCTATTATTAAACACTTGTTGAGAATGTGATCTCTTGTTCCTCTTCCTTGTCTAAATCCAGCTTGAACCACATTAATTTCTTCTTCCATTTTCTTACGAAGTCTTCCCATTATGATTTTTAGTAGAATTTTTCTTGCATGACTGATCAGGGCAACAGTTCTATAGTTAGTGCATAATTTCAGGTTGTCCTGGAAGGGAGTAAACACGTGAATTGATACATGCCGTCGGAGGTGACAAGATGTGGAGAAGCATGATCACCCCTGCCAGTCAGCAAGATGCTTGATGATGATGAATATAACATCAGAATGAGGCACTAGGAGTAGAGGAAAATACATTATTAACAGTAAGCAATAAAAGTATATTGAGGTGTTCTGTACAGAATGAGTTCAATGTCATTTCCCAAGTACTAATTACTTGAACTTCTGAACTAGATCCATGTTTTCATAGGAGCAGCAGCCTCTATCAGAGAGATTTCAGTTTACATTACAGTTTGCTCAACACATGCATGATATGTTACTTATCTTCCCTTACTTCCAGACTGCAGTCGATACAAGCCTCATCAACAGGATAGAAGGAGATATAAGGGACACAATCAAGAGAGAACTCCCAGTGTCTCGAAGTGTGATGCCACTTGATTGTGCGTTAAAATTGCATAAACTCAAGCTGTTGCAGAATGAGGTGATCAATTACACACTCTCTTGTTATTATTAGAATGTACAGTGTTCATCTTTGATTATTTTTTGACACGGGATAATATGAATGAAGAAAACTGGTTGCATTGGTTTACCTGTGCAATGATGCTTCTTCAGTCTCTGAGCAGAGATTATTTCAAGCTACATTCAGTTCACTGACTGACCCAGTTTTGTGAAATTTGCCCCAGCAATTTCTCTGAGATAGAAACATTTCAAGGGCAGAAGTTGGCCTCACAACCTCATAATGTTACAACATAGTATGCAGCGAGGATGAGAGCTTGTGACTTGATCTGATAATGTTATGATATAGTCTAAGGCAGGTAAGGGAGCTGGCTAGCTCACCTGATAATGCCGTGACCTACTGAGTGGCAAGAATGAAATCTGGCCACTCCACTTGATATGCCGTGACCTACTGAATGGCAAAAATGAAAGCTGGCTAGCTCACCTGATAATTCTGTGACCTAATGAATGGCAAGAATGAAAGCTGGCTGTTGCACCTGATACCAGATAATGCCTTAACATAGTAATGACAAAGAAGGGAGCTGGCTATTTCACCTGATAGCACAAATCTAGTATATGTAGTTTTATCATTTCACATCCATTTAGCAGAATGGTTCAAGAAATTACTTTTAATTTGTATGTTTTAATTGAACAGAAATTAGTTAGTCGTTAGTCATTGTTTCAGCTTCACGGCGAAGGTTCACCCCATAATGCCCCGTTTCTGTGCCAGTGAATATCACACAAAATGCTCCTCACTGTCGCATATGGAAAGTGGAACAAACAACATTCCCAACAAACCAACAGCATGCACAGACATAAGCTGCTGCCAGAATGCCAACACAACAGTTTGCCATTAAAATTAGAATTCATCACTAATGGAGGTGGCAGTCATTAGAAAACCAGCTGCTGCACACACATTATTGCATAAGGCAAAATCAGCTAGTTCAGAAACTGACTGCCCACCATATTTCACAATACAAACCATCACAGACAGATGTAAAAGTATTCCACCTGAAATCCACAGCTCACAGTGTCGTTCCACACACTTAACTCAGTAGCGTGGCTATGGAACCATGTACTACCAGTCCAAAATGAGGAAAATGCATAACAAACCATAGCCAGAAGCAAAAACACTCCAAATGCCTTAACAGCTCACAGTCTATATGCCATATCAGACCAGAATTTCATTGATAGATGTGTTGTAGTCAAGCACATGACATAATCACTTACACCTCATTTTGATAAATCAAAGAAGAAACAATATAGATAAAGGCAGTGAGAAATGACATTAGAGGCTGTTGTGTTGTAAGAATTACAGTTTTGGTTCTGTTGACTGTCGTAGTGAAAGTTTAGTGATTGTTGGTTGTCACAGTTAATTTTGTGGTCTATGATGGATCAGGTTTAATAACTGTTGGGTGGTCAAGATTAGTGACTGTTGCGTTTTCAAAATGTTATTGAAAAAGGGGGTTGACTGCTACTAAGCTGATACTCATTCATTCATTCATTCATTCATTCATTCATTCATTCAGTAGCATGTCCTTTGCAGAACCTCGCTCCCATAACAACCTTCCGGAAAACCTCTCGATCATAAGCAAGATGTCCCGCCTACGATACACCCATCTGAAGATCATTCGCCACATCCTGCACCCATCTTCTCTTTGGCCTTCCTCTTCCTCTCTTCCCAGGCATATACCCCTCCATTATTGTTCTCTCCAAACTTTCGTGACGTTTCAAGTGACCAAAATATTTCAATTTTCTTTGTTTTATCATCTTTAATAGCCAACCTTCTTCAATATTCAGCTCTTGAAGTATTGATGCATTTGTTCTTTTCTTTACCCAAGATATTCTTAGAACTCGTCTATAACGTTTATATTCAAAGGCATTTATGCGATGTTGAGATTGTTTAGTAAGTGTCCAGGTCTCGCAGGAGTATGTTGCAATGGGAAAGATGCATGCTCTTAAAAATCTAATTTTTATAGTTCTGTCTGTCCCATTCCATAATTTATTCAGTTGTTTTAGTCTTTGAAGAGCAATTGATAATTGTTGTTTAATTTCTTTCATTGTGTCACCGTTGTTGGTAATCAATGACCCAAGATATTCAAAATTTTTCACCACCTCCAATTTTCCTCATTAACATATATTTTTTTCTCCATAGTGGTTTTATCTGTATGCATTATCTTTGTTTTTGCTATGTTAAGATACAAGTTATGATTTTCACTATTCAATTGGGTTGAGGCTATTAGGTTTTCTATACCAGTCTGTGTTGTGAATAGCAATACTGTATCATCAGCATACCGAATCTCCGGTATGTAAAGACCACCGATATTTATGGCATCATATATCTCCCTATTTATATCATCTCTTACATTTCTCATTATATTTTCGGCGTACAGGTTAAACAAATAGGGCGACAGCACACATCCCTGACGGACTCCTTGCTTGATGTCAAACCAGTCTTATGTCTCGCCATCTATTCTAACCACTGCTTGTTGGCCTAGATAGAGGTCATAGTTGTTATGGTTTCTTGGCAAGTTTTGCTGAAGGTAGTTTGCCATTGTCGTCACTAGGAAGAACGAAGTACCACAATGTAATATACAAGTAAATGGGAATATTCTTCAACAAGTGAATCGGTACAATTATCTCGGAACAGTCATAACATCTGATGGGAGATGCCTTGAAGAGATTAGAACAAGAATCGCCATGGCGAAAGTAGCCTTTAGCAAGATGAAAAACATTCTGACCAATAAAAAGATGTCAATTGAAACGAGAAAAAGAGTGTTGAGGGGATACATAGAACCTGTTCTTTTGTATGGATGTGAAACTTGGACAATGTGCAGTCAAGCTGAAAAACATCTGATGGCTGCAGAAATGTGGTTTCTGAGGAAAATGCAAAGAATACCATGGACAGATAGAAAAACCAATGACCAAGTACTACAGGAGACAAATGAAAATCGTAGATTGATTCGAGAAATTAGACGTAGACAGTCAAAATTTTTTGGACATGTTATGAGAAGAAATGGACTGGAGAACTTAATGACAACTGGCAAGATCGAAGGGAACAGACCGAGAGGAAAATATCTGGATGGCTTGGCCACATGGCATGGACGAGACAGGAACACTGAGCTGATCCACGACTCTGGTGATCGAGTGAAATGGCGAGTTATGACCGCCCACGCTTTCTGGCATGGCACATGATTGATTGATTGAGATTGCCATTGCTGATACTGGAGTCTGAATAAAAATATAAAATATGACTTGCATGCTCAACAAAAGGTCAAACACACACACAAACAAGCAAATATTTTGTCCAAAGAATTTATCAAAGAAAACAAAAGAATAAAAATGAATACTTATCTCAAGAGCAAAAAAAATACTTATCTCAACACAAAAAATAGTAACAGAAAAATGGTATTTTCCTTTGCTGAATGATCAAGTTTAGTGACTGTTGAGCTATCAAGTTTAGTGACTCTTGAGTTGTGAAATTTAGATGCTGTTGAGGTACCAAGTTAAGTGACTGTTGTGATACAATGTTTAGTGGTTGTTGAGTTTCTACATTTAATGACTATTGAGATATGAAGTTTAGTGACTGTTAAATTATCAATTTTAGTGACTCTTGTTCATAACATATATAGATAACATATGTAAGGAAACCAGCCAAGCAGAGACAGCAAGAACACCGCATGACGAGAACACAGAAGAAGAACCATCTGCACATCTAACCATTAGAGAACTCCTGTTTGCGGACGACCAAGCACTAATAGCAAAGTCAGAAGCTGAATTACAAGACCACATGAATAGTCTAAACGAATTGTGTAGGGAACATAACATGAAAATTAGCACAAGCAAAACAGAGGCAATGGCTATAACTAAAGAAGAACAAACAACAACAATTCACCTCAACGAACATCCCTTGAAACAAGTAAAGAGTTTCAAGTACCTAGGAAGTATAATATCATCAAATGGCAGATCAGAAGACGAGATCGAAAATAGGTGCAATAAGGCAAATCAACTCATTGGACAAATGGCACCAATTCTAAAGAACAAACATGTATCAATAACTACTAAGAAAGCACTTTACAACACAATCTTCCTACCAACTTTGTGCTACCAATGCCAAACCTGGACAATGACAGAAAAAGAGAAAAGAAAAATCACAACAACAGAAATGAGATTCCTGAGAAGAAAACTCAACGTATCAAGAAGAGATAAGATCAGAAATTAAGAAATCAGGACTAAAGTGGGGGTTAAAGCAGCACTAGATTTTATTAGAAAGCAGCAAGTCAAATGGTTTGGCCATGCAAGTAGGTTACCAGTCAACAGCATACCACAACAAGCAATGATGTACAGACCAGATGGAAACATAGGAAGAGGCCGACCACGTAAACGTTGGACGGAGGGAATAGCAAAATCCATGGGAATGTCAATATACAAAGCCCATAATCGGGCACTCTCACGAAGTTTATACTTCACCTCGACACCGCAAGGTACAAGAGGAACATGATGAGATGAGATGAGTGACTGTTGTTTTATTATGTTTAATTACTTTTAAGTTGTCAAATGTATTGACTATTGAGTTGCCAAGTGTAGTGGCTGTTGAGCTATCAAGCTAAGTAACTGTTGAGCTGTAAGAGTTAAAGTTTAGTGCCTGGTATATATCATCATCATGTGCGTTACCAACAGACAATGGTGTATTGGTTCTCTAGAATCATATTAATGTGCTATAATTAATGAAAAACAGTCATGAATAGTCTTTCATTGTCTTCTGCTATTCTTTTTCGATAAATATTTTATGTTACATCTTACAATATGTTCCAGTTTTTTTCTCTACTCATAACTAGCTAAAGAACTAGTTTCAACATATGGCTGCAAATCCCTGGCGATTAGTAAACAGGTGAAAAAATCCCTAAAAGCCTTGGAGATGTGGCTTTATAGAAGAATGCTGAAAATTTCTCAAAAAGTTGAAATGAGCAATCTTGACATTTTGAGGAAGTCGAAGTTGCCAAGACAACTTATGACAAACATCAGAAAGAGGCAGTCATCATTTTTTGGTCACATGAGAAGACAAAATCTGGAATATGTTGTAGCAACTGTAAAGATTTGTGGAAATAGATAAAGAGGAATTCATTGAGAAAATTCTGGAGTGAAGACATGAATTGATCCATGCTGTTGAAGATAGAAATTTGTGAAGATGAATGATCACCCATGCCAGTCAGCAAGGCACTTCAGGATGAATGTGGTGCAAATACTGACTGGCTCTTTCTGATGTTTGTGATACGTTATTAAAAAAAATACTTTAGCCTCTTTCAAAACATTTAGATGACTCAGATGGCTGTCCTTTAAAACCACATTACTGTGTCTTCCATTGAACTTATTTTTTTATGTGCGTTTTCACTAGTTGTTCATGGTTCGGGGCTGCATGTTAAAATTTGTTCTATGCATATGTTCTCTATCTCACTTCCAATTACAGAAAAGTTTTGCATAAGATGTTCTTCGTGTTACAAAGGTTATAGTTTAGAGACTACACCTCTGCTTTACAGGAATATCCAAGAGAGGTATCTGTGATAACTATTGGATCACCGGATGTGGATGTAGTCAGTAGAGAGCTGTGTGCAGGGACGTAAGTATTTACATTGTTGTAACTGCAGTTATTAATATTCATATCATTGGAAAGGCATTAAGTGATTGAAGTGAAACAGAAATAAAATCAAAGCCCTGTAGTAGCTGAAACATTGTGTTGAGAGGAACAAACATTCTTAACATCAAATAACATTATTTTGGATTGTGGAAATTAATCATCACAATGCATTTCTGGCCCATAACACCTTATGGCTCTGAAACATTAGATTAAACAAAAGAAATGAAAAGAACTTGGAAGTTTTTTAGATGTGATGGATAAACTGGATAGAGAAAAGACCAAATAACAAATTCCCATTGTCAAAAATAGACAACTATTAAACATCATATGACAATGAATGTTTTCTTGGCATGATCCAATAAGAGATATTGAAGTCTACTGAACATAATGGAGGACAAGATTACACCTATGAAAATAAACAAATAAGATGAGAAACATAAATGCGATTTCTGAGGCAAATGTAGAGAATACTACAGAAGGACAGAAAAACGAATAATGAGGTAACCCTTCAAGAAACATATAAAAACTGTAAATTAACGACTAAATTAGACATTACAGTCAAAATTTTGGACATGTTATGAAGAGAAGTAAACTTGAAACCTTAGTGAAATTTGGCAAAATGTATGGGAAAAGAGCAAGGAGAAGACAAAGAGATAAATTCTTGGATGACTTAGTCACATGACACAATTCCATGGCCTGATCCAAGACAGTGAACCATGACTGCCTACACTCTCTTGACGTAGCACATGATGATGGAATAGTATTATCTGTAGATGAACAGTTTAAGCAAGCATTTCAGCATATAAATGTAACAGCATCATATATGGATGAACAGTTTACGTAAATATTTTAACACTTATGGGATAGTATCATCTACGGATGAAATTTAAGCAAGTATTTCAGGCATGTGATAGGACAGTGTCACGCACGAATGAAGAGTATAAGTGTTTTGGGCATGTGATGACATAGTATGATCTTCAGGTGAACTTTTTGAGTTTTTCATGCATGATATGGGATAGTATCATCTATTGAAGAACAGTTTAAGCAAGTATTTCAACATGTGATGTGACAGTATCATCTATGGAAGAACAGTTTAAGCAAGTATTTCAACATGTAATGTGATAGTATCATCTATGGAAGAACAGTTTAAGCAAGTATTTCAACATGTGATGTGACAGTATCATCTATGGAAGAACAGTTTAAGCAAGTATTTCAACATGTAATGTGATAGTATCATCTATTGAAGAACAGTTTAAGCAAGTATTTCAACATGTGATGTGACAGTATCATCTATAGAAGAACA
This sequence comes from Cepaea nemoralis, assembly GCA_014155875.1. Classification (NCBI taxonomy): domain Eukaryota; kingdom Metazoa; phylum Mollusca; class Gastropoda; order Stylommatophora; family Helicidae; genus Cepaea; species Cepaea nemoralis. Next base: position 119,181 of record JACEFZ010002636.1, read on the forward strand.
GTTTCAGGAAGTATTTCAACATGTGATGTGATAGTATCATCTATTGAAGAACAGTTTAAGCAAGTATTTCAACATGTGATGTGATAGTATCATCTATTGAAGAACAGTTTAAGCAAGTATTTCAACATGTGATGTGACAGTATCATCTATGGAAGAACAGTTTAAGCAAGTATTTCAACATGTGATGTGATAGTATCATCTATTGAAGAACAGTTTAAGCAAGTATTTCAACATGTGATGTGATAGTATCATCTATGGAAGAACAGTTTAAGCAAGTATTTCAACATGTGATGTGATAGTATCATCTATGGAAGAACAGTTTAAGCAAGTATTTCAACATGTGATGTGATAGTATCATCTATTGAAGAACAGTTTCAGGAAGTATTTCAACATGTGATGTGATAGTATCATCTATTGAAGAACAGTTTAAGCAAGTATTTCAACATGTGATGTGATAGTATCATCTTTGGAAGAACAGTTTCAGCAAGTATTTCAACATGTGATGTGATAGAATCGTCTATAGAAGAACAGTTTAAGCAAGTATTTCAGCATGTAATGTGATAGTATCATCTTTGGAAGAACAGTTTCAGCAAGTATTTCAACATGTGATGTGATAGAATCGTCTATGGAAGAACAGTTTCAGCAAGTATTTCAGCATGTAATGTGATAGTATAATCTATGGAAGAACAGTTTAAGCAAGTATTTAAACATGTAATGTGATAGTATCATCTATGGAAGAACAGCTTAAGCAACTATTTCAGCATATGATGAGATAGTATAATGTTCAGGAGAACTGTTTGTGCATTTCAGGCATAAAATAGGGTAGTATCATGTGCAGATGAACAGTTTAAGAATTTTAGATTTATGAAGGGATAGTGTCATCTGTAGATGAATTTGTGGGATATTTCAGGCTTGTGATCAGATAGTATTGTCTACAGATTAACTGTTTGGATATTTCAGGCTTGTGATCAGATAGTATTGTCTACAGATTAACTCTTTGGATATTTCAGGCTTGTGATCAGATAGTATTGTCTAAAGATTAACTCTTTGGATATTTCAGACATATGATGAGATAGTATCATCTACATATGAATTGTTTCAGTTTTTAAGGCATTTTTGTTTTTTTAACCCTTTACAAGGCATAGCGTCCGTTACCGGCCGATCTCTAAATATGAGCGTAGCGTCCGATTCCGGCCGATACTATTATGCATTGTAAAAACGCAATCTCTCGGCTTTCCGACACTTCCGTCGGCTACTTTCACTTTCACCGATAGCTTGACAACGTGGCCGCCATTTGTAAACGCGCTACAATGACTTTGAACCGACTTTTACGGACTTGTTTTGATAGTTTTTGGGAGTTTTACGCTGTTTTTCAAAATGGATTTCGGCGATTCTTCAAGTGATAGCCGAGATTTTCGCTCTGTTCAATTTAAATGACATTAAAGGGCACGAAGTTGATTATTAATCGGAGCTAGATATCAGTGCAAAGCGTTACTTTGCATTAGCAGTCGTGAGTCGGACTTTAAAGAAAGTGATTATGATTCTGAAAATGTGTTTGTAAATTGCCGTATAGATGACGGAAAATCACAAACATGCCGTATTTCGTAAATATTTGTATTCATATATGGATTACCGGCAACAATCACGTGAGTAACATATTCTGCATGCTTTTCCCTTCATTGTGTTGTTTATTTAACTAAAATCGGTTGACTAACACCTTATTTGTGATGTGTTTACTAACGCGACCCGAAATTTTTACAGAACCTGAAAAAATCTTGCCCGTTCAGGGCTACAAAACGGACAAGCGTCTGCCCTGTAAAGGGTTAAAGTTGCATACCCTTTACAGGATGCTGCAGTCGACATCACCATTTTACTACCATTGTTGATGTCTTGGCAAGTTTTATGTTCAGTAGTTTGCCATTGCTTTCTGAACAACCGACTCCCATACCAACACGTTAAAACCAGTGAGACATGGTCTGCTGCCAAATCGGTCACTGCTGTGTTTTAAACGTGGGTAAGCGGCATTATGAATCGCATCCGCAATGCCATCACCAAGGAGACCGGCATATAAAGGGATAATATTGTCAACCGATGAACTGTTTTGATATTTCAGGCATGTGAGGAACACATTTGACCTGGAGGATTTCTGTCTGACTGGAATGTCCACCAGAGCCCAGAATGTGAAACGGGTGACAGGAGTCACTGGACATGAGGCGCAACAGGTATGTTACAGAGATCCTTTATGTTAAACATATGAGATATGCTATACAGAACATTTAGTGACACAGAGCTAGAATGTTACAGAGATTCTTTATGTTAAACATATGAGATATGCTATACAGAACATTTAGTGACACAGAGCTAGAATGTTACAGAGATTCAGTATGTTAAACATATGAGATATGCTATACAGAACATTTAGTGACACAGAGCTAGAATGTTACAGAGATTCAGTATGTTAAACAGATGAGAAATGCTACACAGAACATTTAGTGACACAGCCCTAGTAGGTTTACAGAGATCCAGTATGTTAAACAGATGAGAAATGCTACACAGAACATTTAGTGACACCCTAGTAGGTTTACAGAGATCCAGTATGTTAAACAGATGAGAAATGCTACACAGAACATTTAGTGACACAGAACCAGTATATTACATAGACCTAATGTGTTTCACAGAGCCAGTATATTACATAGACCTAATGTGTTTCACAGAACCAGTATATTACACAGACCTGATGTGTTAGACAGAACCAGTATATTACAAAGACTTGATGTGTTAATATAACCAGTATAATACACAGACTTGATGTGTTACACAGCACCAGTATATTTTACAGACTTGATGTGTTACACATAATCAGTTTATTACACAGATTAGATGTATTACACAGAACCAGTATATTTCACAATCTTGATGTGTTACACAGATTTGATGTGTTACATTCATTCATTGGCACCTTGCCATCTTCACAGATGATAGTTTGGTACATTGTGCTTCAAAAAGGCATAATAACTACAACCCATGGCGATAGCAAATGTGGCTGATAAGGTGGTCATTTCCACTATCATGCACCATCTTACGTCTCACACGCTCGATGTGTGCTTTATCTGCAATCATTTTCTCTTTTGTCCTTATTCCATTTCTGATAGTTGCCCTCCATGCAACACGTTCAGCAACAACTTGCTCCCTACGAAGACTGAGCATGGAACACACCATCACACAATCTGATATTTCCAATACTTTAGTATTTTTCATTTTGTCTTGCCACTTAATACCAAGTATTATTCACAGACACTGCATATGAAAGCTGGTTAAATGTTTCTCTTGGTGTGAGTAAGTTGAGAAAAAGTTTCTCTTGGTTTGAGTAAGTTTACCAGGTTTCACTGCCATAGCTTTGGAAGTCACGGGTGACAAGCATCATCTGGATCTTTTCTCCAGGGCATGCTGGTGTGCTGGGGAATGAACAGGGGGACAGATTGGCTGGCTCTGCAAAACTTGGCAGAGTATTGATGCATGATAAGGCAGACGTGGTTGCGGCCTTGTGGGAGCACGTGTACACCTCGGAGGAGCAAATGGATCACCATGGTCTGGCAAGAATGCGACAGCAAGGGGTGACGAGGGGATCTGGCAGATGATCGACGCTCAGAGGAAAAGCGAGACGGACATATAATCAGATTGCTAATGGTACTATTAGTGTTGGAACTCTTCGCTGGCTGCTGAGGATGGGGGTGAAGCGCTTATTGGAATGCCCCTGAATGCTGTGATGTTGGTTCCTAAATCAATCAATCAATGACAAGGCTTGGTAGACAGGGACTTTTGTTTTGGTAGTAAGCTTCCTGTTCTCCCAGACTCTTTGTGTTAACCTGTTCATTGTTGTTGCTGCCTTACCAATTCTGATGTTGATTTCCTGATCTAGGGATAATTTGCTATTTACCTCTGATCCTAAATATGTAAAATGGTCTACTATCTCCAGTTCGGCATCGTCAATAAAGATTGATAGTACCCTATGTGCACCTTGTGACATAATCTGTGTCTTATTTTTGTTAATTGTTAAACCAAATTCAGAACAACCATTGGAGAATGCAGATAATAGTCGCTGTAATTCTGCCTCAGAGTGGGTCTTAATTGCAGCATCATCTGCAAAAAGCAACTCTCTGATCAATAGCCTCCTAATTTTGGTCTTGGCCTTCAATCTCTGAGCATTAAAGAGGCCGTCATCTGAGCGTGAGTGAATGTATATACCGGCATTCTGATCACGAAAGGCATATTTCAGTAGAAGTGAAAAGTATATCCCAAAGAGGGTGCGGGCTAGTACACAACCTTGCTTAACTCCACTCTTGATTTCAAACTCTTCTGAAGTTGCACCATAAAACTTGATAATACCCTTCATGCCTGTGTGGAACGATTCCACAATGGACAGAAGAGTTGGTGGGCAGCCAATCTTTTTTAGTGCCTTGAACAGACCTTCACGACTGACCAAATCAAATGCCTTTGTGAGGTCGATGAAGGCAATAAACAGTGGTTGATTTTGTTCCCGGCATTTTTCTTGCATTTGGCGCAATGAGAATATCATATCAATGGTAGACCGGTTCTGTCGGAAGCCGCACTGTGATTTGGGTGATTCACTGATTACGAATGTGCTGGCTTGTCCTTGCCCATGATCTCACTGTTCGCAGTCACAAGTGACACCAAGAGCCAGAAGTCTTGGCCATGTTGTGTCAGCATTGCATCATTGGATGTGTATTTGTTCCTGTGCCCATCTTGTGTAACTCTACAATTGGTGCCCTTGAGACAAACATATCAACCCACTCATTGCCTTGCATCTCTGCATGTCCTGGACAATAGATCTGCATAAGATCTATATCACTTCACTGTTCATAGGCATCCAGAATGGACCTTTTGGAATATAGACTGAGAGTTAGACACATGCTAACTCCAATGTGTCAGGTCTCAGAAACATTCCAAAGAACTGCTTTGACCATGTCTCATGGATGTAGTCATAGCATATGTGCTCATACAAAGATACAGCACATGAGGTCAGCTGTGATCCCATAGAGATAGCATGAGATAGCTTTTTTTCTATATGTCAAGGGACATTACTGAATCATCATATATTAACATTTTTGCTGTTTTATTGTCACTATTTGCAGTGTTAATATACTTGTAATTGGTCTCTGCGCTTTAAATGTTCATATAAATGTTCTGACATTTACAGGCACATAATCAAGGGAGTGTGATTCAGTCAATGTGTTCCCTGTTGCAGAGTTTGGTAGGCAGGACTGATGTACCAGATGCAGACTTAGAGAAGATTAGAGTTCATCTTCAGAAGGTACCAGTGGGTTGTGAGATGTTGGGGTGGATGGGTGAGTGGGTGAAAATATGTGGGTAGAGAAATGAATAAGTGGGTGGATGGAACTATAGTACATGATAAAATTTTAGGTTTGCATGCTTTGATAGCAAAATCTATAAGCTGAGGGATTAACATTACCACTTGATAGAATTGTAGTCAAAATACCAAAATGGTGTTCTTATCAAACTTTTTATACATTGCAACTTTATTTTCAAGTAGTTGTCCTTGGATGTCATAACCCTCCACAGTTTATTTCTGTCTGCCTAATCAAATGCTTTCTCTTTATCTACAAAAATACAGTTCTGTTTTGTTCTTAATCAGTAGTATATTCACTTATTTGATGGGCGTAAACAGAGCATCCGTAAAGTCTTTCTTTTCAAAAAGCACACTGCATAATATTCAGGTTTAATTCAACTAACAGTCTTACCCTTATTTTCAAGGACTTGCATACATTTTCTCTATACAGTTGAGAAGAGACATATCCATATAAGAGTTATAAAGTTATTTTGTTTCATGTTTTATTGCAGATTAGAACTATTATACGTTTGCCAGTCTTCAGGTACTTGCCTCTCTATCCATGCTACATTCGATAGTCTGATCAGCCATTTTACTTCATTCTCTCCACAAGCCTGCATTGCTTCTGTTAAAGAACATTGTAATAGTCTCATCTCATCTCATCATGTTCCTCTTGTACCTTGCAGTGTCGAGGTGAAGTATAAACAGTGGGAGAGTGCCCGCTTATGGGTTTCATGTATCGATATTCCCATGGACTTATTTCCTGTGTCCATCATTTACGTGGTCGGCCTCTTCCTCTGTTTCTCTCAGGTCTGTACATCATTGCTTGTTGTGGTATACTGTTAGTTGGTAACCTATTTGCATGGCCAAACCATCATTTGACTTGCTGCCTTCTAATAAAATCTAGTGCAGCTATAACCCCCACTTTAGTCCTGATTTCTTCATTTTATGAAACAACTGAAATGGTCTCTGCTATTTTTGGTCAAAAATGTGAGCTGTTTTACACACATCTTTGCATCGTAGTAGAGGCTGACCCTGAGATCTCTTACCCATCTGTAATTCACCAAAAAAGATGTCCTTTGGTATTCTACCATCATCCATCCTCCTAAGTTGTCCTATCCGTCTAAGTCTACGAAAACTGAGCATGGAATAAGCCGTCACACTACCTGATCTTTCCAATACTTCAGTATTTGTGATTTTGATTTTGATATTTCTGATTTCATCGCTGGATTATGACACAGAAAACCACTATTTTCCCGCCATGGAAATTACGGCATCATAGCATGTGATCTTAATGATTTAAGTTTGGGATGTAACCGCTGACTTAAATAGTCGAATATTACACTATACGCTTAACAATGGATGCTCAATTGAATTATTCATACTAGATCAGTGGTTCTCAACCGGTGGGGAATTCCCCCTCAGGGGGGAATTTGGGGGGGGGGGGGGGGGGAATTAAGATTATTTCAAGATCGCGTTAATACAAGAACCGGTTACTTGATATTGTTTTTTCCCTTCATACTGTACGTTTCTATACGTCTCACCCTTCTAAAATTCAATTTATAAAGTAAGTAGACCCACAAATCATGCTTTAAGTGGACATCTAGACTTGTTGTAGTATGTGCTATTAAATTTAGCTTCCATTATTACATATACTGTGCAGGGGCGGGGGCCCGATATTTAGGTAGGAAATATGAAAGGGGGGAATGACATTCTGAAAATATGGTGAAGGGGGGCACGGGCTGAGTCAACTTACATCTTAAAACGACAGTCTCTTTATCTCCATAAGCCCTGGCCATGCGGGTGTACAGGGGAATGAACAGGCTGATAGGCTAGCAGGGAAGGCACCTCTTGGTGGAATTTTGCCTATGGACAAGGGGGAGGTGGTCGTGGGCTTGTGGGACCAGGTGGAGAAGGCGGAGGAACAGATTGAGAACCCATATGTGGAAAGAATGAGATTGTGGGGGATTGGCAGGGGTTCTGGAAGAATCTCAAAACTGAGAGGGAAGACCAGGAAAACTTTTAATCAGATAGCGGTGGGAACAATAAGTAGTATGACTCTTCGCTGGCTGTTGAACGAGGGGACAGAGAACATATGGGAATGTCCTGAGTGCAGTGATGTCGGTTCTTAACTCAACTCAACTCAACTCAACTCAACTACTCCGTAAGAAGAAAAATTTGAGAAGCTAAGATGTATACATTGATAGACAATGGAGGAACTACAAAACTCGGTAATCGGTTTCTGTTGTAATGCGATCTTGAAATAATCGGGGAATTTAAAGTCACAAGAACTCTATATATCCTTAAGTCGGAGACACTAAAACAAGAAACCAAAAATTTACGCAAAAATATCTCCGGTAAAATTTGACAAAACTAAAATGTAGTGCATACCTTTAAATCTCTAAAACTGTAGAGAGTCTACTAACTGCTGCTGTACATCACTTGAGATAAGAGTGCACATTACTACACATCACTTGAGATTGCCTGATAACCACTACTACACCTCACTCCAGACTGTTGACTAACTAGTACTACACTGCACTAACACAGTGGCCTGCACACTCACCTGCTGGCCTGATGGTTATGTGTTTGAATCCCCATACAAAGTTGATCTGGGCTGCCAGGTCAGCCTAACCTAAACTGGGTACCAGGAAATGTGCTGGGAGGTGAAGGTGGTCAGCGTGATATCTATTACACCATCCCTCAAGTGTTGGCTGGTCTGTATAAACATGGGAGGTGAAGGTGGTCAGTGTGATATCTATTACACCATCCCTCAAGTGTTGGCTGGTCTGTACAAACATGGGAGGTGAAGGTGGTCAGTGTGATATCTATTACACCATCCCTCAAGTGTTGGCTGGTCTGTACAAACATGGGAGGTGAAGGTGGTCAGCGTGATATCTATTACACCATCCCTCAAGTGTTGGCTGGTCTGTATAAACATGGAAGGTGAAGGTGGTCAGTGTGATATCTATTACACCATCCCTCAAGTGTTGGCTGGTCTGTACAAACATGGGAGGTGAAGGTGGTCAGTGTGATATCTATTACACCATCCCTCAAGTGTTGGCTGGTCTGTACAAACATGGGAGGTGAAGGTGGTCAGCGTGATATCTATTACACCATCCCTCACGTGTTGGCTGGTCTGTATAAACATGGGAGGTGAAGGTGGTCAGTGTGATATCTATTACACCATCCCTCACGTGTTGGCTGGTCTGTATAAACATGGGAGGTGAAGTTGGTCAGTGTGATCTCTATTTACCATCCCTCATGTGTTGGCTGGTCTGTATAAACATGGGAGGTGAAGGTGGTCAGTGTGATATCTATTACACCATCCCTCACGTGTTGGCTGGTCTGTATAAACATGGGAGGTGAAGTTGGTCAGTGTGATATCTATTACACCATCCCTCACGTGTTGGCTGGTCTGTATAAACATGGGAGGTGAAGGTGGTCAGTGTGATATCGACTAAACCATCCCTCAAGTGTTGGCTGGTCTGTACAAACATGGGAGGTGAAGGCGGTCAGTGTGATATCTACTAAACCATCCCTCAAGTGTTGGCTGGTCTGTACAAACATGGGAGGTGAAGGTGGTCAATGTGATATCTACTACACCATCCCTCAAGTGTTGGCTGGTCTGTACAAACATGGGAGGTGAAGGTGGTCAGTGTGATATCTACTGCACCATCCCTCAAGTGTTGGGTGGTCTGTATAAACATGGGAGGTGAAGGTGGCCAGTGTGATATCTACTACACCATCCCTCAAGTGTTGGCTGGTCTGTACAAACATGGGAGGTGAAGGGGAGGTGCAGGTGGTCAGTATGATATCTACTACACCATCCCTCAAGTGTTGGCTGGTCTGTACAAACATGGGAGGTGAAGGTGGCCAGTGTGATATCTACTAAACCATCCCTCAAGTGTTGGCTGGTCTGTACAAACATGGGAGGTGGAGGTGGTCAGTGTGATATCTATTACACCATCCCTCACGTGTTGGCTGGTCTGTACAAACATGGGAGGTGGAGGTGGTCAGTGTGATATCTATTACACCATCCCTCACGTGTTGGCTGGTCTGTACAAACATGGGAGGTGAAGGTGGGCAGTGTGATATCTACTACACCATCCCTCACGTGTTGGCTGGTCTGTACAAACATGGGAGGTGAAGGGGAGGTGAAGGTGGTCAGTGTGATATCTACTACACCATCCCTCACGTGTTGGCTGGTCTGTACAAACATGGGAGGTGAAGGTGGCCAGTGTGATATCTATTACACCATCCCTCAAGTGTTGGCTGGTCTGTACAAACATGGGAGGTGAAGGGGAGGTGAAGGTGGTCAGTGTGATATGTACTACACCATCCCTCAAGTGTTGGCTGGTCTGTACAAACATGGGAGGTGAAGGTGGTCAGTGTGATATCTACTACACCATGCCTCAAGTGTTGGCTGGTCTGTATAAACATGGGAGGTGAAGGTGGTCAGTGTGATATCTACTAAACCATCCCTCAAGTGTTGGCTGGTCTGTACAAACATGGGAGGTGAAGGTGGTCAATGTGATATCTACTACACCATCCCTCAAGTGTTGGCTGGTCTGTACAAACATGGGAGGTGAAGGTGGTCAGTGTGATATCTACTGCACCATCCCTCAAGTGTTGGCTGGTCTGTACAAACATGGGAGGTGAAGGGGAGGTGAAGGTGGTCAGTGTGATATGTACTACACCATCCCTCAAGTGTTGGCTGGTCTGTACAAACATGGGAGGTGAAGGTGGTCAGTGTGATATCTACTACACCATCCCTCAAGTGTTGGCTGGTCTGTACAAACATGGGAGGTGAAGGTGGCCAGTGTGATATCTACTACACCATCCCTCAAGTGTTGGCTGTTCTGTACAAACATGGGAGGTGAAGGTGGTCAGTGTGATATCTACTACACCACCCCTCAAGTGTTGGCTGGTCTGTACAAACATGGGAGGTGAAGGTGGTCAGTGTGATATCTACTACACCATCCCTCAAGTGTTGGCTGGTCTGTACAAACATGGGAGGTGAAGGTGGTCAGTGTGATATCTATTACACCATCCCTCAAGTGTTGGCTGGTCTGTACAAACATGGGAGGTGAAGGGGAGGTGAAGGTGGTCAGTGTGATATCTATTACACCATACCTCAAGTGTTGGCTGGTCTGTACAAACATGGGAGGTGAAGGTGGTCAGTGTGATATCTACTACACCATCCCTCAAGTGTTGGCTGGTCTGTACAAACATGGGAGGTGAAGGTGGTCAGTGTGATATCTACTACACCATCCGTCAAGTGTTGGCTGGTCTGTACAAACATGGGAGGTGAAGGTGGTCAGTGTGATATCTATTACACCATCCCTCAAGTGTTGGCTGGTCTGTACAAACATGGGAGGTGAAGGTGGTCAGTGTGATATCTATTACACCATACCTCAAGTGTTGGCTGGTCTGTACAAACATGGGAGGTGAAGGGAGGTGAAGGTGAAGGTGGTCAGTGTGATATCTATTACACCATCCCTCAAGTGTTGGCTGGTCTGTACAAACATGGGGCCAACACCATATACCCAACACGCCACAGTGAACAGAGCCCTTGATATTTTCCCTGTGGCTATTCTATTTGCAGACTGTCAGACTTGTTGACTCCAGGTTGGAGAGGTTTCATCATGGCTTGACCTACAGTTGTGAAAATAAAGCAAGACTCAGGCAGCTGGTTGAGGACAACAGCATGGTATGCATTCCTTGCTACTTTTCTTCTGCACTAGGATTATTGGTCTTGTACATTTGGCATTCTCTCTCTCTCTCTCTCTCTCTCTCTCTCTCTCTCTCTCTCTCTCTCTCTCTCTCTCTCTCTCTCTCTCTCTCTCTCTCTCTCTCTCTCTCTCTCTCTCTCTCTCTCTCTCTCTCTCTCTCTCTCTCTCTCTCTCTCTCTCTCTCTCTCTCTCTCTCTCTCTCTCACACACACACACACACACCCCCCAAGTCTCCTCCATAGGTCACCAGTTGTTGTACTTAGTAGCATCACAGAGGATCAAATTGTGTCTGCACCAAACCTATATATGTGAAGAATGTGTATTTGTGGGTCATTATTATTTATTTTTTTCAATCGAAACTTTTTTTGTTTGTAAACTCCACACTGATTTGTGGTTGATCTTCTCAGGTTAGAGGGCAATCTCAGCATCCAATCATCATCATCAAGTGCATCATCATCACATCCATGCTGTAGATGATAATAAGACCTTGTATTATCAGTTTGGCATGAATACACGCAAGGTGCAGTATGACATTGGCCACGTCACCTGGTCAGTGCTGATTGGTCTTTGGTCTGTAGAAATATGAGGCTAGTACCACATGCCCAGAATATCACAAGATGTGGGAAAGTGTCCTTGACATGTTGCCTTCACACATGGCATTTATGTCATACAATGTAGGGAAGTCCTTGACTTGATGCCTTCACACGTGGCATTTATGTCACATAATGTGGGAAAGTGTCCTTGACTTGATGCCTTCACATGTGGTATTTATGTCACGCAATGTAGGAAAGTCCTTGACATAATGCCTTCACACATGGCATTTATGTCACACAATGTAGGGAAGTCCTTGACATGTTGCCTTCACATGTGGCATTTATGTCATACAATGTAGGAATGTGTCCTTGACATGATGCCTTCACACGTGGCATTTATGTCACACAATGTGGGAATGTGTCCTTGACATGATGCCTTCACACGTGGCATTTATGTCACACAATGTGGGAAAGTGTCCTTGACATGATGCCTTCACATGTGGCATTTATGTCACACAATGTGGGAAAGTGTCCTTGACATGATGCCTTCACATGTGGCATTTATGTCACACAATGTGGGAACGTGTCCTTGACATGATGCCTTCACACGTGGCATTTATGTCACACAATGTAGGAAAGGGTCCTTGACATGATGCCTTCGCACGTGGCATTTATGTCACACAATGTGGGAAAGAGTCCTTGACTTGTTGCCTTCGCACGTGGCATTTATGTCACATGTGGGAAAGGGTCCTTGTTGCCTTCACACATGGCATTTATGTCCCACAATTTGGGAAAGGGTCCTTGATATGATGCCTTCACACATGGCATATATGTCACACAATGTGGGACAGGGTCCTTGTTGCCTTCACACCTGGTGCCTTTGTTAGCTGTTTCAGTAGGCCTGACATTATAGCTCCCAGAATGTCTTATTTCATGTAAACAGAGTGACTTCTACATCATGGCTATTTTTTTACACCTTTTCTGTTCGAATATCCAGGTCAAAAATTTGCTTCATGCATTTGACAAAACCATTGATGACCTCATGCGGGCATCCAGTGAAAAGGAGGACATTATGAAACAGTTGGTGACGTACCTTCACAAGGTGAGCGTTTGTTTTTATTTGCTTCTGTTGCTTTTTACAAATCAGATTTGTATTTTTTTAAACCAGGTTTTCGCAGACACCTGATTTTAAATGTTTGACAGAACCCATGGGTAAGGCTGCCACCTCTCTAACCCAGAAAATTAGGACATTTGGATAGACAAATGTATAGACAAATTGCCAATGGTACCAAAAACATATCTGTACATTATCTTGTGGTTTTTTTTAGAAAACGACCTTTCACTTTGGTCAGAGGTTACAAAGACAATTATGATCTTATTATAATAATATGGTCAGTGATAAACTAATTACTTATTAAATATGTTAACTGAAATGTGATGAATTATAGCTGGATGTATAAAGTATTTATTTATTCAAAATGCAGAAAAGAAGAATAGAAAATTAGATCTCACAGAAAAATTTTGAATCGCATTTTAAAAGTACGATAAATTTAATTACAATGAATTACAAGTATAACTAAATTGGAAAAATAACGACATTTATTTTAAATTGTCTATTTACCAAGAAGAAAGTAGGCTGCACAAACAAAATGCCAAGAATGTGGAAAGTCTTTCGAAGTTCCTCATATCTGCATTGTTTACAACATGAAACTAAGATTCTTGGGCGGAAAGTGTGGGAACTACTTCCGCAAATGCTGATTGGTTTTTGCCTTACACATTTTACAAATGATGTTGATCAGATTCTGGACATTTTCAGAATTGTATAAATTCCTTCTGGGCAGTCAGTTGATGGCATGTAGATAATGAGGACATCAGGGAAAATTAGAACGGTTGCCAGCTGTACCCGAGGGAGAATAATTCAGTGGTTAATGCGCTGGCTTACCAGCAATCAACAGCAGTCAATGCTTTTTTTTAAATAACCAGTACATCTCTTGGATCATCATGACCTTGTAAAATAGGTACCAGGAATTTTTAGAAGAAACAGTTAATTATTTTGAAATTAGATATTGTTTCTGAAAGTTAAAAAACAAGTTACCATATTGCCATGTCTTTGTTATTGAGTATAGTCAATGGTTTATTGTGAGTGTGAATGGATATAATCATAACGTGCCTTGCCAGACGGATCATGTTTCTTCTACAAACACCTGTCCTTGTGTTCTTGATAAATTTGACTACTGATCATCTTCTGTACCCATTAAAGATTTCATCCTCTGTTAGTCTTGATCGTTAGCAACCTCAATCTTCCTGATTGTCAGAACCTTCTCCAGACCCTCTTGTTTCATATTGCTACCAGTATATGATAGTCTTTTCATGACATGGGCAATCTGTCTTTGTAAATTGGCCTCAGATATTCATGAAACATAGATAACTTAGTTGATTGTTATAGTGGTCACAGTTATGGTGGTTATTGCAGATTTTGGCTTGAATTACAATTGATTCAGTAGATAGTTTCAGGAGCTGCTGTAGCACAGTGACTAGTATGCTTATCTGTCTTATCTGTCAGCCTGTTGGTTATGTGTTCAAATCCCCTTCAGGTTGGGGATGTTTATGTTTTCATTGACTTGGGCTTGAAGGTCGACTCAGTCTAAAATTTCCTGGGAAGTAAAAGTGGTTGGCAGGATATAGACCACATTATCTGTTCCATTGAGAGATGATTGGTCGAAAAATATGGGGCTAAAAACCATATATCCTATAAGCCGTCTGACATGAAAAAGTTCCGTTACTTTCAGTGGGTCGTTTCTCCTGTATGTTTCCAGAGCCCCTAAAGGAAACAACAATTAGTAACACTGTAACCTACTAAAGCATGTCTTAAGAGATGGCTAAGGAGGGCTAGTGCAGGGCTGACTACCCAAACCCATGGAAAACTCTAGCTGCAAAACCCAACCAGTCATGAATAAGAATGAGGAGCTTATGGAGAGAACTATTCACATTGCAGCGAATCAAGGAATGAGGAAAACATGCTGGCATTGACGGGAACACAGTGAGGAAACCTAGACATGTATAACTAGAAAGTTTTCTCTAGAACCCATGGGAAGAACAAAAACAGGGAGACCTAAAACACATGATATAGAGACAGAGGTTGATGATACGGGGATGACATGGAGGCAGCTGCAGAAGATGGCACAACATGGGAGGGTTGGCATGAAGTGGTTGAGGGCCAATACACCATTGGGAGAAAACAAGACAGAAGGAGAAGGTAGTTTACTAATGTTGTTCACTTTGTATTCATATCTTCTTCCTTTTACTGCCTTTTAGATACTTTTTGAATATGGGTTCATCACTGTAGGTATTCTTTGTGTGGTCGTTTGCTGTACTTAATCATTCTGCTAGCATCATCATTATGTGCCATGCTGATAAGCGTAGGCGGTCAAAGGTTCACCATCTCACACGATCATAGGCGGTCAAAGGTTCACCATCTCACACGATCATAGGCGGTCAAAGGTTCACCATCTCACACGATAAAGGTGGTCAAAGGTTCACCATCTCACACGATCATAGGCGGTCAAAGGTTCACCATCTCACAGGATCATAGGAGGTCAAAGGTTCACCATCTCACACGATCATAGGCGGTCAAAGGTTCACCATCTCACACGATCACAAGTCTTGGATAAGGTCTGTGTTCTTGTCCGGATTAGACTATTTAGCCAAGCCATCTAGGCATTTATGTCTTCATCTTCCCCTTACTCTTTTCCCATGAATGCTGCCAGTTGTCACCAAGTTTGCAAGTTCCTCATAATGTGCCCACAAATTCTCTGCTTTCTATTAGCATCAGCACAGAAGAATATTTTATTGCTGATGTTCTGACTTCAAGGGTGCCACTTGTGGTGACACTGAGGATGAAGTAAAAGTGAATAAAACTCATTACATATAGCAAGTTGCTTTAGGGGCACAGAAGTTGATGAATAGTTTTAGTTTAGTTTTTTAAAGGGGGCTGAGTGGTCTCGAGGTATGGTGTTCGCCTCGAGTGCTGGAGGTCCCGGGTTCAGGCCCCTGTGAGGACCAGGATTTATTTAAAAATCCACCTGGATTTCCAGTAATAAAAATTTCCCCTGGTCTCTGGGTAGTGAGATCGGACACCCGTGTGTATTGTTGTGCACGTAAAAAATCCCTTGGCAGTTAGAAATCGAAAAGAGTTGATGAATGACTCCATCAAGACATTTGATGTCACAGGTGGCAGAGGCAGACATGTTCACAAGTGAGGATAACATAGTAGGGTTCACAAGCAGTGTCCCACAAGAACAGCGAGCTTTCTTATGCTACATATCTGCTGGTTGAGACCGAGCACATATACAAGTGTATGTACTAAGGCATTGTTTGTTTGGTAATCATTACAAATGTATTTTGTTTGTTTGTTTACTTCACTGTAGAGCAAGAAGCTAGAGCTGATACCAAAAGCTGTGAGAGATGATGCTCATGTTTGTTTGGAGAACTTTGAGTACAAGGTGGCAGAAGCTGTCAATAAGAGGGCCATCAGGTTGTTACAGGAGGTAACATTTACTGGCAGATGTGCAGTGTGTCACTTTCACTCCTTGTTTGTAACTCTCAGGTTGTTGCAGCCATCCTCTACCATTATCACTTTAACTTATTCTTTCCCAGACATTTGTTATATTAACCTACCTTATCCTTGTTATTACTTTACTCTTTCTGTCCCTCTGCTTTTGCTTGAAATAAATTATGAGTGTTGATTCGCCCTCATAGAAGGCTTGGAGATAAAGTCAGATAAAAGGGGATACTTCAGACAGTAAGGAAAATGGAAAACTATGTGCATACATACATTTAAACATTTCATCTTCCTATGTTGTGATTAAGCAACTGTTTTAAATGTTTAGTCTTCTTGTGATCCAGATAACAATGCATGTATCAATAAATGTTCTTTTCTAAGAATATACACATCATTGCTGAGTTTGATTTTGTTGTGTGCATTTTTCCAGATGTTACAGACAGAAGTAGATTCCTCCACAGCCACGGCCCCATTGATCTTACAAGTAGATCACGTAGACATTAGTCCGAGACAGGTAAGATGTCAGTTAGGTCACTGACACATTCAGTTGAAACAGATGGAATGTTACAAGTGGGTCATATACATGTGAGAACAAGATCAAGTGCATGTTAGTCAATGACAGGTCAGATCTGACAAGTAGATCACATGGACATTGGACTGGGACAGATCTGACAAGTATATCATGGACACATTAGTCTCAGACAGGTCAGGTGTATAGTTTAGGTCACTCAGGCATTCATAAGGTTGACACAGATAGGGTGTTACAAGTGGATCATATATACATTAGACCAAGACAAGTAGATCAAATAGACGTTAGTCCAAGAAAGTTAAGGTGTCATAGCTGTGTTGGATATTACAAGTAGATTGTACCTACATTAGATTGAGATTGCTAGGTATATCATACCCACATTAGTTTGAGACAAGTAGGATATTTTACTGCAACTGCACCTCCCCGTGGTAGAGGATGGAAACACACCACGGTGTGGCTAACACAGCTCTGGGGACCGAGTATCCACCGGAATAAGTGGACAACTCTGCAGCTGAGCAGAGCAGGGCACTCACTTGTCCTGACAGTCGAAATGGCTGTCAAAGGCAGAGGTAAAAGACCACCATGTGAATGTGGAAGGCAAGGGGAAACCACCACATTATCTTCCCAAGACTTCATGGCAAAACATATATCAGAGTTAGTGAACGACGTTAATGGCTGTCTTAGGACATCCTCATCCGGTAGGGACAGTCATGAGCCACAGGTGACACCAGACCGTCATCCAGCTACTGATGGCAAAATCATAACTAAAATAAATAAATTTAGAGTAGGAACATGGAATGTTAGGACATTAAATGAGCTAGGAAAGTTGACCAATGTTCTAAGAGAGATGGATAGCATGAAAATGAATATACTAGGCGTTAATGAGATGAGATGGAAGGGATCGGGCAAAATTATAGCTGACAATCACACAATAATTTATTCTGGAGGGGATACACATGAAAAAGGTGTAGGAATAATATTAGATGAAAAAACAGCCAAGTCAATTAATGGATACTGGTGTATTTCAGATAGAGTTATTATGGTAAAAATCAAAGGCAAACCAATAGATATAAATATTATACAAGTATATGCACCAACAACAAGCAGTAGTGATGAAGAAATACAACACTTTTATGACGAAATAGAAATGGTGATGGCTCAAATTGGATCACAAGAAATAAAAATAATACTTGGTGATTTTAATGCAAAAGTAGGAAAGGGAAAAAGTGGGGAATTATGGTTTAGGTACAAGAAATGAAAGAGGGGAAAAGCTAATAGAATGGGCAAATATCAATGATATGATAATTGGAAACACATGGTTTAAACACCATAAAAGACGACTGTACACATGGAAAAGCCCTGATAAGAAAATACGCAACCAAATTGACTACATACTAATTAATAAAAGATTTAGAAATGCTTTAATTAATGTAAAGACAATGCCTGGTGCTGACTGTAATAGTGATCATGTACCACTATGTGGACAAATAAAAGTAAGATTAAAGAGAGGGAAAAAATGGTTAAGAACATGAGACTTAATAAAGAGGTTCTGAAAATAGATAAAGAAATGCAAGAACAATACAGAGTGACTGTGAAAAATAGGTACAATGCAATAGCTAAAATACAGAGTATAAATGAACAATGGGAAATGTTAAGGGACTCCATTCATCAAACTAGCAAAGAAGTATTACCGGAGAGAGGCAAAATAGCTAAGAAAAAATGGATGAATGAAGAAATCTTAAAACTGATGGACAAAAGAAAACAGAGTAAAAATGACAAACAAGAATACGCTAAGATAAATAAAGAAATAAAAGATAAATGTGGGAAGGCTAAAGAAAGTTGGTTAAACGAGCAATGCAAAAGAATTGAATTAAATTCCATTAAAGATACAAAAAATATGCACAGACAAATCAGTGAGCTTACAGGAAGAAAAATAAGAATAAATACAGGGTGTTTGAAATCAAAAACAGGAAAGATATTATTAGAGGAAGGTGCTATAATGAAGAGGTGGAATGAGTATATAAGAGAATTATATGATGGAGAAAGGGAAGAATTAACAGAAGATAGTAACTTAGAAGGTCCACCTATTCTGAAAGAAGAAGTCGCTGACGCTATGAAACGTATGAAGAAAGGAAAAACAGCTGGGCCAGATGAAATCACAATAGAAGAATTAGAAGTATTGGGAGAATTTGGAGTAGATATATTAACCAAAATGTTGAATGATATTTACAGCAGTGGATATTTACCCATTAATATGCTGAGATCTGTATTTATAGCTATACCAAAAAGACCAGGAGCAATTGATTGTGAAGATTTTCGTACAATTAACCTTATAAATCATATCACTAAGCTTCTACTCAGAATCATAATGAGAAGAACCAAAAAGAAAATAAAAATGGAAATTAGTGAAGAACAGTATGGATTTGTGGAAGGAAAGGGCACAAACAATGCAATTTATACATTACGGACACTAATAGAAAGGTCAATAGAGAAACAGAGAGACATATATTTGTGCTTCATAGATTATACTAAGGCATTTGATAAAGTAAAACATGATGAACTGATTAAAATGTTGGAAGATATCAACATTGATGGAAAACATTTAAGAATAATAAAGAATGTTTACTGGAACCAAGTAGCAGCAATTAAAATGGGAAATAAAGAGGGTAGTTACGAACAGATAAAGCTAGGAGTACAAGGGTGTGTCTTGTCACCAGATCTTTTCTCCCTTTATAGCGAAGTAATAATGAGAGAAATCAAAGAGATACCAGGAATACTAGTTGGAGGTTATAATATAAATAATATACGCTATGCAGATGACACAGTATTGGTGGCGGACAATTCAACAGACCTACAACAATTATTAGATGTTGTAGTAACAGAGAGTGCAAGGAAAGGACTCTCCTTGAATATCAAGAAAACAGTAACAATGGTAATATCAAAGAAAATGGTGACACCAAAATGTGACATAGAAATAGAAGGGAAAATCCTTAACCAAGTGGATAATTTTAGATACCTAGGGGCATTTATAACATCAGATGGAAGATGTACAACAGAGATTAGGAGCAGAATAGGGCAGGCAAAAGCCGCATTTAAGAAAATGAAGAGTATCTTATGCAATAAGTCGCTATCACTGAATGTAAGAAAGAGAGTACTGAAATGCTATGTAGAACCAGTTTTGCTGTATGGCAGTGAATCTTGGAATGTAAATGAACAAATTAAGAAGAAATTAGAAGCAACAGAGATGTGGTTCCTGAGACGAATGTTGCGAATTCCTTGGACTGCCAGAGTAACTAACGACGACTGCCTGAAACAGGCTAATGAAACTAGAACATTATATACAACAATAAGACAGAGACAAACTTCTTTCTTCGGTCACGTGATGAGAAGAGAGGCATTGGAGAACATTGTAACAACTGGAAAGATCGAGGGGAAGAGAGGCAGAGGCAGACCAAGAGAAATGATGCTGGATGGATTGAGACGGTGGCATGGAGGAATATCAGCAGCAGAGTTGATCCAGAAAACCAAAGACCGAGATCTATGGAGAGCCATGAACGCCTACGCCAGCCGGCACAGCACTTGATGATTATGATGATGAGGATATTTTAAGGATAAAAGGATATTTTAAGGTCATATCTACAATAGGCTGATACAAGTTGGATATTACAAGTTATCTACATTAGGTGGAGACACATAATTCATGTCAACACTAGTTTAGAAAGACACCAACTAGAAGAAGAGCTCCCTGTTGCTATGCTTTCCTTAAATTGATGTCCTTACTGGTTATAGCTTACTACTACTTTCTTTAGATATATTCATGTTGAAGAAGTAGATTGCTATAATTTCCAGTCAGTATTTCGGCCTGTAGGCAGACTAGCTCTTTCATTGTGTAGGCAGAACAACAACGATTTATTTGGTTGTTTCGCGATTTGAATTTGAAGGTTGAGCACAACCCACTACTGGCAACGCTGATCACATTCCGGTACGAACCTTGGGCCTTGTCCACGTCAGATTGGAAGCACTAGACTTGAGTTTCTCGTTTGAAAAATGAGAAGTAGAATTGGTCAGCTACGTACGAACACAATCACATGTAATACAATGGATTTTCCAGCAAGAAAGCCTCTGTCAGCACACACACAACAAACAGATACTGAAACAACTGATTACAAAATATCAAAAAGTTACATAGCTGATCCAGAAATTAAACAGTCCTCAAGCACACAAATGAAACTGAGAGCCATGATCTCTGTGGGCCATCTTACTGGAAGCACATAAGGGAAATAGGGATCTAGGAAAATGTCAGTCCCGCTAATAATGAAATGAATAGGATGAGCAAACAAAGCAAAGAAAGGGGAGAGTGCACAGACAAGACAAGTGGAAATAGCAGATGAGTGAACCCTATTTCCTGTATTGCCCTATGCAGAGATAATCTTCAGTACATACATAAACAAGGCAAACAAGAATCAGAAACAGCAGAGTTAATAGCATTTGTAAATATGTAAGGTGAAGGTAATCTGATGCAGTTTCTGCCACAGGCGTGTAAAGTGACACAACCTCACATATACTAGGTTATGGCATTATGAGGTAGGGTAACAGCTCTCATTCTTTCCACACTTTCTCCTGAGAGATATCTCTCATACTCGTTTAGCAACGCTAGATTGACTCCAGAACTTTATGAACATCCATGTCTCCTTAACTGGCAAGCCAGTGCACTGTGGACTATACCAACACATTTCACCTGTAGATAGTTATAAACAAGGATATTAGAGGGTTTATGATTAGCAGTTTATCCTCAAGGAATCCCTAGTCTGCTGGAGTGTAGAATCAATTTCAACCAATGGGAAGAATATATTCATGGTCAGTACAAAGTACATTATGAAAGAAGGTTCAACATACTTGCTCTTTGATATCCATGGAGAGAGACAGAGTATGTATTCCATGTCTTAAGTTCAGTATAATAGTACTGTATTTTAACTTGTCATTCTCATGTCAGATGGTCAAGGCTGTTTCACTAAAGGCCTGGAGCAAGGTGGTGGTTCTTGTACAAAGATCCAGCACTATTGTTTATGTAGTTGTCAGCCTTCCATTGTCTTTGGTCAAGGTAAGACTGTCTCTGTTATGTTGTGTCATGTTCTTGTTTTGTTTTGTTTTTTCCCCTGCGCTCGCTCATTTTGAACTCAAGCGTAGTCCATCTACTTCTAGTAGTGCTGGGCTGAATTTTGCATGTGGGTTAGCTTTCCCTAGTAACAGTGTCCCAAGCTTGTACAGTTTGGCTTTGGTTGAAGCTAAATTTGTGTTTCCAGTTCCCTTCATATCTAGTGGTAGAGCAGTTTTAGACTCTGGGAGTCTCAGCGGCAAAGTGGTTAGGCTACCTGTCAGGGCTTCGAAGGTCATGGGTTTGACTCCAGGCTCCACCATTCGGTTCACGGGATGCAGTTTGCTCAGAGACTGCCTGGGGGTCATTGCTGGAGACAGGGAGTTTATGCTCTGTGCGAGGCTTTCGGCAGGCCACCACAAAGAGGTTGAGTCATATGCAATAAAACCCAGTGAAGTGGATCAGTTTGCCTGTAAACCTCCTTACAGCACCAGAGCCTAGTGATAACTGGACAGAACGGTAGTGGTAGGGACAGAGGTTGAGAGGGGGAGAACATGCTGGACCGGTGGGCAGAATGGCAGACAAGTTGGATGGTAGTGGTAGGGCAGAGGTTGAGAGGGGGAGAACATGCTGGACCGGTGGGCAGAATGGCAGACAAGTTGAATGGTAGTGGTAGGGCAGAAGTTGAGAGGGGAGGACATACTGGACCGGTGGGCAGAATGGCAGACAAGTTGGATGGTAGTGGTAGGGCAGAGGTTGAGAGGGGGAGAACATGCTGGACCGATGGGCAGAGTGGCAGACAAGTTGAATGGTAGTGGTAGGGCAGAGGTTGAGAGGGGAGGACATACTGGACCGGTGGGCAGAATGGCAGACAAGTTGGATGGTAGTGGTAGGGCAGAGGTTGAGAGGGGGAGAACATGCTGGACCGGTGGGCAGAATGGCAGACAAGTTGAATGGTAGTGGTAGGGCAGAAGTTGAGAGGGGAGGACATACTGGACCGGTGGGCAGAATGGCAGACAAGTTGGATGGTAGTGGTAGGGCAGAGGTTGAGAGGGGGAGAACATGCTGGACCGATGGGCAGAGTGGCAGACAAGTTGAATGGTAGTGGTAGGGCAGAGGTTGAGAGGGGAGGACATACTGGACCGGTGGGCAGTGTGGCAGACAAGTTGGATGGTAGTGGTAGGGCAGAGGTTGAGAGGGGGAGAACATGCTGGGCAGTGTCAGAAAAGATTAGTGGCAGTTAAACTTATGATGAAACCAGATGGTTGATGATAATGAAGGACTATGAAATAGTCATTTGGACACGATATTATAACCAGACAAAAAAATACCAAGATAACTGATATAAAGGTGAACAATCAAATATAAAATTACAAGTAAACTTGGAAGGTCTAAATTATGTCAAAAGTGTCTTCACTTGGTCACATTATAATAGGAGCCAGATATGAAACATACACCAAGAAGAGAATCATATTAGACAGTATTGCATTTCACAACATTCTAACAAGCAAACAACTAACTGGGTAAAACTTCAAAGTCCTCAAGTGCTGCTTGTACCACACATTGCTATATGGTGCAGCTGTATGGTCTGGGAATATGAGCTGTGAACAAGTAATTGGAAGACAGAAAAATGGGACAAACATCATCATCATCAAGTGCTCTGCCAGCTGGCATAGGCATTCATGGCTCTCCACAGATCTCTGTCTTTGGTGTTCTGGATCAACTCTGCTGATATTTCTCCATGCCACCGCCTCAATCCATCCAGCATCATTTCTCTTGGTCTGCCTCTCATCCCCTCGATCTTTCCAGTTGTCACGATGTTCTCCAATGTCTCTCTTCTCATCACATGACCAAAGAAAGCTGTTTGTCTCTTTCTTATTGTTGTATATAGTGTTCTAGTTTCATAAGCCTCTTTCAGGAACACATAGAAATGCAAAATTAAAATAAAGACTGCAGCTAATATTTGAGCATTTAAAAGATATATCCTGCTGAAAGACAGTAGTGTGAGAAAGATTGAGATCAGTGGAAGGATAACATTAAGAGAAGAGACTGAAAGCTAGGCTATGCTGTCATGGTGTGAAATAGTGGTCTGGAGATTCACTGAAGCTGATCTTTATTTTGAAGATAGCAATTAGTCTGATATTAACTATGAAAATCAAATTCATACCCATGGATGTCAGCATCCTGTATGTTTGTTAGAAGTGTCATTAGGTCTCTAGAGTCTATGAACACGGACAATGTTATTTTCACTAGATAATTCTCACAACCTTACTCCCAGCAGCACACAGAGAGAGAGCTGGACAAGATTTTGCAATCATTGCAATATTTTGGAACCACCAAGAGCAAACTGTCTTCAGAGAAGAATGGTGTTACTGTGTATACAGTCAGCATTCAAGCAGACGGATACGGACAGTGCTAGTGTCGTACAGAGATTGCACGAGGAGGGAATTTTTGGCAGATGACATAACAACATTTGAGTGTCTTTAGAGATGTTGTTTAGTTATGATGTTTAAGCTTATAAGTATTTTATTTTTCGATTTTAAAATCCAATTGAAACAATTTGTGTGTGAAATTGTGGCTGTCTTTTTCTCACCCTGTCATGGCTTCAGTTCTGACTGACACTCCTGACCAAAGTGAGTAAACTAGGGAGCAATGCCTCCTCTAGTTAGAATTAATAGACAAAGTCCCCAAATTCTTTATCAGCATGATTTTGGCTCGTTAAAGGATAATTTATAATTAGTTGAACTTGGTATTCCAAGAATTAGGATATAGGTAGTTAGCTTGAGTTACTGTCTACACAGCACTGTTTTATTTTTTTCAAATCTGAAACATCTTCAGTAAAATAGAAGACTGGATGGACAAATGATAGCCAGTGACATTCACACATTCCTTGTTTGAAAGCAATTGTGATGAGAGTATATTTCATTTTTCATTTCATATTTTACATAAGAGTGTTATAATTTTGCAAACAAAGAACCTAGAAGAAATATTTGTCATAGAACCAGCCTCAGTTGGTGGTCTTACGACTTCTGCATAAGCTTCCCCAAGGACTTCATTTCTTTCAAATGGAAGTTTCCTGCTCTGTCCTTTGAGAACTAACAAAAACAAAAATTATGTGCAGTCCCTTTTGTCCATGCATATAAAGACATAAACATTCATGTATGGGTATAGACTCATTTCTTTTCTTTTTAGGACTCCTCTCTCCACCTATGTTTTTGTTAGAAGGGGCTTCTGCAGTCACACAAGCCTTGTCGTACATACCTCTGACTTATGTCCTTGTCAGGAAGAACAGTCTACTTCATCTTTTGTCTTTCATAATGATGGCAGGGTGACATGGTAAAACTGCTTTTACATGCAAGTTATTCATCACTGGCACCTTGTTGTCTTGACAGATGATAGTTTGTTACATTGTGCTTCAAAAAGGCTTAATAACTACAACTAATCAGACCAATTCGCACTGTAAATGTTCGTCCACAGTGAATGCATGTGATCACATGGTCATTTCCACCATTATGCACCATCTTGCATCTCGCATGCTCGGTGTGTGACTTATCTGCAATCATTTTCTCCTTTGTCTTTATTCCATTTCTGATATTTGCCCTACATACAACACGTTCAGCGGCGATTTGCTCCCAATGTGTATTATCAATGCCTGTATCAATCATGTCCCGCTTACACACATTTTTGTATCGTAGTAGAGGCGGACCCTGAGATCTCTTACCCATCTGTAATTCACCAAAAAAGATGTCCTTTGGTATTCTACCATCATCCATCCTCCTAACGTGTCATATCCCTCTAAGTCTACAAAGACTGAGCATAGAACAAACTGTCACACAATCTAATCTTTTCAATACTTCAGTATTTGTAATTGCCACTTAATACCAAGTATTCTTCGCAGACACGGCATATGAAAGCTGTTGAAACATTTCTCTTGGTGTGAATAAGTGGTTGTTCTGGTCACAGGTTACTGGTGTCAGTTTGACTGTATTGTTCTCTTCGTTGCATTTTATGTAAACATCCTGATGCTTTAGAAGATCAGGAAATGTCATACTGTTTGCATATTGTTGGTGGCAACAGTAATTACTATCTGGGCCATATCTGTCTCTGGATGGAACTTTCAAAGTGCCTTATTAGTTATAACTTCACCTGAATTGGTTTGTTTGTAATTGAAACGAAATGTGGCTTGATTCATGGCAGAAATGACTACACAAATGTGTATATGATGTTTAGTTTCAGCATGTCAAGATAGGATTTTTTAAAATGTGATATCATATTCATACATGTAGTCAGTAAGTAAAGAACCCTATCACATGTGAAGGCAAATAGTGCTAGACTGGTACTTTGATAGAGCAGTCGGCATCAAGAGGATGGTGTGGGCACTATCACCTGGCCACTTTTACCTCCACAGACATCACCTGGAATCACCTGGACTATCTAGGAGTCCTGGTCAGTTTTGATAATCTGCCTTGGTGTGGCTTTGAACTGATGACCACCAGTCTAACAGGCCAGCATTCATACACATGGATATGTCAATGTCTTTATTTGACAGATATTATTCAAACATAAACTTGTGTGAGAAATGACATTGTGTGCATTGGTCTGTTGTGTGTGTTAGAAATTACATTTAAATATATTTTATTTTTAACTTTAAATGCCTAGGAGCAATCATAACATCAGATGGAAGATGCATGATATAGATTAAGATCAGAATATATCATCTGCATTTCAGAAAATGACAAGTATTTTATGCAATAAGTCACTATCACTGAATGTCAGAGAGTAATGAAATGTTATATAATATAGAACCTGTTTTGCCATATGGTAGTGAATCATGGAACAACATATTAGAAAGAGGTTGGAAGCAACAGAGGTGTGGTTCCTGAGACGAACGTTGTGAATGCCTTGGACTGCTAGAGTGACTAACAATGATTGCCTGGAAAAGGCTAATAGAACATTATATACAACCATAATAAAGAGACAAACAGCATTCTTTGCTCATGTAATGATTAAAAAAAGGCATTGGGAAACATTGTGATGACTGGAAAGATCAGTGGGAAAGTCATGCAGTCAGACCAAGAGAAATTATGCTGATAAACTGAGATGATGGAATGGAGGAATATCGGCAGAGTTGACCAGAACACCAAGGACCAAGATCTGTGGAGAGACATGAACGCCCATGCCAGTTCACATGGCACATGATGATGATGTTATTATGGTAGAGAAGCGATTACATTTAAATATAAATGAGTCTATGTTGCTGCAATCATATTTAAACATATAGATTCATTTTTTTAAAGATTGATTGATTGATTGATTGATTGATCTAGGAACCGACATCACAGCATTTTTTTAAAGAGATGATATTTAAATTATGGTTGTGTTTTATCTTTGAGAGAAGACATTAAAATAAATGTAGTTTGTTTTGTGTCAGAGTTGCCACTGAAACCTAGAATTTGATCTAATTGTTGACTTCATTGGTTTGTGTGGCTGATCTGATACAAGTGAATGAATGTGAAATGTAACTATGGAGCTGAAAGGACTAATGACACAAACTGGTACAAAACCAAACATTTAAACCAAAATATTTGTCAGTGGACAATGAAAAAACAAGAAAAACTTAGCTGGAAAAAAATAACAGGAAAATGCTAACTCACAGAAAGTTATCCAAAGATCACAAAGCAGTAAAATAAACTGAAAACTGACAAATCTAGGACAGGGGGAAAACCCAGAAACAAAACAAGAACAAGAATTGTGTATGTGTGGGAAGGGTGGAGAAGGGATAGATGTCAGGCAAAATAATGATGCACCCTCCAGCTGAGGCACCCTCCATCCAGCACTATCTTAAGATGGTGTCAGCAGGTGAAGATATTAGTGTGTAACTTTGAACTATTTCAAGTTGTAACCTGATGTACTACATGACAATCATCAAGAAAAGCATTGAAGAAAAACACCACAGTGTGATTGTAAGTTGACAATATGATATTATTATATCACATACATTTTCCTTCCTTGTCAGTGTTTGGTCATTGTAACACCTACAATCTGTAAACATGCTTAAATATATTTTATTATCAAAGCAACGCATTCATTTATCTTTAGGCTGGTATATTGTTCATAAACATGTTTGTGATTAGTAAAACTACAGTCTCAATTATAGACACACCTGTAGCTGAAAAATGACAACATAAATTAATGTTGACATAGCATCTTGTTTAATCTGGTAGGCAGTGAGTTCATTTATAACACTAAAATGTGGAGTTTGATTTTCGTCTGAATTGTTAGATATGAAATGTAATCCACATGCAAAATTCAGTCCAACACTACTAGAAATAGTTTGTATAGACTACGCTTGAGTTCAAAGCGAGCGAGTGCAAACAACAAATGTAATACAGGAATTGTCTTTCCTCTTCAACTGCAGCCTTAAGGTACCTTACAATATTGTTATGAGTTTTGGCATTATTGTGGACACACTATCTTAATATGTGAGGCCAAGATCTGTAAAGTCTCATGGACATTCAAATCCATATACCTCCAATAAGTGATGGTGCTGTTCCTCTGTACAGAGATAATAAAATCCATCTGTTTTGAAAGTGACATTTCAACATGTGCACATCTGTTTCCAGACAAAGTATTGCTTTGTATGCCATTAGATAAAGAACAACATCGACAATCATATATAAGAGTGTAATCTGTGAGATGGGACATTTTCTACAAGACATTATTTATTCCTTGAGTGGTCAGAGAGGAAGAAAAAGATAAGATGCTTAAAGCATAATAGATTTGTTTTTGTCATTGGTTCCCATACGATGGTGCATACCAGGCTAATACAAAAGAGTGACATGTATGGCAGGAATATGGTCATGATCTCAGCACATTTTAAATAAACTGATTTGCCAAAAGTAAATATGAATGGTATCTCATGGTTGTATGTTTGTTACATGTGCTACCAGCCTCATAAAATAGGTTTAGGAAAGTGCAGGTGACTGGCAAAGTACTGACCTCATGACTCCTTTGTGTCATTTAGTCATTGAAAATCTGGGCTTAACATCATATCCTCATTGTGACTGATGGTAAGTAAATGATTTTAGATTACTTCACCCAAAGACAGTTAGATTAGTTTTATAGAATGGCAGTTCAAACAGAAACAAGACTTTAAAATGACTAGACAAATTTGCCAGCAAACTAGTTACTACATGCATGTCTAGCAGCGACATTTGCCTGTAGTGGGACCGAGGACTGATGGTTTGATTGATTGACTGATTTAAAAACCGACATCACAGCATTCGGGGCATTCCCATAAGCGCTCCATTCCCATCCTCAGAAGCCAGCGAAGAGTTCCAACCCCAATAGTACCAGTAGCAATCTGATTGTATGTGCGTCTCACCTTTCCTCTAAGTGTCGAGCATCGGCCAGATCCCCTCATCACTCCTCGCTGTCGCATTCTTGCCAGACCATGGGGATCCATTTGCTCCTCCAAGGTGTACACGTGCTCCCACAAGGCCGCAACCACGTCTGCCTTATCATGCATCAATACTCCACCAAGTTTTGCAGAGCCAGCCAATCTGTCTGCCTGTTCATTCCCCAGCACACCAGCATGCCCCGGAGAAAAGATCCAGATGATGCTTGCCACCCGTGACTTCCGAAGCGAAGCAAGCCACTCTGCACGAAGCTTGCCTGTCCTCACCCTACTCAGCATGCTTTCTGAGTCAGTTACAATCACGATGTGTGTGTGTATCGTATTCTCCATCCAGCGGAAAGCTGCACTGACTGCCTCCACCTCCATTCTTAAGCTAGATGTTGTGGTATCATATGCCAGGCTCTCCTGCACCAAACGTCGACCATTAGCCTTTGCCAAGAACCCCCAGGCACTTCTACTACCTCTCAACACCGAACCATCTGTGTAGATAATCACATCACCCGAGCGAGCATTATCCTGAATTAGTTGCTGGATTTCCACTTCCGTGGCCCCTGCTGGCCACTCCCTGCACTCCCGGCTCAATGTGATTATAACTCTGCACAAGTCTAACTGCTCCGCTGGCACTCTGACCCACTCCTCTCCTCGCCTAATGTTCTCCAAGATGCACACCTGTCTGATCGTATCCTCCGCCTGAGCCATCCATGATTTCCCTCTTATCAGTCGCTGACCCTTAACTGCGTCCAGCGCCTCATGCAACGGGTGATCTGTGTCAGCAGCTACTCTGAGGTATGCCTTCGCCTGCATCACCTTGAGCCTACCAGCAACAGTCGGCAGACCAAGGATGTAACGCATACACACTACTGGGGTGTCTCTGGTGCATCCCAGAATGACCCGCATAGCTTCGTTCTGTATGCGCTCTAATTTCACCAGCTGACTCTTTGAGACAGTGAGCAGTCCTAGTCCATAATCAATCACTGAGAGGATCAAGTGCTGGTATAGTGTGAAAAGCATTCTCTGCTCTATGTCCATTGCAGCCATAGTTTTAAGTGCGTTGAGTCCCTTTTGAGATCTTGTCACAACCGTCTCCACATGATCCTTGAAGGACAGGCTCCTGTCAAATGTGATTCCCAGATACTTCAGTTTGTTCTCTCTGTTGACGCTTCCACCATCTATCGTGAGGCTTGGGACATCAGCTCTCACAATCCTGTTGTCCAGAGAGCACCACAAAACAGCTGCCTTTTCCGGGTGGATGACAGCACCCATTTCAGTGCACCAGTCAATCACTTTGTCTACTGTCGCCTGTAGCTCCTGGGCTGTTTGCTCCCTATCTCTCCCCTGCCTATATGCAAGAATATCATCTGCAAATGTTAGTATCCTTCCAACCCCTGGTGCTTCTAGGTTTGCAATTTTGCTTGTATACACGTTAAAGAGCACCGGTGAGATTGCGGATCCCTGTGGCAGTCCCGGGGTTAAAATATGTGGCTCTGAGGTCCATGCACCCAGACGGAGAGCAATCCGACGAGAATGCAGGACGGCTGCTATCCAGTTCACCAACCAGGGATTGACCCCCTTCTCCATCAGTGCGGTCATCAAAATATCATATCGAACTCTATTGTACGCATCCTCGAAATCAAGTACTGCCGCTATCGTTTCCTGTCTACTCTGGAACCCCTCATAAACGTCAAAGGCAAAAGTGGCTGCATTTGACCAGGTATCTTTTCCTGGCCTGTAGCTCCCCAGGCCTCTTGGAAGAAGCTTCCCCTTTCCAAAAGCTCTTGCAGCTTGACAGTGACTATCTTCTCTAAAACCTTCCCAAATGTATTTTGAAGGGTGGTGATGATCCTAAAGTCGCTAAGCTTTGAATGATCCTTAAATGGTTTTGGGAGAGGGATGAGATAAATGTGTACCCAATCCTGCGGTACTGATGCTGTCCTAATGCTCTGGTTAAAGCAGTCGGTCATCTCCTCCAGGTCTGCATCGCTCAAAGCCTTCATGTGGCCATACTTGACCCCATCAGGCCCTGGTGCAGTATCTTTTGCCTTTTTCAAAATATGTTTAGCATCTTCAACCCGTATGATGTCTTCATAAGGCATATTCTTTATGGTGCCAGATAACTCCTCTCAAACTGCATCCCTGGTGTCCACATCATCATGATTGGTCTGCTCTAAAAATCTCTGGAGAAACGCCTCCCCTTTCTCTTTGTCTGTTGTCACGCGCACACCATCATCTCTATAAATTGTTCCCACTATCATAGGCCGATCTTTTCTTTGTATTTCTCTGTGCATTTTCCAGAATTTTCGCAGTGTTTTATCACCTCCAATCTCATTCATGAAACATTCTCATTTTGCCTTTTTGGCCTCTGCAGCACAGCGCTTGAAAACCTCCACCTTGTCTTTCTTGACATTTTCCTCTCGTGAGCTTCTGGGTGTCTGTTGCACTGTCCTTAGCTGCTTCACTGCAGCTCTCTTTGCTTTCCAAGCCTGGTCTACTTCTGGGGTCCACCATGGGGGCTGCAAAAAGGAGTTTTAACAGCCCTGTTGCATGCCCCCTGATGACTGATGGTTAGTTGACCTACTTCTGGTAAATGAAAGCTAGTTACTACATGCCTGTGTACCAGCGACATGTGCCTGTAGCGGGACCGAGGCCTGATGGTTAGCAGTGTTGCCATCTCCTTTTGATGAAAAGGCACTAAAATTGACCCAAAACAGCACCAAAAACTACCAAAATTTTTTGGAAAGCACCAAAAAAAAAAAAAAAAAAGCACCAACTGTTTTTATTACAAATGTAACAAGGTAGCACATTATAATTTATTATTATCACTTCATATTACAATGAAGTTTATTCCAGATCCGCCAAATCCCAATCAGAACTACTCTCGAGCAAAAAAAGCACTAAATTGCAATAATATTTTTTGGAAAAAGGACTAAAACAAGCACCGGCAGTATTCATTCAAAATGTTATAAAGTAGCACATTATAATTTATTATTATCACTGAATATTAGAATGAAGCTTATTCCAGATCTGCCAAATCCTAGTCAGACAACTCTTCAGTTTCTGTAGCTATTTCCTGCTGTGTTTGCTCCTGCGGTGATGATGATGATGATTGAAGGAAACGTGTATATGCCTCATGTGATCCAATTTTTCGTAGGATATTCTTAGGTAGTTTATAATCATGACAGCATTTGCCATATCTTTTCATTCCATATCTAATAGTCAAAACAGCTGTCAAACTCTTGATGCTCAGTCTGTTCTGCAATTTTGATTTTATACTCCCATCTGACTGAAAATACGCTCCACGTCCACATTAAAATGAGCTCAGTTAAAGCTAAATCTGTAAGATCTTGGAAAGGATTTTCACCGGTGGCATTCATGTATGAGGCTATTTCTGCCCACAGTCCAAGTGTGTCAGAGGTCTGTGTCCACTGCATATGATGAAGTTTTCTCCACTAGAAATCGATGCAGGTGAGAGTAGCTGCATCTTCTACAAACATTTTAGCAATATCCAATATACAGGGCTTCATTGGCTGTAGACATTCACTTCCACTAAGACATGACATGGACTGCAACACTCGAACGTTATTGGGCAAATGTAAACACAGCTGTGTCAACTGCTCTATTAAAAACTAGATGCACCTTCCACGAATTTCTTTCTAATCAGGAAACTGGTAACCTGCTATTTCTTTCTCAAACTCATAACCTAGATTGGGATTAGGATCTAAATAATCTTGAATAGCATCACTTTCTGTTATTTTTCCCCAGGAATAGCAATCTTTGAACTGATAGAATCAGTAAGTTGGACAAGATCGCTGAGTAGTTTTGTTGGATCCTGTATATCTGCTTCGAATTTCTTATTCACTTTGAACTTCTCCGAGAATATGCTTGAGAAATATGAGATATATATAGTTTTTCATGTCGCTAAACATAGAATTTAGAAGTTCTGCTGTATAACAGCACTCGTTGAGGAGTTCTGAGCTTGACCCACTGATGCAATATTCTGACAATGGCATATTGAATGGACATCCATCGTGTCTGGCTTAATTGAACAACCTTCAGTGGATGTTGTCCATCATTTATTGAAGCAAAAAGCTCCCTGTACTTTGCTTGACGAAGACTTGAGTTAGAAAACCAGTTATATGTTTCTCTAATCATGAACTCTATGTTCCTGGGCAGACAAGCAGCTGCAGCCTGTGATGCTGCCAGCTGAAGGGAATGACATACACACCTAACTAGTACCAGATGAGGAACTTCAGATTTTAATTTTGTATATACTCCATTGTTTACACCTATCATGACATGCAGAGTGCAGCTAGTCTTTGCAACTCAAGTCCATTCTTGTTTAAACAATCTTTTAGCGCACTGCATATTGCCTGCGTGTTGCAGTCACTCACTGCAACTAAATCGTATTAAAGGGAGTTAAAATTACTTGAATATTGCGCGGTAATGCACTAAGACTGTTTTACTCCCTCGCTTCAGTTCCAGTTCGGTTTTTTAGTGTTCCCAAAATGATTTTTAAAGTAATTTTTACCCACCCCAAAAAAAGCACCCCAAAAAAACAAATCGGGAAGCACCAAATTCACGTGGCGATGCTAAATGCAATATTTTGGCACTAAATGACTTGAAAAAGCACTAAAGGTAACCCTACACTGGTCATGTGAATTAAAATTTTGACTTCTCATTCTTGACTTGGTGACATAAATTACAAGTACTTCTGATGGCGAGGGATACTGATAATAGGGAAAGCTAACCCACATCCAAAAATCAGTCTAGTGCACAACAAGTATTAACAGGTGCATAAACTGCTTGAGTTCAAAGCGAGCGAAGGCATTTTTTTTTTTTTTTAGCATATCCTTTACAGGACTTAGCTGTCAACACCAGCATCTTTCAGCTGTATGTTGATCTCTTGGCAAGATTACGCTCAGTAGTTTGCCATTGCTTTCTGAGCGGCCGGCTCAGTATCCCGCAAGTCACGAGCGGGGGTCGAACCGCCTCAGCTCTCGCTCCGCTACGAGACTCTGCGTGATAAACGGGATTACAGAGAGAAAGTGTTGTAACCCCACAGCCAGAGAGACCGGCGAGCGAAGGCATACACACATAAACAAGGCATCTGTGATAATTTTTGAAAAGTTTAGCAATTTTGAAGAACAATACATTTTCATGAAGTTCTGCCCTTGTATGTGATCTCAACAGAAATAACTCTTGCCTTTCATTGAATGCAAATAGTTTGTGATTCTTTGTTGCTTTTGGTCATCTAATGATCATATCATATAGTTTTATGAATTATTAAAACGTTATTTCAAGAAGTTGCTCCTTTTTCAGTTAGTTGGTATCAATTACAAAATTATTTGATGCTTTCAGCAAATTTCCACTCTGAAACTACAGTTCTGAAAACCAGATGTGTAAACCACTCGTATATTTTTGTATCTTCTAACTTCATTTGGGTGCTACAATGAAGGCATCTGTATACAGGCATTTCACTGCTTCATATCATTCAGCAAACATGTAAGTGTGACAGTTTCACAGCCTACCCATTCTTTAATATTATCAGGCTAGAGATTCTGTTGTTTGATACTGCATCTCATGCCTTCAACCATACCCAGTGTGAATTATATGGCCTAGGACTATGAACGTCTGCTAGAATGAATGTCTGAAGACATAATAACAGAGAGGATAACTTATTTAAAGATACATGAGATTACATTTAAGTGTGATTTCAGCAAGGAGGATCATATGAGGGGATGGGTCTATGTTGTGTGTTACTGCAATGACCAATGCGCACCTGATGGCATTTGCTGAAGGAAATGGAGCATACCTAAGTTTGCCTAAAGGCTATGATGTCACTAGTGACATTTCACTAGTGACAAGTAGTTCTTAGCACTCTTCACATGTATTTAATTGTTGTTTAATAAAATTTCAGAAAGCACTGACAAACTACTGAACGTAAAATTGCCAAAAATCACAGACAGCCAAACAGCTGGGGTTTACTGCGACATCCTGTAAAGGATATGCAACTATTAACTAACTTAATGACCTTTACTCTATGTGCAAAATATGTAGCTAGCTTACTGAAATATTGGGATTTGAATAGAGTGGGTCTCTGCAGGTTTGCAGTAATGATCCAACTGTCATACCGATACATGAGCATAGAAACCACCAGAGGTTTGTACACTTACATTGTCACAGGTGCAACAGTACAACACAGTTGGTTTTCTTGTTTTTATTCATGATAGTTCCACTAATAATACATTTTACCTAGATCTTACAAAGTGATTGGGTTCTTAATTTTTTTATAATGTTTCAGTGCATGTAATAACACATTTACACAAACATGAAACCAACTTTTAATAAAACTATAGATAACATGAAATTTCAATTTATGTTTTCAAGAAAATTATAGAAATTAGTAATCAAAACTGATGCTTTTAAATAAAAATTATAGAATCTAGAAATCAAAATAATTTTTTAGAACATAGGAATTTGAAACTCAAATTCATAGTTGAAAGAAAATTATAAAACTTTTAAAAAATCACATCCACATTTAATGAAAATATTAACTGAAATTCCAAATTCATGCATTGTGAGAATTATACGGACTTGAAGCTAATTCATCATTAGAAATATAACTAGAATTATAACTACTTGAGTTCTTCTATTATAGATTCTAGAAATTCTAATTCATCTTTTTTAAAACTAATGGTAATATGAAATTCACTGGTCTCCGTGGCTATGGCATTCGGACGCGATTCGTAATGCCACTAACCCGCGTTCGAAACACAGCGGTGACTGATTTGGCAGCAGACCGTGTCGCGCTGGTTTTAACATGTTGGTATGGGAGCCGGTTGTTCAGAAAGCAATGGCAACCTACTAAACGTAAAACTTGCCAAGACATCAACAACGGCAGTAAAATATGGTGTTGACTGCAACGCCCAGTAGTTCTTCAAAAGCTAAACAACAAGGTGTTAAAAGTATGAGGCTCAACTTCAAGTGTTACTCATAGCATGAACTTTTCTGAAACTCTAATGACGACCTCCAGAGGTATCTGAAAAAATTGCACTTATAAGCTGAACAACAGTGTCTGAAAATGAACCCACAAACTTCATAGCATGGGGCAGGTGGCGTGACCATTTCACAACAGCCCCCCCAAAAGCAGTTTTCCCCATTCATACTTAGTTCTAACATTCTGGATGTTTTCCAAAGTGATAGGAAGCATGTCAGCAATCCCGCCCTCTTGCATCTTTCTCTGCATTGCTACATACGTCTTCTAGGAGATAAATATCCTTTCCACTTTGTTGGTGGAGTTTTCTCTGCGCTGGTGATCCAACCCCGAAGTCCTACCCTTTTTGCTCGCCTCTTATGTCATGCATGATAGGCTACAGTGTGACTTTACTTGGCTTCCCTTAGGTGCCCCACTAGCACATGGACGAAATCACTTTCCAGCAAGTATTTAGTATGTAACCTTTGACTCACTAATAACATGTTATGCCCTTTCAGCGTACCTCTATTCAGGATTATAATATTGTTATTCTTGTTTCCTGTTTCCTAAATGTTACTGTTGTGTGTTAACATTCTACTTTGACATGTTACTGGAATACTTGTGTTAACATTGCAGCTTCATCATCTGTCAATTACACTTGTGTTTGTCAACACTGATGTTTTAACATTCTACTCTCATTTGTTATTGCTATACATATAACATTCTCTTCTCATATATATTACAGATATTAGCATGTTTGAATTCTCTTCTCAGGCATTGTTTGTATGTATGTCACATTCTGCTCTCATGTGTTATACACATATCAATATTGCATTGTTGTGTTACATTCACAACATAAATATGGAACAATATTTTAATCCATATCTCATTTCCATGCAAACTTTACAAACATACTTTAGCAATCATATACTGGCCATCTGCAAGAGCAGAACACAAACTCATTTATACCAAAGAAATCATCATATATTATTTATATACTCGTTTATAACCAGAAGACTTTCTTTTGTTAATCGTACTGGAAAAGTATGTGGTCTTCTTCTTCTCTTCCTCCATTTACCTCAGTGAAGTGTTGGGGGAGATATAATGATTTTTTATGTGCTCTTTCTAATGCTCTTTGTAAATTGGTTTTCATTTCCTAAGGTTGTTTCTTATATCATCACTCCATCTTTTATGTGATCATCCCCTTGCTGTGTGTCCATCATATTTCTTGAATGTGGTTCTTTGTAGCAGATGGAATCAATCATCTTGTAAGGCAGCCAAATCCTATAATCTGTTGTTCTTGAATGAAGTGGATGAATAGTTTCAGACATAAGACGTTTACTAATGTCCTCATTGCTAATTCTATCTCACGGTTATTCTCACAGCTCCTCTAAGGCATCTAGCCTCTGTTATTATTGTGCACTCGCTAGTTGCAGTCAGCGTCCAATCTTGACACTGGTAACACAATGTCGGCCAAACAATAGTTCTTATCAGATTTGCCTTAGTACTTCTATGCGATAGATGTGACATTAATTGTGCCAGGACCTGATTTACCTTTGCACAACATGTGTTGATTTCTCTATCCATTCCCCTATCTGAAGTGAAAATTAATTCTAGATATGCAAACTTGAAAAGTTTATGATGTATACATAGAATGAAATTTGAAGCTTTTAAATGTGGAGCTTCAGAAGACCGGGACGAGTTTCTTGGATGGAAAGAAAGACAAGTAAGGATGCCATAGACCACTTCAATATGTAAAGGACATAGTTGAAAACTAAAATTATGCAGAGAGTATTATTGCTAGCCACATCAAAAGACATAGTCTACAGATAGTCATAATTTAGGGGGACTTAAAGGCAATAGAGCTAGATGATGTCAAAGATGTAAATGAGCTGAAAATGTCAAGATATAGTGAGGATACAGCCTGGCAGAATGTATAACCAATCATTCGATGTTTGGTGTAAAATAAATTGGTATAATAGATAAAGGACCTCATGTCAATTGCATTTGAGGAAGATTAAACAATGCCGATATTTAAGTAACCCATGGCACTCAATCGGTGAAATGACCAGTATTGTTCTGGCTTGGTATTGATGATGTGGTCAGTGTCACTGGCTTGGTATTGATGATGTGGTCAGTGTCACTGGCTTGGTATTGATGATGTGGTCAGTATTGTTCTGGCTTGGTATTGATGATGTGGTCAGTGTCACTGGCTTGGTATTGATGATGTGGTCAGTGTCACTGGCTTGGTATTGATGATGTGGTCAGTGTCACTGACTTGGTATTGATGATGTGGTCAGTGTCACTGGCTTGGTATAGATGTGGTCAGTATCACTGGCTTGGTATTGATGATGTGGTCAGTGTCACTGGCTTGGTATTGATGATGTGGTCAGTATTGTTCTGGCTTTGTATTGATGATGTGGTCAGTGTCACTGGCTTGGTATTGATGATGTGGTCAGTGTCACTGGCTTGGTATTGATGATGCGGTCAGTATTGTTCTGGTCTGGTATTGATGATGCGGTCAGTACTGTTCTGGCTTCGTATTGATGATGCGGTCAGTATTGTTCTGGCTTGATATTGATGATGCAGTCAGTATTGTTCTGGTATTGATGATGCGGTCAGTACTGTTCTGGCTTCGTATTGATGATGTGGTCAGTATTGTTCTGGCTTGATATTGATGATGCGGTCAGTATTGTTCTGGTCTGGTATTGATGATGCAGTCAGTACTGTTCTGGCTTCGTATTGATGATGCGGTCAGTATTGTTCTGGCTTGATATTGATGATGCAGTCAGTATTGTTCTGGCTTGGTATTGATGATGCGGTCAGTATTGTGGTAGCTTGGTATTGATGGTGTTTTCAGTATTGTTCTGTCTTTGTATCGTGTGAGTCATTAAATGAAGTTCAAATAATTTGTTCAACATGTGTTCACATTTATTTGTCCATGAAAATAAAACAGACCTCATTCAAGTCATCCACACGGATGCCTCGAGTGCCATCCATGAAGTGGTGCCAGTGAGCATCCAGGAGTAAGATGAAGTTTCCTGGTTGGATGCACAAAGACAAAGGAATAGGCAAACCGAGACCAAACATGCCCGGTGTCATGTGACTGTAAAATGGGGTGTCCGTGTAAAACAGGACTTGTGTAGCCTGGCCCATTAGGTCCTGGTCATATGTAGAAAAAAGAAAAATCATAGTCATTAATGATGATAAAGATGAAAATGTGTATGTCTTAATCTTGGATTCTAAAGTTTAATTTGGTTATTGATATAATGTTGAATTTAACTGTTTGTGATCAGTTGAACTAAGGGGTGTATATTGTATAATAAATGACCTAATGTATAGTTTTTAATTTTTATTGTATTGTTGGTGTTGTGTGATGTTTGACTATTGATGATCTACTATGGTTCATTATTGTGATCAAATGTTGAATTTTAACTATTGATAATCTAATACTGTTGGTTATTTGTGATCAGTTGTAGAGTTTAGATATTGATGATGAATTACAGTCAACTATATTTAATCAGATATAGAGTTTAACTATTGATGAGCTATTGCAGATAACTAGTTAATCATATGTAGAGTATAACTATTGATAATCTAATAATTAACTATTTGTAATTAATTAGATATAGTTTAATAATTAATGATGGTGATCAAATTTAGAATTCAACAGTAGATGCTTTAGTGTAAAGTGTAACTAAGTGATCTGAACATTTAACGACAGCTGCGTAATGTCAGGGCATTCATTTAACATGAACTCATCACTTACATAATAGATAATCAACTCTAACATGATATTTATCTACCATTTGCAACACCAACAAGCATCAGTCACGCCAAAAACAACAAACAATAACAGGTGTAAATATTTACCCTGACGATGGCCCCATATCTGAATGGATGTGGGTGCACGTCTACAATCTCCACCATCACAAGAGATCCTGTACCCAGCAGCATAACTGACAACATAAGCAAGATTGTATATTTGTATACATATTTTAAAAGATGTTTAGTTCTTCAATCATTGTATCTATTACTTATCTTCAAACAGACGATAGCTTGTCCACTTTTGTCATTACATTTTATAAAAGTTACAGTTTTTAATCTGGAGTTAAATGGGTTGCCTAGACTGTGTTTAGTTTGTGTGGCATACGCTTGATTGTATAATTTCCATGCGATTCTTGGTCTTCTTCCTGGACTGTGTATAATTTGTATGGCATACTCTTGATTGCACCATTTCCATGTGATTCTTGGTCCCCTTTCCGGAATTTGTTTAGTCTGTGTAGTGTATGCTTGATTGTACGAGTATCGTGTCCATGTGACTCTTGGTCTTTTTTCCAGCTCTGTACTGAGAGCTAGGTGGTGGTAAGCAGAGAGTGGTGGTGATAAGCACAGAGTGACAGTGGTTGCACCTCATTCTCACAAGATGTCTGAACCATTTTATTGCTCGTCTCTCTCTATCCCATGCATGTTGAAGTACCTATATTTCTAATATGATTGATTGATTGATTTAGGAACCGACATCACAGCATTCAGGACATTCCCATAAGCACTCCGTCCCCATCCTCAGCAGCCAGCGAAGAGTTCCAACACTAATAGTTCCAGTAGCAATCTGATTATATGTCCGTCTCGCCTTTCCTCTGAGCGTCGAGCGTCGGCCAGATCCCCTCGTCACACCTCGCTGTCTCATTCTTACCAGACTA
The DNA here is from genome assembly GCA_014155875.1 of Cepaea nemoralis. Classification (NCBI taxonomy): domain Eukaryota; kingdom Metazoa; phylum Mollusca; class Gastropoda; order Stylommatophora; family Helicidae; genus Cepaea; species Cepaea nemoralis. The sequence continues at coordinate 160,092 of JACEFZ010002636.1, forward strand.
TGGTGATCCATTTGCTCCTCCGAGGTGTACACGTGCTCCCACAAGGCCGCAACCACGTCTGCCTTGTCATGCATCAATACTCCACCAAGTTTTGCAGAGCCAGCCAATCTGTCCGCCTGTTCATTCCCCAGCACACCGGCATGCCCAGGAGAAAAGATCCAGGTGATGCTTGCTACCCGTGACCTCCGAAGCGAAGTAAGCCACTTTGCATGAAGCTTGCCTGTTCTCACCCTTCTCAGCATGCTTTCTGAGTCAGTTACAATCACAATGTGTATATGTATCGTGTTTTCTATCCAGCGGAAAGCTGCACTGACCGCCTCCACCTCCATTCTTAAGCTAGATGTAGTGTCATCATACGCCAGGCTCTCCTGCACCAAACGCCGGCCATTAGTTTTTGCCAAGAACCCCCAGGCACTTCTCCTACCTCTCAATACCGACCCATCCGTGTAGATAATCACATCCCCCGGGCGAGAATTTTCCTGAATTAGTTGCTGAATTTCAACTTCCGTGGCCCCTGCTGGCCACTCCCTGCACTCTCGGCTCAATGTGATTATAACTCTGCACAAGTCTGACTGCTCGGCTGGCACTCTGACCCACTCCTCTCCTCGCCTGATGTTCTCCAAAGGGCACACCTGTCTGATCATATCCTCCGCCTGAGCCATCCATGATTTCCCTCTTATCAGTCTCTGACCCTTAACTACGTCCAGCGCCTCATGTAACGGGTGATCTGTGTCTGCAGCTACTCTGAGGTATGCTTTCGCTTGCATCACCTTGTGCCTATCAGCAACAGTAGGCAGACCAAGGATGTAACGCATACACACTACTGGAGTGTCTCTGGTGCATCCCAGAATGACCCGCGTAGCTTCATTCTGTATGCGTTCTAATTTCACCAGCTGACTCTTTGAGACAGTGAGTAGTCCTAGTCCATAATCAGTCACTGAGAGGATCAAGTGCTGGTATAGTGTGAAAAGCATTCTCTGCTCTGTGTCCATTGCAGCCATAGTTTTAAGTGCATTGAGTCCCTTTTGAGATCTTGTCACAACGTCTCCACATGGTCCTTGAAGGACAGACTCCTGTCAAATGTGATTCCCAGATACTTCAGTTTGTTCTCTCTGTTGACGCTTCTACCATCTATCGTGAGGCTTGGGGTCATCTCTCACAATCTGTCCAGAGAGCACCACAACACAGCCGCCTTTTCCGGGTTGATGACAGCACTCATTTCAGTGCACCAGTCAATCACTTTGTCTACTGTCACCTGTAGCTCATGGGCTGTTTGATCCCTATTTCTCACCTGCCTATATGCAAGAATATCATCTGCAAATGTTAGAATCCTTCCAACCCCTGGTGCTTCTAGGTATAATATAACTTCTAATTCTGGCCCTTTAATGAAGTCAGTAGCTTTTTCTGCAGCATTTCAAGTTAGATGTAGCAAGTCTCAATGACAGCCTCGATGGTTAACACCGGGAGAGTATTGGTAGAAATATGTGAATAATCACTTGACGTCTCTACTGATGTGTGGATGCTTGAGTAATGGTTCCAGTTCAGTTGAGAACTGACATCACTGCACTCAGGACATTCCCATATGTGCTCCGTTCCCTCGTTCAATAGCCAGTGAAGAGTCATACTAATAATCATTCCCACCGCTATCTGATTTAAAGTTCTCCTGGTCTTCCCTCTCAGTTTTGAGATTCTTCCAGAACCCCTACCGATCCCCTGCAATCTCATTCTTTCCATATATGGGTTCTCAATCTGTTCCCCCGCCTTCTCCACCAAGTCCCACATTCCCATGACCACCTCCCCCTTCTCCACAGGCAATCTACCAGCAAGAGGTGCATTCTCTGCTAGCATATCAGCCTGTTCATTCCCGCACCCCCACATGGTCAGGACAAAATATCCATACAATTCTCACAATCTGTGACCTCTGAAGCGACGATAGCCATTCCACACGAAACATTCCTTTCTCCACCTTACTAAGCATACTCTTTGAATCCGTAATGAATACAATGTGTGTTGCAGTAGTCTCCTCTAACCAACGGAATGCCGCTGTTACTGCTTCCACCTCCATTCTCATGCTGGAGGTCGTAGTCTCATATGCCAGACTCTCCTTTTTCAAGACTCGTCCATTAGCCTTTGCAATAAAACCCCAACCACTACGTCTGTTTCTCACCACTGACCCATCGGTGTAGATGACTATGTCACCTTGATGTGTGTTACTCTGGATCAGTTGTTGCATTTCAAACTTAATGTGGCCCGCTGCACTCACGACCAAGTGTTACTATTACATTGTGCCAGTCCATCATGTCTTCCGGAACTTCACCCACTCTATTTCACGACTGATGTCTCCAGATCACACACCTGGCGTATAGATATTTCCGCCTGTACCATCCAGGACCTGCCTCGTCTTACTCTATGACCCTTAACCTTATCCATGGCTTCATGCCGGGGGTGATCCCTGTCTGCAGCAACTCTCAGGTACCATTTGGCCTGAAGGACCCTATGCCTATCCGTTATTGTTGGTAGCGCCAGGATATGCCTCATTTCAGCAGCCCCAAACCATACTCAGTGACTGAAATTATTAACTGCTGAAAGAACCTGTACAGCATCCTATGATCTACCCCTGTTGCTGCCATCGCCCTCGATGCATTAAGTCCCCTACCAGCCTTCACCACCAAAGCCTCCACATGATCCTTAAAAGACAAACACCTGTCAAAGGTGATACCCAAGTACTTCAATTTACTCTCTCGCCTAAGAGGACATCCATTCAACATAATACCTGGGACATCTGCCTTGACGATCCGGTTATCCAGGGAGTACCACACAACCGATGCCTTGTCTGGGTTTATAACGGCCCCTACGTCCCTGCACCACTCTGCCACCCTGTTTACTGCCACCTGTAAGCCTTCCGATCTCTGCCCTGTCTGTACACCAGCACATCATCTGCAAATGTCAAGATTCTACCCATACCTGGTGTCTCAATAGCTGCGATTTTGCTGGTGTAGACATTAAAGAGTACTGGGGACAAGGCAGATCCCTGCGGCAACCCAGGTGTAAAAGTACAGGGGTCAGAAGTCCAGGAATCCATGCGCAGTGCAACCTTACGCTCATAAAGGACTGCCGCAACCCATCTAACAAGGCAAGGGCAGACTTCCATGTCCAACAGTGTGTGTATCAACCGATCATACCTGACCCTGCTATACGCATCCTCCAGGCCAAGAGCTACCGCCACTGTCTCATGTTTATCCTGGAAGCCCTCGTAGACATCAAATGCAAAAGTTGCAGCATTGGCCCAGGTGTCCTTCCCGGGCGGTAACTCCCGAGTCCTTGGGGAAGCAGATTACGACTTTCCAAATGTCGCTGGAGCCTGCCTGCTACTATCTTTTCGAGGACTTTGCCATACGTGTTTTGCAGGGTTATGATTCGGTGTCCATTAAATCTAGAGTGATCCTTACCTGGCTTTGTGAGTGGGACCAGGTAGCTATGTCCTTAGCCCACTTCAATACCTGTCCAATATTCTCCACCTTAATCTCACAGTCCTCCTTCCTAGTGACCCATGACAAGGCTTCTCTGACCATATCTCTAACAGCCCTATCTTGCTGATCCGTCTGTGTTAACAATCGTGCAAGAAAAGCCTCTCCTTTGTCCTGGTCAGTTGTGATAGTTCGGTTGTTATCATCATAAACAGTACCATGTGTACCAGGCATCGCCTGTCTCTTCATCTGCCGGTGCAGCCTCCAGAATTTACCCAATGTCACATCCCCACCGACTTGATTGATAAACTGTTTCCACTTCATCCTTTTTGCCTCTGCTGCCTGGAGTTTAAAATCCTGCACCTTTACTTTATTATATCTTTCAGCCTCCACCAATTCTGTGTCAACTGAATTGGTTGCTCTCCGCACCCTCTGCCAATTCCTTATGGCCGCCCTGTTTTCCCTTCATGAATTATCCATCTCTGGTGTCCACCATGGTGGTTGGGTGAAGATTATCCATGTTGGTTTAGATCTTCCCTGTGATCTATGACGCCTCATGAGCGAAGAGTGGTCACAATCATAACTAATTGCCCTGCGGGTTCTTATAGCCCTAACTGTACTGGACTTAGGTATCAGCACATAACAGGCGAGGTGGTCACTTCCATGGTCTCCAAGGACGCTCCATTTTATATCTGATGCCGCCTTTTGGGATACAAGTACCAGGTCGATGGCCGTGTCAGAGTCCCCCGGTCTCATTGCTAGCCTGGTTGGTGTCCCGTCATTTAAACAGACAACATCCGTCTCAAGCAAGGCCTCAGCAAGAGCAGTACCCTGTCTGTTCTTTCCCGACCTGTCCCATTACTTGGCGCGGGCATTGAAGTCACCACATATCAGATACCTGGTACCTGGGGTGTCCACTGAACCTTTCAACCAGTCCCAAATCTCTCTGCTTATGCAAGATTCCCCACTTACATATATATTTATCAGGTTCCAGCTGTATCGGCCGATTTTTATCTGCATTCCCTGCACCTCTTTACTCTCCTGACCCCACCCACTCATATCCAGTATCGAATGCTGTAAACCATGTCTTCCCTGCCCAGTTGGGTTAATGTAACATGTATAGCCAGGGCACATAAGAGTTTGTCTTCAGTTCTTGTAACATCAAACATACAATTAAGTCACCTGTTGACATCTGTAGGCCTTCTGTCTATCTTTAAAGTATTTTTAATATACTTTTTTCATTTTAATACTTTTGCTTTGTATTCCCTAGAACTGCGGCTGCCAATTCCTTCTCTCTTATAGTCGTATGGTGTTGGTGATCATGTCTGTCCACAGCCTTCTGTCTCATGTACTGCCAACACTTTCTGATACTGATGTTCTTCCATGCCATGATGTCCAACTGCCCAGAATCTTCTCTCTCGGTCTCCCTCTGCCTCTTCTCCCTTCCACCTTTTCCGTTCTGACGACATACTGTAGCATTCCCGTTGTGATGACATACTGTAGCATTCCTGTTGTGATGACATACTGTAGCATTCCCATTGTGATGACATACTGTAGCATTCCCATTGTGATGACATACTGTAGCATTCCCATTGTGATGACATACTGTAGCATTCCCATTGTGGCGACGTACTGTAGCATTTCCGTTGTGATGACATACTGTAGCATTCCCATTGTGATGACATACTGTAGCATTCCCATTGTGGCGACGTACTGTAGCATTCCCGTTGTGATGACATACTGTAGCATTCCCATTGTGATGACATACTGTAGCATTCCCGTTGTGACGACATACTGTAGCATTCCTGTTGTGACGACATACTTTAGCATTCCCATTGTGGCGACATACTGTAGCATTCCCATTGTGACGACGTACTGTAGCATTCCCATTGTGACGACATACTGTAGCATTCCCGTTGTGACGACATACTGTAGCATTCCCGTTGTGACGACATACTGTAGTATTTCCGTTGTGACAACATACTGTAGCATTTCCGTTGTGACAACATACTGTAGCATTCCCGTTGTGACGACATACTGTAGCATTCCCGTTGTGACGACATACTGTAGCATTCCCATTGTGACGACGTACTGTAGCATTCCCCTTTACATAAAATGCCCAAAGAATGGGGACTATCTCTTCTGATATGAGTAACCAGTTCTCTTTGTGAATTAACTTTGTTCAAGATGTTGTTATTGTTGTTTCTATCCATCCATGGAGTTCTCATCATTCTTCTATACAACCACATGTCCGCAGGTTGCACATATGTCCTGACTTGTCTGCTAATTGTCTGTGTTCCACTTCCATACATCAGGATCGGGTCATATTGTGACATGCTGACTTTGCCTGGACTATTCTATGTTTGACTTCCTGAATACATCTTTAATCTGATGTTATTAAAGTATTCAAAAATATTGACTTGTTTCAGGAGGTTCCATTAACTTTCATGTTGCATGTGGGAAGACACTTTTTTTAAATGCTGTTTTTCATACAATGGTATGAGTGCTGGTCATTCAGAAAGCAATGGCAAACTACTGAACATAAACTTGCCAAGAAATCACAAACAACCAAAAATGCTGGAGTAGACTGTAACGTCCTGTAAAGATTATGCAGTTAACATCAACAACAAATGCCAGTGTAGGGAATGAACTCCATACCTCGCCATCAGCGAACCGGAGGCTTAAGAGTGCTTATATATGTCACAGCCCTATAGTACATCAATGAAGCGAAGTAGATCACAGAAGTTCCGGCTGCAGCAGGATATAACAATACACAATGAATCCGGCCACTGTAGAGATGTGGTGCTCTAGAAAAATACCAGGGGCAGATCACGAGAGTGATGACAGAAGAAATTATAATATGTGAACTGTTTACGTATAACAGAAGTCTACATCCCTCTTACATTCTTTGGACACATATTGAGAAGGGGTGAACTGGAACATGTATGACAACAGCAATGTTGGAGAGAAGAACACAGAGAAAGGGTCAACTGGAACATGTATGACAACAGCAATGTTGGAGAGGAGAACACAGAGAAGGGGTGAACTGGAACATGTATGACAACAGCAATGTTGGAGAGGAGAACACAGAGAAGGGGTCAACTGAAACATGTATGACAACAGCAATGTTGGAGAGGGTAACACAGAGAAGGGTCAACTGGAACATGTATGACCACAGCAATGATGGAGAGAACATGTATGACAACAGCAATGTTGGAGAGGGTAACACAGAGAAGGGGTCAACTGGAACATGTATGACAACAGCAATGTTGGAGAGGGGAACACAGAGAAGGGGTAAACTGGAACATGTATGACAACAGCAATGTTGGAGAGGGTAACACAGAGAAGGGGTCAACTGGAACATGTATGACAACAGCAATGTTGGAGAGGGTAACACAGAGAAGGGGCCAACTGGAAGATGTATGACAACAGCAATGTTGGAGAGGAGAACACAGAGAAGGGGTCAACTGGAACACGTATGACCACAGCAATGTTGGAGAGAACAACGTATGACAGCAGCAATGTTGGAGAGAACACAGAGAAGGAGTGAACTGGAACATGTATGACTGCAGCAATGTTGGAGAGAACATGAATGACAACAGCAATGTTGGAGAGAACACAGAGAATAGGTCAACTGGAACATGTATGACAACAGCAATGTTGGGGAGAACATGTATGACAACAACAATGTTGGAGAGAACACAGAGAATAGGTCAACTGGAACATGTATGACAACAGCAATGTTGGAGAAAACATGTATGACAACAGAAATGTTGGAGAGAACACAGAGAATAGGTCAACTGGAACATGTATGACAACAGCAATGTTGGGGAGAACATGTATGACAACAACAATGTTGGAGAGAACATGTATGATAACAGCAATGTTGGAGAGAACATGTATGACAACAGCAATGTTGGAGAGAACACAGAGAAAGGGTCAATGGGAACATGTATGACAACAGCAATGTTGGAGAGAACACAGAGAAAGGGTCAATGGGAACATGTATGACAACAGCAATGTTGGAGAGAACACAGAGAAAGGCTTAACTGGAACATGTATGACAACAGCAATGTTGGAGAGAACACAGAGAAAGGGTCAACTTGAACATGTATAACAACAGCAATGTTGAAGAGAACACAGAGAAAGGGTTAACTGGAACATGTATGACAACAGCAATGTTGGAGAGAACACAGATAAAGGGTCAACTGGAACATGTATGACAACAGCAATGTTGGAGAGAACACAGAGAAAAGGTAAAGTGGAACATGTATGACAACGGCAATGTTGGAGAGAACATGTAAGACAGACAACAGCAATGTTGGAAAGAACACAGAGAAGGAGTGAACTGGAACATGTATGACTACAGCAATGTTGGAGAGAACATGAATGACAACAGCAATGTTGGAGAGAACACAGAGAATAGGTCAACTGGAACATGTATGACAACAGCAATGTTGGAGAGAACATGTATGACAACAGCAAAGATGGAGAGAACACAGAGAAAGGATCAACTTGAACATGTATAACAACAGCAATGTTGGAGAGAACACAGAGAAAGGGTAAAGTGGAACATGTATGGCAACAGCAATGTTAGAGAGAACACAGAGAAAGGGTTAACTGGAACATGTATGACAACAGCAATGTTGGAGAGAACACAGATACAGGGTCAACTGGAACATGTATGACAACAGCAATGTTGGAGAGAACATGTAAGTCAGACAATAGCAATGTTGGAGAGAACATGTATGACAGACAACAGCGATGTTGAAGAGAACATGTATGACAGACAACAGAAATGTTGGAGAGAACACAGAGAATGAATGAATTGGAACATGTATGACAACAGCAATGTTGGAGAGAACATGTATGACAACAGCAATGTTGGAGAGAACACAGAGAATAGGTCAACTGGAACATGTATGACAACAGCAATGTTGGAGAGAACATGTATGACAACAGCAATGTTGGAGAGGGGAACACAGAGAAGGGGTAAACTGGAACATGTATGACAACAGCAATGTTGGAGAGGGTAACACAGAGAAGGGGTCAACTGGAACATGTATGACAACAGCAATGTTGGAGAGGGTAACACAGAGAAGGGGCCAACTGGAACATGTATGACCACAGCAATGTTGGAGAGGAGAACACAGAGAAGGGGTCAACTGGAACATGTATGACCACAGCAATGTTGGAGAGAACATGTATGACAGCAGCAATGTTGGAGAGAACACAGAGAAGGAGTGAACTGGAACATGTATGACTGCAGCAATGTTGGAGAGAACATGAATGACAACAGCAATGTTGGAGAGAACACAGAGAATAGGTCAACTGGAACATGTATGACAACAGCAATGTTGAAGAGAACATGTATGACAACAACAATGTTGGAGAGAACACACAGAATAGGTCAACTGGAACATGTATGACAACAGCAATGTTGGAGAGAACATGTATGACAACAGAAATGTTGGAGAGAACACAGAGAATAGGTCAACTGGAACATGTATGACAACAGCAATGTTGGGGAGAACATGTATGATAACAACAATGTTGGAGAGAACATGTATGATAACAGCAATGTTGGAGAGAACATGTATAACAACAGCAATGTTGGAGAGAACACAGAGAAAGGGTTAACTGGAACATGTATGACAACAGCAATGTTGGAGAGAACACAGATAAAGGGTCAACTGGAACATGTATGACAACAGCAATGTTGGAGAAAACATGTATGACAACAGAAATGTTGGAGAGAACACAGAGAATAGGTCAACTGGAACATGTATGACAACAGCAATGTTGGGGAGAACATGTATGACAACAACAATGTTGGAGAGAACATGTATGATAACAGCAATGTTGGAGAGAACATGTATGACAACAGCAATGTTGGAGAGAACACAGAGAAAGGGTCAATGGGAACATGTATGACAACAGCAATGTTGGAGAGAACACAGAGAAAGGGTCAATGGGAACATGTATGACAACAGCAATGTTGGAGAGAACACAGAGAAAGGCTTAACTGGAACATGTATGACAACAGCAATGTTGGAGAGAACACAGAGAAAGGGTCAACTTGAACATGTATAACAACAGCAATGTTGAAGAGAACACAGAGAAAGGGTTAACTGGAACATGTATGACAACAGCAATGTTGGAGAGAACACAGATAAAGGGTCAACTGGAACATGTATGACAACAGCAATGTCGGAGAGAACACAGAGAAAAGGTAAAGTGGAACATGTATGACAACGGCAATGTTGGAGAGAACATGTAAGACAGACAACAGCAATGTTGGAAAGAACACAGAGAAGGAGTGAACTGAACATGTATGACTACAGCAATGTTGGAGAGAACATGAATGACAACAGCAATGTTGGAGAGAACACAGAGAATAGGTCAACTGGAACATGTATGACAACAGCAATGTTGGAGAGAACATGTATGACAACAGCAAAGATGGAGAGAACACAGAGAAAGGATCAACTTGAACATGTATAACAACAGCAATGTTGGAGAGAACACAGAGAAAGGGTAAAGTGGAACATGTATGGCAACAGCAATGTTAGAGAGAACACAGAGAAAGGGTTAACTGAACATGTATGACACAGCAATGTTGGAGAGAACACAGATACAGGGTCAACTGGAACATGTATGACAACAGCAATGTTGGAGAGAACATGTAAGTCAGACAATAGCAATGTTGGAGAGAACATGTATGACAGACAACAGCGATGTTGAAGAGAACATGTATGACAGACAACAGAAATGTTGGAGAGAACACAGAGAATGAATGAATTGGAACATGTATGACAACAGCAATGTTGGAGAGAACATGTATGACAACAGCAATGTTGGAGAGAACACAGAGAATAGGTCAACTGGAACATGTATGACAACAGCAATGTTGGAGAGAACATGTATGACAACAGCAATGTTTGGAGAGGGGAACACAGAGAAGGGTAAACTGGAACATGTATGACAACAGCAATGTTGGAGAGGGTAACACAGAGAAGGGGTCAACTGGAACATGTATGACAACAGCAATGTTGGAGAGGGTAAGACAGAGAAGGGGCCAACTGGAACATGTATGACCACAGCAATGTTGGAGAGGAGAACACAGAGAAGGGGTCAACTGGAACATGTATGACCACAGCAATGTTGGAGAGAACATGTATGACAGCAGCAATGTTGGAAGAGAACACAGAGAAGGATGTGAACTGGAACATGTATGACTGCAGCAATGTTGGAGAGAACATGAATGACAACAGCAATGTTGGAGAGAACACAGAGAATAGGTCAACTGGAACATGTATGACAACAGCAATGTTGAAGAGAACATGTATGACAACAACAATGTTGGAGAGAACACACAGAATAGGTCAACTGGAACATGTATGACAACAGCAATGTTGGAGAGAACATGTATGACAACAGAAATGTTGGAGAGAACACAGAGAATAGGTCAACTGGAACATGTATGACAACAGCAATGTTGGGGAGAACATGTATGATAACAACAATGTTGGAGAGAACATGTATGATAACAGCAATGTTGGAGAGAACATGTATAACAACAGCAATGTTGGAGAGAACACAGAGAAAGGGTTAACTGGAACATGTATGACAACAGCAATGTTGGAGAGAACACAGATAAAGGGTCAACTGGAACATGTATGACAACAGCAATGTTGGAGAGAACACAGAGAAAAGGTAAAGTGGAACATGTATGACAACGGCAATGTTGGAGAGAAACATGTAAGACAGACAACAGCAATGTTGGAAAGAACACAGAGAAGGAATGAACTGGAACATGTATGACTACAGCAATGTTGGAGAGAACATGAATGACAACAGCAATGTTGGAGAGAACACAGAAAATAGGTCAACTGGAACATGTATGACAATAGCAATGTTGGAGAGAACATGTATGACAACAGCAATGTTGGAGAGAACACAGAGAAAGGGTCAACTGGAACATGTATGACAACAGCAATGTTGGAGAGAACACAGAGAAAGGGTCAACTGGAGCATGTATGACAACAGCAATGTTGGAGAGAACACAGAAAGGATAAACTTGAACATGTATAACAAGAGCAATGTTGGAGAGAACACAGAGAAAGGGTAAAGTGGAACATGTATGGCAACAGCAATGTTGGAGAGAACACAGAGAAAGGGTTAACTGGAACATGTATGACAATAGCAATGTTGGAGAGAACACAGATACAGGGTCAACTGGAACATGTATGACAACAGCAATGTTGGAGAGAACATGTAAGTCAGACAATAGCAATGTTGGAGAGAACATGTATGACAGACACCAGCGATGTTGGAGAGAACATGTATGACAGACAACAGAAATGTTGGAGAGAACACAGAGAATGAGTGAATTGGAACATGTATGACAACAGCAATGTTGGAGAGAACATGTATGACAACAGCAATGTTGGAGAGAACACAGAGAATAGGTCAACTGGAACATTTATGACAACAGCAATGTTGGAGAGAACACAGAGAATAGGTCAACTGGAACATGTATAACAACAGCAATGTTGGGGAGAACATAGAGAAAGGGTAAACTGGAACATGTATGACAACAGCAATGTTGGAGAAGGGAACATTGAGAAAGGGTAAACTGTAATATGTGACAAAAGCAATGTTGGAGAGGGGATAAGGGTGCTTGACATCGAGACTCGGACGATCACCCGTCTTAACAATGACTGGCTCATTGAGACTCCGGCAGCTATCACTTGTTACAGTGGTTTTGATGCTGACCTATTATTTTATAACAATTGCTGCAAACAGGATCAGTTAATTCTGATCAGTTACAAGCAATGCGTACTGTGTGATTGGTTCTGCTCTTTCCCAGGCGACTCAACCATCATGTAATGTGTTCTCATGGATGTTACATTTGGCCAAGAGCACGCTGGACAAATCTGGTATCGCAAATTTTCACTATCCTTATGTTTGAAAGTCATGAATTCATGGTTTTATTTTTATAGTGGTTATTTTTCCTCTTCATCTACTTCGACACGTGAAACTGAAAACGTGCTTTTAAAGTGCTATAAAACATGAGAGTCATGTTTGGAATCTCAAATCTCTATACATAAATATGAAACGTATGAAGATATCAGGACGAATAAAGTATGAACGAATAGAGCCAAAATTACATTCGAACTCATCCGGCATCGTAGAAAGGAATGGGCTGACATCGAAAGATCCCGTGAATAAGATGCGCTTCACTTTCAGTATGCGGGGTACCTTCGAAAGGGCTTTGTCAAACTTCTCTTTCAGTTCTGAAACATAAGACAATGACGTAAGTGTGTTGTCAGTAAATATGATGCTTACTTGAGGACACACGTTTGTATTTTTAGTATTCATATTTTGCCTCTGTTTAAAATCAAACATCTTCCTCTCAGTGCATTTATCTGTCTTCTTCTCACCTTCTCTTTTTCATTTCTTCTATCACTACTGCAGCTGCTTCGTTCATTATGTCGCCCTATCTGTCTGTCTGTCCGTCCGTCCATCCATCCACCCGTCCGTCGGTCTCTCTGTCTGTTTAGTTAGCTAGCTATCCATCCACACACCCATCCACCCCTCTCTCTTTTCTGTCTGTCTGATCGTCCGTCCATCCAGTACATCCATCTACCCACCCACCCTCGCTCCCTCTCTGTCTGTCTGTCCATCCATTTATTCAACCACCCCCCCCCCCTCTGTCTGTCCGTATATCCATCCACCCACCTCCTCTCTCTCTCTCTTTGTCTGTTCGTCCGTCCATCCATTCACCCACCCCTCTCTCTGTGTCTGTCCGTCCGTCCATCCACCCACCCACCCCCTCTTTCTCTATCTGTCTGTCCGTCCGTCCATCCACCCTCTGTCTGTGTCTGTCTGTCAATCCATCCATTCACCCACCCCTCTGCCTGTCTGTCTGTGTCTGTCTATCTGTATGTCTGTCAAACTGTCCGTCTGCCAGCCTTTCTATCTGTCTGTATATGTGTTTGTCTGCCAAGGTACCTACTTACTTATCTGTCCATCTGTCTATGCATCCATCTAGGATCCTCCATCCATCTACATGTTTTAAAAAATATGTATCTTTCTGTTTATCTCTCTCTCTCTCTCTCTCTCTCTCTCTCTCTCTCTCTCTCTCTCTCTCTCTCTCTCTCTCTCTCTCTCTCTCTCTCTCTCTCTCGCTGTCGTCTATCTATTTATCTGCATAACTCTCTGTTTATCATCTGATATGTCATTGGAAAATGTACAGATAATGTGCTAAATGAACAGAAACAGTACACATGAGGAATGAGAATGCATTAGGTGTCTTCACAGTAACAGTCAAACGTTCCACCGGGGACAACCGATCAACAATATTGTCCTAGTAACCGTCCGTTAGCCGTCTCCCTGGTCTAGGTGTTACACAATTTTCTCCGAAATCCCGTATACTCTTGTGAGTAACGTTAAGTTGCGCGAGAATCGGTAGCAGCACCACATAACCAATAGGCTGGTCTATACAAGTATGGGAGCAGTACCACATAACCAATAGGCTGGTCTATACAAGTATGGGAGCAGCACCACATAACCAATAGGCTGGTCTATACAAGTATGGGAGCAGCACCACATAACCAATAGGCTGGTCTATACAAGTATGGGAGCAGCACCACATAACCAATAGGCTGGTCTATACAAGTATGGGAGCAGCACCACATAACCAATAGGCTGGTCTATACAAGTATGGGAGCAGCACCACATAACCAATAGGCTGGTCTATACAAGTATGGGAGCAGCACCACATAACCAATAGGCTGGTCTATACAAGTATGGGAGCAGCACCACATAACCAATAGGCTGGTCTATACAAGTATGGGAGCAGCACCACATAACCAATAGGCTGGTCTATACAAGTATGGGAGCAGCACCACATAACCAGCACGCCTCAGTTTGTGAAGTGGGGTCTGTTACTGAACCTTTTACTTGAGTTTGGGTAAGATCAAAAGTGCCGCTGTTAACCTGCAAGTTTCCCATACCTCTATAATATGGTGACACGCTGATGTTGCTGGCTGGTTTTGCCAGATGATAAAGACTTATACTTTTCCAGAAATACGTCTGAAGATCATATCTTTTCGTTTTGGGAACGTTAGTGCGAGCATTTATTACTGAAAGAGCCAGCACATGTGTCTAGTGGGGTATGATTGGCAAGCTGTGTGCTGTCTAGCCCGCGCCTTGGTCTGATGGTTAGGTCGTTATGTTGACAATTGACATGAGCACCGTCGGATAATTCAGTCAGTTCTCGACGTTCACTACGGGAGGGAAAGACTGACCTGCCGTGCACTCAGGCCTACACAGTGTGATGGTCCCAACATTCTACATATCCACAGTTAGGTTCCCACTATGGGATTGTATTTTGTGTGCCGTGTGGACAGAAATCCACAAGAGATCTGACCAAGCAATGACAGTAGCTAGGATGAAAACAAATATGTATAGAGATTAATCATTGTACATGAATATAATCAGTAATGTTTCATCATCAGGTTATTTTCCTTAGGAAGCATCCCTTGATATGTTAAACTCCTCACTTACAGAACCTGATTTATGATTTGTTTAAGTCCCCGCTAATCACTGGTATCATGAAGGCTAATAGACTACAATGGCTGGGGCATATAGAAAGAATGGAAGATAATAGGGAAACAAAACTCGCTTACACTCAGGAAATAAATGACCGTAGACCCCGAGGTAGACCAAGAAGGCGGTGGAGAGATAATACATGTACAGACCTACAAGCACTTGGAATTAACGACTGGCAAGAGAAGGTCCACCAGAGAGACGAATGGAGACAGATTGTATTTGCAGAAAAGAACCTCAATGGCTCGGAACGCTGAAGAAAAAGAAGAAGAAGAAGAAGAGTATGTGCCTATTTATGACCAAAGCATCGGCCACGCCATCTTCTCTCGCCAGTCCGAAGACAGTTAAAGTGCTAGGGGGATATGTTGTACGTGTTGCCATTATCCGAGAAGGATGGGCACATCCTACACTTTGGAAGGCTGTCTCATCGTACGTGCAAACAGTGGCATTTCGCTGGCTGGAGAACAAACATGTGATTATAACAGATGCACATAGAATGCTGGGAAAGGTGAAGGCAAACATGCCTCGCGCAGTGTGGCATGCTTCAATTACAAATCAAAGATAATAGAGCACCTATTAGATCTTGTCCCAAGGACATGGTAGTGTGGTGGGAAACGATCAGGCGGACAGACTGGCATTATTAGACAGCAACGGGCACCGTTAGTATTTGGACTACTTCGCTAGCTGTTGAAGAGTAAGGTAGCAGTCCGTATGGGAATGTCCGGAGTGATGTGATGTTAGTTCTTGTACTCAACTCAACTAGGCTTCAACTAATGGGCAGGAATACATATATCTGAATCAGGACAATATTGTAGTTGTGTTTAACAGCACAGTAATGCATACTTACTGCACACATTGCTATGTTTCTTGTAATCGCTTTTCTGACAGTTCTTGCCACAGTAGCTTGCCATTTTGCATCGTGAACATTTGAGCACTGGGCCATCCTTAAACAGAATGAACATTTACCTAACGTGGAAGAGCTCTTAGCGCTGCCAGAACGTTCTTCTGCCAGTTTGGGATCATACTTCACAATCTCCAACCCTGACAACGCAGTCTCTAGAGGCATTTTCTGTAGCAGATGCTGTAATTGGCGAAGATGTTGCGTTGTTTTCTTCGTTGGTGTTACTTGGCTTATCTTTATTGTCTCTCACGCTAGCACCGTTAGAATCCTCTGAATTTTGACCAGTTTTGGATTCAGCTTTCCTTGTATTCCACCAACCCTTCCCAAAATTCTCCCCGGACTGTACTTTCTGGTCTGCTGTTACAGCTCCGCCAAACTGCCCGCCAGCAATCGAAAACTTTACAGCTGATTCCTCACTTACCTTTTTGTTTTGCTCTGTTACCTTAGGACCGCAAGAACCGTTGCTTTTATGTTTCCCATGCTCGGTCGTGTTGTTTTTCTGTACGTTTACCGACTTTGGCTTCCCAGCTCCCACTTGTATTTCATCATTGTCTTCCTCCTCGTTGCTGTTTTCATTCACGATCCTGGCTTCACTAAAGCTGCTAGTTCGCAGCGTTCCGTCTTCGTTCAGACACTTGGCTTTCTCCTTCACCTTTTGCAAGCGTTGACCTTCCTCTTCGGTCAGCCGTTCGAGCCGACCTTTCATGAGCCCAATGATGTTACAAAATTTTAAGTGGTCGTGGCGATCATCCTCTAGGCATTGTACGCAGCAGTACCTGTGCGAGAAGATGGTAATAAGGTGTGGTTAACATTCGCATCGCATGTATCAGTAAAGTGTCATTAAAAAGTAGTCAATTGACACGCAGTTGGGGCATAATGGAAATATCATGTTAGCCCCATCTGTTCGGCTCACTGGAGGTAACATCGTCAGTGCTGCGTGTTTACTTTCCCAGAGACATCTTGTACCATTGCACTAGGCCAGGTCCGCATTTGTCGGAAATAAGTAAATACTACCACAAGGAACCTAATACCACAGTCAGCGAGTCTACACCACGATTCAAATAAATACATATTGTGTGAAGAACTCTTAGTATATACTCTGTAAAACAGCTCTGATATATGTACACTTTTCGGAGTGAATTTTCGGGCAGTCAGCTTCAGTTGTATTTGTCAATGTTGAACCATGTTTCAAGTAACTTAAAGTGCACGGTGCACTGAAAAAAGTCAAATTAAACTAAAATATACATATGCCGGTTGTTCAGAAAGCAGTGGCAAACAATTGAACGTAAACTTGCCAAGAAATCACAAGCCAAAAATGCTGGAGTTAACTTCTTTTTTTTTTTTAAATAATATGTTGTTCATATATCCAATGTAAACGAATGTTGGCATTGACTGGAGTATAGCAGAAAAAGCTGCAACTCTAGGCTTGTACATAACAACTTCTCTACTAAGACGGTCATTCTTAGTTATCTCAAAAACTACAGCTGATAGAAAAAAAATCTGATTACATTTTTGGAACCAGCAACACAAAATTATCCCAAGAGCAGCTATAAAATGTAAGGCAACAAAATGTTTGTATGCCAGCGTTATTATCATTGAGTAGCTGTTCTTCCAAAAGATCCTAATCTATTTTTATACGTTCTTCTAGAGCGTTTTCTATTGACATAAGCATGCTCCATGGTCTGGTCTTCGCTGAACACATTGCCTCTCCTGTCACACACATGAAATCAGAGCAAGATCAAATACACACATTGATGGGAGGTCACAACAATTACGTTTAAAAATTAATAACAGCTGGAAACAAGATTTTTTGCATATCCTTTA
The DNA here is from genome assembly GCA_014155875.1 of Cepaea nemoralis. Lineage (NCBI taxonomy): Eukaryota > Metazoa > Mollusca > Gastropoda > Stylommatophora > Helicidae > Cepaea > Cepaea nemoralis. The sequence goes on from JACEFZ010002636.1 coordinate 177,900, forward strand.
CAGGACATTGCTGTCAACACCAGCATCTTTCAGCTGTATGTTGATTTTTTGGCAAGATTACGCTCAGTAGTTTGCCATTGCATTTCTGAGCGGCCGGCTCACATACCCCGTAAGTTACCGATGCGATTCGAACCACTGCTGATTCTCACCGTCATCACGTTACCCACGAGAGTATACGAGATTACGGAGAAAAGTCATAACCTCTAAGCCACGAAGCCGGCGGAAACAAGATAAAGAGAATAAATCAAGTAAATTATAAACCGAACTCCGTGAAACCTCACATCTAGAGGTGGAACCATATACCTTAAAGTAAGAATACAATAGAAAGACAGCGCTAGAAAATGTAAAGTAGTCAAAAGAAATTAAAACTAGTGTCAAACATTTAATTTTAAAGTGAAATCCTACTGCCTTATGAATCAAAGGTGTAGAATGACTAAAACCAATTACAAATCAACTGCGCAGAAACAGAAGGTCTACAATGGTATGACAGAATCACTAATTAGAACGGAAAAATTCCAGCCAATAATGATGTTAGATAAATATTTCTGCGCTGGATAGGATAGAGAGAAACATTCCAGCCAATCATGATGTTAGATAAATATTTCTGCGTTGGATAGGATAGAGAGAAACATTCCGGCAAATCATGATGTTAGATAAATATTTCTGCGTTGGATAGGATAGAGAGAAACCATGAGAATAATACAACTAGAATGTCCTTCAACTTGAACCCACAGGACAAGCCAAATAGAAGGCGATCCAACAGCACGCGGAGAAGATAATTACAAACATAGAATAATAATATGCGAATGGCATGGGTCGATCTGCAGTAGATAGCAAACTATAGTTCATAAATAATACACATACGTGAGAAGAAGAAAGACGTGAGAAGAAGAAAGTAGAGACCCGAGGACGTACTAGACAACATAACATTTCAAAGCTTTAGTTACCGACCGGGATTCGAACCTTTCGAACCCCTGGTGTCTTCATTAGTCAGGTCTATAATACACGACAACCCATAACTATGGAATACGGACAGAATTCGAAGCTAACCATTGATATAGCACCATGGGGCTCAGAATTTTACATTAAACCAGCATAAGTCAAAGAACAAACATACAAACCCACCGGACTGTAATGCGGTGTCCAGTATATTAACGAACATGTAAAGAAGAGAAATGATTAGTCGGTTCAATTGTTGTACACATATTACTCGGGATTATCAATTGGGGAACCCTTTGGGACCACTAAGACAGATCACGTATCGACGTGAACTGGTTAAGGACCCGTGCTCCCAAAGGCGATGACGAGCAGAAGGAAGTCGGTACCACTTAGAGAGTTTAACAAATTATGTCGGGATGTGTGTATTCTATTCCATTCCACACTTCACAGCAGGGGTGGCCAACACGAGGCCAGCGGGCCGCATGCGGCCCGCCGGGAGTCATGTTGCGGCCCGGGGAGCTAGGTCAAATGAACATAAATGTTAACTTTATTGTACATATCACCAACAGAACGTTACATCATGAGTTGTTCGTATCATATATTTTTAAATTATAGCTAAGAGAAATTTGAAATATCTCGCATTTGTTTTGAAAAAAAAAAAAATATTGGTTTTGAGCTATTTTAAATATCCCGCATTTTCGGGAAAATTCTTAGATTTTAGCTGTTTCAAATATCCCGCTATGTGACACTCAAAGTTACTTAGTTTTTTTGTCCGACACTAGGTGTTGATACAATTTAATATGAGACTTCAACTTCTGATATATATGTTCTGTGGTTTTCGGCGTCTTCGGGAAGCTCGCAAGGCTATCGGGCTCAAATAATCATAACTACTTTCAGTCCAGCTTGACAAAGTTCCGTGTTATTCTGTAGTTTCGTTCTATTATCGCCACTGCGTTTGGAGAGATTTTGCGATCAACGTTAAAATACATATTTATAATATTTATAATACGAGGTAAACCTACTTTAACCAAGTATTCTGTCACATTATCATCAAGTGCCTTGCCAGCTGGCGTAGGCGTTCATAGCTCTCCACAGATCTCGGTCTTTGCTGTTCTGGATCAACTCTGCCGATGATATTCCTCCATGCCACCGCCTCAGTCCGTCCAGCATCTTTTCTCTTGCTCTGTCTCTGCCTCTTTTCCCCTCGACCTTTCCAGTTGTCACGATGTTCTCTAATGCCTCTCTTCTCATCACATGACCAAAGAAAGCTGTCTCTTTCTTATTGTTGTATATAGTATTCTAGTTTCAATAGCCTCTTTCAGGCAATCGTTGTTAGTTACTCTGGCAGTTCAAGAAATTCGCAACATTCGTCTCAAAAACCACTACTCTGTTGCTTTTAAGTTCTTGCTAATTTGTTAATTTTCATTCCAAGATTCGCTGCCATACAGCAAAACTGGTTCTATATAGTATCCTGTCTACTATATCGATTCTATAGGTAAGTAACCTCTGAAACGTTTTATTTACGTAATTTAAATTAATTATTATTAATTAGTATTACCCGTGGTGTTTTTTTTTTTTTTTCAGTTGAAAACAAAGACCTACCATAGCGTCAACTAGTAAAGATGTTGGACCAAAGAAGAGAATAATCACAGAAGAATTAAGAAGTTTTCAAGACAGGTCGACTATAAACTATTTTTTTTTTCGTGGAAATTAAAACAAAGCCCATATGCTTGATATGCCACGAATCTGTTTGTTTTGAAAGAGTTTAACATCAAACGGCACGTGGAGACTAAACATTCAAATAAGTTTGATAAGTACAAAGGGCAATTTCGACAAGACCAAGTAAATAACTTTCTTCTTCTTCTTCTTCTTCTTCTTCTTCTTCTTCTTCTTCTTCTTCTTCTTCTTCTTCTTCAGCTTTCCGAGCCATTGAGGTTCTTTGCTGCAAATACAATCCGTCTCCATTCGTCTCTCTGGTGGACCTTCTCTTGCCAGTCATTGATTCCAAGTGCTTGTAGGTCTGTACATGTATTATCTCTCCACCGTCTTCTTGGTCTACCTCGGGGTCTACGGTCATTTATTTCCTGAGTGTAAGCGAGTTTTGTTTCCCTATTATCTTCCATTCTTTCTATATGCCCCAGACATTGTAGTCTATTAGCCTTCATGATACCAGTGATTAGCGGGGACTTAACAGATCATAAATGTCTTTGTTACTTCTTCTTTTCCACTCTCCACTTTGTGTATCCCTAACGGGTCCAAAGATGCGTCTTAAAATTTTGTTCTCAAAGGTTTGTAACAAGGCTTCGTCTCCTTTCGTTGTACTCCAGGTTTCAGAGCCATACAGCACAACTGGTCTGATCAGTGTTTTGTATATTGTGATTTTGGTGTTACGAGATAGCGCCTTTGATTTTAGTAGATGTTGTAGTGCATAGTATATCTTATTTCCAGAGTTGATTCTAGTTTGTATTTCTTCCCTTATGATGTTGGAGCAGTTGAAGATTGTACCCAGGTATTTGTATGTTTTTGTTCTTTTAATGGTCATATTATCTATTTGTATGTGGCCAGAGTTTAAGTAAATGACTTTAGAAAAAAAATTCTGCGCCACAAAAGATATTTACTAGAGCGGTTTCTGAGTCAACATGCTATGTAAAAGCTAGTTATGCAGTAGCCATGATACTAGGAAAAAAATCGAAGCCATATTCAGATGGTTAAATGGTTAAGGAATATTTGGAGAGCGTCGTTGAAATTCTGTGTCCAGAAAAGAAGAAGGATTTCTCAAAAATAAGTTAGTCTTGTCAGACGATTACTAGGCGTGTAGACGACATTGGAAAACTATTGAAGATAATTTGAAAAGTCGAGAATCTGAGTTTATATTTTATGCTCTAGCATTGGATGAAAGCACATATATGGCAGATACTGCCCAACTGGCAATTTTTATCAGGGGTGTTGATGTCCATTTTAAAAAAAAAAAGACAGAAGAATTAGCGGCACTGTATCCACTTAAGGACACTACTAAATCACGAGATTTTTAGAGGCAGTTACATCGACATTGAATCGCTCTTCGTTACAACTTAACTTATCGGGCTCAACAACGGATGGTGCTCCAGCAATGGTTGGGAAATACGAAGGTTGAGTAAAATTAATTGAAAATGAGGCCTCCAAAGTCGGTAATACTGCAAAGCTAAATTTTCATTGCATTATTCATCAGGAGAACTTATGTTCGAAGTCCCTAAAAATGAACCATGTCATGAAAGTGGTCGTAAAATAAAGATATTAATTAAATTAAACGGGTTGAATCAGCGTCAGTTCCAAGAATTTCTAAAGTCTTTGGACTCAGATTATAATGACGTTACATTTTATGCAGAAGTAAGATGGCTGACCCGTGCCAAAATGTTGCAAAGAGTGTTTGATTTGCAGCAAGAAATACAATTATTTCTTTGCAAGCAAGTCAAAAAGTATCCCTGAGTTTGAAGACAATGAGTGGGATTGCGACTTTGCATTTCTGGTTGATATAACTAGCCAGCTAAATGACGTTAATACTCGTCTACAAGGGAAAGATCAATTAATTAATAAGATGTGTGATCATATTTCTGCATTTCAAATGAAACTTGGTCTTTGGGAACAACAGTTGAGGACAAAAATAATTTACTCACTTTCCTACATTGACATTGCAACCACACGTCACACAGGAGGCGGCGGATAAATACGTTTCTTTGATATCTGACTTAAACATTGAATTTGAAAACCGATTTCAGGATTTAAAACAAAAAACATCCTGTGCTGTTTTGTGCATTTGCAACGGAAAGACTTGAATTTATTACCAAGAAGATTACAAATGGAACTCTGTGAAATGTATAGTTATACAGTTACAGAAGAAATTCCATCAAGTTGGTTTGGAAGAGTTCTATAAAACGTATTTGGACAAGGATAAATATCCTGCGTTTTACAAAGTCAATGGTTTCTCTATTTGGAAACACTTATGCGTGTGAACAGCTTTTTAGTCGCATGAAGCACATCAAATCACAAGTCACAAGTGAGAACACGAATTACCGATGTTCATTTGGAAAACTTTGCATGTAGCGACAACATCAGTCGAGATCCATTTTATGCACTTAGTTAGTTAGTTAGTTAGTCGACAGATCATCCTCATTGCACATCGAACCATTCAGTCCATAAGTGCTCGGATCCCCTCCTCAGCAAATCCCGCAACGTGTAGCGGCTAACGACGCCAGTTCTGTGTTGGTTTATCAATCTTCTTTGGCTTCTTGCGTAGTGTTCTTGTTTGGCCACCCCTCTTTTAATTTGCTGCTCTCGCAGTCTGGCCATTGTTGTAGATTCACAGTCATCACTTGGTTCTCGCAAAAGCCTTACTTCTCGTAGAGCATTCAGAATGTCGGCCTGGTCCATGGCGCGTCCGCCCTCCACAGTAGCCTCACCTGCGAGCTTGTCAGCCCGCTCATTTCCTTGTACTCCCGCATGCCCTGGCACGAAGATGAAACTAATCTTTGCCAGTCGAGACCGCTCCAGAGGCAGCAACCATTCTCTTCGGATCGACCCCTCCTCTATCCTCTTGATCATGTTCATTGAGTCGCTAAGGAAACAAGCCCTAGTGAATGTCTGTGTCTCGAGCCATGTTATTGCTTTACTTACTGCCATGACTTCCATGGTCAGGCTACTTGTGGTTTCAGTGAAAGCACCAGAGTCCTCCTTCACAATTCTCCCTCCGGCCCGAGCTGTAAAGGCCCATGAGCTTCTCACATGTCGGACGACCGACCCATCTGTGTAGATGACCGCGTCACCGTCTAGCGAATTCTCGAAAATCAACGCTTGTACTTCAGCCTCAACAGCAGCCGGATTTTCTTGTCTGCATTTTCTATCTAGTTGGATGCAAACTGAAAAGGATGTGCAGAAGTCTGTTGGCACTTGCACCCACTCCTCGCCAGGTTCTAAGTCCTCAAGTGAACACACCTGTTGAAGAATGTCTTCGGCTTGACCCATCCACGACCGTCCTCTTTTTAACCTGCTGCCCTTCACCTTCCTAATTTCACTATGCAGTGGATGTTGTGTGTTTGCGTTAATTCTGAGGTAGGCGCGTGCCCTGCAACCTTGTATTCTCTCTTCAATGGTTGGAAAATCAAGAAGGTAGCGCATCGCCCTGCATGCTGTATCTCTTGTACATCCAAGAATAATTCGCATAGCTTCATTCTGTATCCTTTCCATCCTTTCTATCTGCTTATGGCTGAGAGTCAGGATTGCCATTGCATACTCCAAAACAGACATGACCAGCCCCTCGTACAGAAGACATAGATGGCGCTGCTCACAGTTTGCTGCCGCCATCACCCGCATCGCTGCCAAACCCCGCTTGGCCTTTGTTATCACCTGGTCTATGTGCACATTATAAGCAAGGCTTCGATCAAACCGTATCCCCAGGTAATTCATTGCCTGCGTTCTTTCCACCGTCTCTGAACACAGCATTACAGTTGGTGTTGGAGTGTTGACAATATGATTATTCAACGAGAACCAAGTCACTGTTGCCTTTGTTGGGTTGACCATTGCCCCAGCTTCATCACACCAAGTACTTATGCGATTGAGTTCGGTTTGTAGTTCCACAGCAACCTCCTCTCTATCCTTACCCTGACGATACACTAAAACATCATCGGCATATGACAATGTCCTGCCAGGTCCAGTGATCTGCTCACTGGTGATTCTCACTGTGTAGGCGTTGAACAGTACCGGAGATAATGGTGATCCCTGTGGTAGGCCAGGATATATTGTTGTTGGTTCCGAAGTCCAACTGCCACATCTAAAAACTACTTTCCGTTGGAAGAGGGCTGCAGCGATCCAACTAAGGAGGAATGGACTTACGTTTAGTTCGAGAAGCTGAAACATTAAAAAATCCAGTGGTACTCTGTTGTATGCGTCCTCAAGATCAATCGCTGCAGCAACGGTTTCAGTGCCTGAGTGGAAACCTTCATAGACATCCTGGGCAAAGACTGCTGCATTGGTCCAGGTTTCTCTTTTGGACGGTACCCACCCAGGGTAGGTGGGAAAACACCTTGCCTCTCTAGTTGGCTTGATATTTTCCTGGCAATTACCTTCTCCAGCAGCTTGCCTATTGTATTCTGCATGGTTATAATTCGATATCCCTGAATTTTTTTGTGGTCTTTGTCAGGCTTCGGCAAGGGAATCAGATAGCTGTGTAACCATTCCTCCTTGATGCTAGCACTCCCTATACTGTTGTTGTACATGTCTGCTAGTTTCTCTAGCTCATTGTCGGTACACCTATTTATGTCGTCGTATCTTATGCCATCAGGACCTGGAGCACTGTTTTTTGATCGTCGAAGCACAGCCTTGATTTCTTTCACTGTCACTGTGTCTTCATCCGAAGTGTTCTGGGCCTTGCATCTGTCTGAGGTGACCTCCTTGGCCAGATTTCGGCCTCCCATGTCTGTCTGGTTGCTCTGCTCAAGGTAGCGTTCAAAGAGGGCTTTGCCCTTGTCCTCGTCAGTCCTCTGCCAGATGAGGTCAGCACCTTGGAAGTCAGAAATGCTCTTATTCTTGACTACACCACTCATGCTTTTATGTAGTCGCCAGAACAATTTCAGTGACTTGTCTGTGCTTACTCTTTGACACACCTCTGCCCATTTTTCGCTTTTAACAACCTTGACCAGTTTTTTGAAATAGCTTACTTTTGTGTGCATCTCTCTTTCTAAGTGCAAGCAGGGACTAGGATGACCAGCTCTGTTCTTCTTGGCATTTTGCCATCTCCTTACAGCACTACGCTTATCCACCCAAGCCTTCTCCACCTCGAAACTCCACCACGGTGGCTGCTCCCAGCTTTTTTTCCTGCCCTGAAACGTTCTGCGCTTGTCACGTCTTATTTTACTCACCACATCTTGCCCTGTACTGTCATACTGGAACGTCTTTACCTTTAGCTTGTGCTGCCTGGTTCTGCCTTTCTCCACCAGTATGCTGCAAGGGTGGTGGTCGCTGCCATGGTGTCCTAGGACACCCCATCTACACACTGTAGTGAGTGAAGGTGAAACTAGCGCCAGATCAATAGCACTGTCCTCATCGCCCGGACGGCTTGCTGTCCTGGTGACACAGCCACTGTTGATACAAACCAGGTCGATGGTTTCCAGTGCAGTCTCGAGCTCCTCCCCCTGTGTATTGGAGGAAGTGTTTCCCCATGATCTGCCTTTAGCGTTGAAGTCACCACAGAAAATAACATTTCTCTCGTGGCCTAATATGCCACTTAAGCACTGCCACTTCTGGGCGTCCACACTGGCATTGCGGGCATAAACATTAACCAACACGAATGGTATACTGGAATGAACTCTCAACGCCTGTATTTGTATATCGTCACTGTCCCAACTGGACATGTCTAGCTCTGACGCCACCATGCTGTCGCGAACGAGAATCGCCATTCCCAGATGTCGTCTGTTGTAGAAACATTTGAAGCCGGCAATTTGGAGTAGCTGATCGCCCAGTCTCGTCTCCTGGAGTGCTACAATGTCGTTCCTGTAAACTAGGGTTTCTAAAATAGAGCCCCGTTGTTTTACACTGGCACAGTTCCAATATAGAATACGGATATTCCTGAGTCCTAGACGGTGACACTTGAGTCTAAAACGCCTCAAACCACCACGCTTAACTTGCTTCTTTCTCCCTGCGCGGCTACCACGCCGCTTCGGTATGTTGACTGCTGACCGCTACGAAGAACACACGTTGTTCCGCCATGTTGAAAAAACGTAAACAGACTGAGAAAACCACACACGCTGCTGAAAATTCACTCAAGGATGGCTTCGCTCGATGCACGAACTCCGTAGCACCCGCGCAGATCTTGAGTAGAAACTCCTGGTTTTACATCCTGGCACACCAATTACACGCAAGAGACGAATAAATCCATCCCCTACGCGAAAAAGTAAACGATCACAAAACAACACGACCGTCCGTCGCCATCTTGAAACCGGAAATATGAACTTAGTTCTGCAAAACAAAGTCAGATGTCTCACTTTTAAATATTTTAAAATTGTCTAATAAATATGTTTGATTCTAAGTTGTTTTATTTTCTTCAAAAGAAAAAAAGAATATACCTGTTTCTTATTTTTTTTTTTTAAACATTACACCAGGTAAGCGTTTGACCACTATCTCACCTACTGGGAAGCAATGATGTGGTCGAAGGTGTAGATCGTTTGCTTGTTTACTTTAATTAACAATTAGGTGCGTGGCCCGGCAGGAAATTTTATTTCTGAAATTTGGCCCGCCTGCTGAAAAGGTTGACAGGGGTGCCTTAGATACTTACTTAAACTCCAAACACCTTTCGCACATGACGAATTCGTTCAGTCCTTTCTTGCATTTGATGCACCGATTTCTCTCTTGAAGTTCCTTAATCTGCATCCATTTTTTAATGTCGCAATCCATGTTATCTGTTAGATAAAATATACATGAATAATATGCTCTCTGTCTGTCTGTCTGTCTGTCTGTCTGTCTGTCTGTCTGTCTGTCTGTCTGTCTGTCTGTCTGTCTGTGTCTCTCTCTCTCTCTCTCTCTCTCTCTCTCTCTCTCTCTCTCTCTCTCTCTCTCTCTCTCTCTCTCTCTCTCTCTCATGTTATATTTCCTTTCTAATATCTGTGAGTTGGAATGTGGCCAATATTCCATCACAATGCCTGGGCAGAGCTTCAGAGAAACATGTGGCGCCGACATGACATGTCCCCTCTCTCGGCCTAGTCTTGTGTATTCCAGAGGAATGGGTAACCAATACGTCTGGCACAAGGTAGGCTGCAGACGCTGGCGGCGCAGCGTCAATGCTCCGAGACCTCGCCACCACGAGCCGGTGGCGAGTTATGGCCAAACCCTGACACCCAAGGGCCCGGCTTAGAGGCGTTCAGCCAAGTCCCACAGGTGAGGGCCTCGTACGAGCCCGGACGAAAAGGGCGTGCACATCTGTCGATCACAGGTGTCCGGACCTGTGTAAAGCGTGCACTATCGTCAGACTCTCCACCTGACTTTAAGCGGACCCCGCGACCAGCGGGAATAGGCCCACCAGAGCTGCCGCAAGAGATATTGCCTGTCTATTGCAAGCAAATCCCCTATCCTTCCACTGTGCGGATCTCGCGACCGGCGAGAATAAGCCCGCAGGAGACTATGCTCGTCTGCTGCGAACAAATCTCTACCGAGACTGAATAAGTAAAGAAACGATAAAAGTAGTGGTATTTCAATTGCGCTTGCGCTCCCACCTATGCTACACCCTTCATGTGTCTTAACAAAGTCGGACTAGAGTCAAGCTCAACAGGGTCTTCTTTCCCCGCTGATTCTACCAAGCCCGTTCCCTTAAGTAGTGTCGTTTTAAAATAATTCCAAATTGCTACGATTTTTTCCAAGTTTTCTCGTTGTTTGTTGAATGCTGTTTCCATCTCGTATTTTAGATTCGATATTATCACTGCATCCTCTATTCTATTCTCTATTGATGACTTCTGAGGTCACTGTGCTAGGTACTTGTGTCCAAATCGTATATCTCAGATGTAAGACAACTGGACGATAGTCTGTGTCTATAATTATAAGTAGTATTACTACAGGGCTCTTTATTTTTTTATTTGTCTTGTGTATAGTTCAAACATCTTCTCTTAACTAACTTACTACTGCCATCAAATATCAAACGCCCGCACATCTCCACCTTTCATGTTAGCAGCAATTGGTCCATGCCAAATAGTTCAGCAGGCTGCAACATCACGTACACAAATTCAGTCAGAAAATGCAAACATACATAAAAAGTCACATAAAGAAAAAAAGAATTAGTGAACCAAGAAGAAAAGAAACTCTTTTAGGAGAGATATGACGCGTTGCCAAGAAAGCCGCGAGGACTAGGGCGCTGATTAAATTCCTTTTACCCATGGAAATCTCCAGCATTGGCACTTGCAATGTTAAAACTATGTATGCACCTATAAAGACAGCGCAAGTCGTAGAAGAAATGAAATATTATAAGATTTGCATTTTGGGATTGTACGAAGTAAGGTAGAACGGAACCGGCACGCAGTATCTAAGCACAGATGAAATAGTGCTGCACTCAGGTCCAGGGCCCTGATGAAATTTCTTTTACCCACGAAAATCTCCAGGTCATAAAGAGGAAAATTCGCCCTCCCCTTCCCAGTAAACGAATGGCGTTAACCAAAGAGGCAAAGGAAGCATTATTAGAATAGGAAACAGTGAGCTCTAGAATGATAACAGCAAGATTTTGAACTTAAAAAATAAAAGAAAAGAAAAGAAACATTGACGAAAAGCTGAACGCAGGGAATAACAGAGCTATAGGAATATCGATATATGAAGCCCATAAGCTGGCACTCTCCCGCTGTTTATACTTCACCTCGACACCGTAAGGTACACGAGGAACATGATGAGATGAGAGATGAGTGACCCAATGTTAAGCACCAACAAATGATGCAGAGAAATCAATTAAGAAATAATTTTGCGTAAAATTTCAAAGCCATAATTGACAATTTAAGAAATGACAGTATCATAATTCTGATGGGTAACCTAAATGCTAAACTATGACCGGATAACACTGGTTACGAAGAGGTCATGGGGAAACACGAACTAGGGGTAATGAATGAAAATGGAGAACTATACACCAATGTTTGCGAAGTGAAGCAATACTTCATAGACGGGAGATTTTTCTTCACAAAAGAATCCATGAAGCCACACAGACCTAACCCGGATACAAACGGGAAAACCAGAGTGATCATATCTGTAATAATAATACACTTCGACCCTCTCTACCTATATGATGTAAAGGTCGTTTGAGGTGCAGATGTAAATTCGGACCACCATTTGCTGATACGTAAAATTAAATTAACACTCAAAATATATATATAACATCTCATAAACATGGAATCCAATATAATGTAGGCTATCTCAGAAACCAAGGAACAACAGTATGTGATCTTTAATCAGTACCAGATTTTGCAGCACACAGTAAACGAGAAAAGCACGAAAAAGAGTTGGCAACATGCTAAAAGCATTTGGAGATACAGTATTGTGTATGAAAGTCCTGGAAAGAAAGGAACTAAAACATAAAGCATGGATAACGCCGGAAACGTTCATGAAAATAGAAGAAACGAAAAATAAAAAGTCGGACTTAATTAAAGTACTGCTGAAGTCAGAGCCCAAGAAAAATATACAGAAGCTTATAAAGAAGTTAAGAAGCCGACAAGAGCGGAAAAAAGGAAATATTTAGATGTCCTAGCAAGCGAGGCAGAGTATTCACCAGCTAAAGAAAACCGGAGAGACCTTTACAGAATGAAGCTATAAAGCAAAATGAACTTGGTAGGAACATATAGTCATGCGGACTTATCAGAAATTATCATCATCAAGTGCCCTGCCAGCTGGCGTAGGCGTTCGTGGCTCTCCACTGATCGCGATCTTTGGTTTTCTGGATCAACTCTGCTGCTGATATTCCTCCATGCCACCGTCTCAATCCATCCAGCATCATTTCTCTTGATCTGCCTCTGCCTCTCTTCCCCTCCATCTTTCCAGATGTCACGATGCTCTCCAATGCCTCTCTTCTCATCACATGACCGAGGAAAGATGTTTGTCTCTTTCTTATTGTTGTACATAATGTTCTAGCTTCATTAGCCTGTTTCAGGCAATCGTTGTTAGTCATTCTGGCAGTCCAAGGAATTCGCAACATTCGTCTCAGGAACCACAACTCTGTTGCTTCTAATATCTTCATAATTTGTTCACTTACAATCCAAGATTCACTGCCATACAGCAAAACTGGTTCTACATAGCATTTCAGTACTCTCTTTCTTACATTCAGTGGTAATGACTTATTGCATAAGATACTCTTCATTTTCTGAAATGCGGCTTTTGCTTGCCATATTCTGCTTTTAATCTCTGTTGTACATCTTCCATCTGATGTTATCTTGTAAATGCCCCAGGGTATCTAAAATGATCCACTTGGTTAAGAATTGTTCCTTCTATCTCTATGTCACATTTTGGTGTCACCATTTATTTATTTTTTTTATATCACCATTGTTCTGTTTTCTTGATATTAAAGGAGAGTCCTTTCCTTGCACTTTCGGTTACTACAGTGTCCAACATTTGTTGTAGGTCTGTTGCATTATCCGCCAACAATACTGTGCCATCTGCATAGCGTATATTATTTATATTAAAACCTCCATCTAGTATTCCTGGCATCTCTTTGATCTCTCTCCTTATTACTTCGTTATATAGGGAGAGGAGATCTGGTGACAAGATACACCCCTGTCGTACTCCTAGCTTTATCTGTTCGTAACTACCCTCTTTATTTCCCATTTTAACTGCTGCTACCTGGTTCGAGTAAATATTCTTTATTATTCTTAAATCTGTACCATCAATGCTGATATCTTCCAACATTTTAATCAGTTCATCATGTTTTACTTTATCAAATGTCTTAGTATAGTCTATAAAGCACAAATATATGTCTCTCTGTTTCTCTATTGACTTTCTATTAGTATCCGTAATGTGTAAATTGCATTGTTTGTGCCCTTTCCTTCTACAAATCCATACTGTTCTTCACTAATTTCCATTTTTATTTTCTTTCTGGTTCTTCTAATTATGATTCTGAGTAGAAGCTTAGTGACATGGTTTATGAGGTTAATTGTGTGAAAATCTTCACAATCAATTGCTCCTGGTCTTTTTGGTATAGCTATAAACAAAGATTTCAGCATATCACTGGGTAAATACCCACTGCTGTAAATATCATTGAACATTTTGGTTAATATATCTACTCCAAATTCTCCCAAAACTTCTAATTATTCTACTGTGATTTCATCTCGCTCAGCTGTTTTTCATTTCTTCATATGTTTCATAACGCCACCGACTTCTTCTTTTAGAATAGGTGGATCTTCTAAGTTACCTTCTTCTGTTAATTCTTCCCTTTCTCCATCATATAATTGTCTTATATACTTATTCCACCTCTTCATTATAGCACCTTACTCCAATAATATCTTTCCTGTTTTTGATTTCAAACACCCAGTATTTATTTATTTTTTCTTCCCGTGAGCTCACTGATTTGTCTGCACATACTTTTTGTATCTTTAATGGCATTTCATTCAATTTTTTGCACTGCTCGTTTAACAAAATTTCTTTTGCCTTCCCACATTTATCTCTTATTTCTTTATTTATCTTAGCATATTCTTGTTTGTCATTTTTACTCTGTTTTCTTTTGTCCATCAGCATTAAGATTTCTTCATTCATCCATTTTTTCTTAGCTTTTTGGCTTCTCTCCGGTAATATTTCTTTACTAGTTTGATGAATGGAGTCCCTTAACATTTCCCACTGTTCATTTATACTCTGTATTTTAGCTATTGCATTGTACCTATTTTTCATAGTCACTCGGTATTGTTCTTGAATTTCTTTATCTACTTTCAGAACCTCTTTATTAAGTATCATGTTCCTAACCATTTTCCCCCTCTCTTTAATCTTACTTTTATTTGTCCACATAGTGGTACATTATCGCTATTACAGTCAGCATCAGGCATTGTCTTTACATTAATTAAAGCATTTCTAAATATTTTATTAATTAGCATGTTGTCAATTTGGTTGCGTATTTTCTTATCAGGATTTTCCCATGTGCATAGTCGTCTTTTACGTTGTTTAAACCATATGTTTCCAATTATCATATCATTGATATTTGCCCCTTCTATTAGCTTTTCCCCTCTTTCATTTCTTGTACTTAAACCATAATCACCCACTACATCAGGGGTGGCCAATACGAGGCCCGCGGGCTGCATGCGGCCCACCGGGAGTCATGTTGCGGCCCGCGGGGTGGGAAGCGACGATGTGTTCGAAGCTGTAGCTTGTTTACTTTAATTAACAAACTAAAAATTAGGTGCGTGGCCCGGCAGGAAATATTATTTATGAAATTTGGCCCGCCTGCTGAAAAGGTTGGCCACCCCTGCGCTACATCCTTCATTTTCCCCTTTCCTACTTTTGCATTAAAACCTTCAAGTATAATTTTTATTTCCTGTGATCCAATTTGAGCCATCGCCATTTCTATTTCATCGTAAAAGTGTTGTATTTCTTCATTACTACTGCATGTTGTTGGTGCATATACTTGTATAATATTTATATCTATTGGTTTGCCTTTGATTTTTACCATAACTCTATCTGAAATACACCAGTATCCAGTAAGTTACTTGGTTGTTGTTTCGTCAAGTATTATTCCTACACCTTTTTCATGTGTATCCACCCCCACCTACTCTAAATTTATTTTATTTATGATTTTGCCATCAATAGCTGGATAACGGTCTGGTGTCACCTGTGGCTCATGACTGTCCGTACCGAACGAGGATGTCATACAGCCACACACACAGACGCGCACACATATCCCACGTGACTAAATCATCAAGGCAAGTACGTATATATATATACTGGGACAACCTACCTACAGCTATAGAATTACATACATATATAAATAAATAGATACATACATTCATAAAAACATACATATATATATATATTTAATATTTCAAAACATTTGTGTAACGGTTTCGTATAGGAATATTTTTATTTTTTCGGCACAGATATTCCCTTCACAGTCTTCTGATCGCTATCTACAATAAGCATTGAAGGCCGTCCATGTTAATTGACAATTCCGTAGGCGTTCCGCTTGCCTGGTATCGGTTAATCTCGTACGGCCGTTGCTGGCTAGCCATTGTATTTTTCTCGCGGGGCGTGCTCGGTGAAGCGCGTGATCTTTACCTGGTCTCGCAGGTAAACGGGCATTCAAGGGGAACAATTCTGGTTTAGTCAAGGGACCGATTACTCTCCCCTTGGAATACTTTTATAATTAAAGGAGTATAACCGTGGTGTTTAATAATATTACATAATTTAATGTATATCTCGGGAAGTTATGTTTTAAATTAAATGAGACTCGAAGTTTTATATTGATGTACCTACTCGCCAGAATACATACAAGAAATTTTGGCGTTATTACGTGTAAGGGTTAATTTTTAATAAAATTCTTTATCTGGTTAGTATATTCATAAACCAGATTTCCACCAAACGGTTAAAGGTTATACATGGGTAAGGAAAACCTGTCGAAGCGTGTAAAAGTTTATTCATGCAATCCAAAAAATGGATCCTCGGGTTAGCTCGAGAGATGGACTAAATCATTTTCTGTCATATTGACTTCGGTCTCCTCAGCGAGGGGACTGATATCTACATGACTTGAGGTCGCGCACACCGCACCGCACCGCACGCACGCACACACACACACACACACACACACACTGGGACTCGAACCCAGTTGCCCGACAACTATTTGGTCTACTTATATAAGTATTCCACATGACCGGGGCTTGTCTCGTTGTCCGCTCCGCCCGCCCCACCACCACCGCCGCCGCCGCCCCTATACCGGAAGTAGTCATCATGACAACCGGAAGTGGTCATCCAAGAAAATAACCGCCAAGTTCCAATATCTGGGTCATTTGCGGGCCGTTTTCACGGGGGGCCAGTGTGGGAGGTATAACATTCATATAGGGAAATACGACTTCCGGCCCCCCTCGATGGCCCCCAAATGCTACCTGAATACCTCCTGATATACTACTACAGCCATTAACGTCATTCACTAACTCTGATATATATTTGCTATGAAGTCTTGGGAATATAATGTGGTGATTTCACCTTGCCTTCCACATCCACATGCTGGCCTTTTACCTCTGTCTTTGACAGCCATTTCCGACTGTAAGGACAAGTGAGTGCCCTGCTCTGCTCAATTGCAGAGTTGACCACTTATTCCGGTGGATACTCGGTCCCCAGAGCTGTGTTAGCCACACCTTGGTGTGTTTCCCATCCTCTACCGCGGGGAGGTGCAGTTGAGATTTTCCCTTCCTAACGTTATGGTCTATGACCAAACCTCTCCAGTACTTTTAGAGGACTTATCAGAAATAGTAAAGGAAAATTCTCACCAACATATAAGATCAAATCAACAATTGGGTTGGATACTTTAAGTACATTCTTAACTGACCAGTTTCAAATTATCCTCCTCATATCCATCTGGCAGAAGTGGAGCTGGATATAAGCTGTACAGAAACTATCTAAAGAAGAAATTAGAAAAGCTATCACACTACTGAAAGATGGCTAAGCTGCTGGTTCAGATGATATCCCAGCAAAAGCTATTAAATCCAATACTTACGCTTCAACTGAATTGCTGCACACATTATTTAGTAGATACGGTTGCTGGCTGACTGGCTATTATCAGCTCTCTGGGCTAGCAGACTGGAGGGGGGGGGGATATATAAGACTGGGATATATGATGAGGTTGCCTAAGAAAGTGGACCCGCAAGAGTGTGGAAATTATAGAGGAATAATGCTACAGCTTTGCTTTATTGACAAGATAAAAACTTTCTTTAAAGTGAGACATGTCGACATGATGAAAATGCTTGAAGATGTACAAATTGATGGGAAAGACCTTAAACTTGTAACAAAAACCATATATTGGAAACACCAAGCTGCCATAAGAATTGATAATGAAGTAGGTCAATATCAGCCTATTAAAAGAGGTGTGAGGCAGGGATGTGTAATGTCTCCAGATATTTTTTCCCTGTACAGTGAAACTATTTTTATAAATATAGAAGATATGGAAGGAATCAACATTGGAAGACGATACACCAATAAGATTACATATGCAGATGATACAGTCTTGATTGCAGACAATGAACAGGACCTGCAGCATTTAGTAGATGCGGTTGTTGCACACAGTGAACGACTAGGGTTAGAATTAAGAAGACACAGATTATGGTCGTCACTGGGAAGAAGGATATACTACAATGTGATATACGAGTAAATGGGCATATTCTTATGCAAGTGAATCTGTACAGTTATCTCGGCACAGCCATAACATCTGATGGGAGATGCCTTGAAGAGATCAGAACAAGAATTGCCATTGCGAAGGTAGCCTTTTGCAAGATGAAAACCATACCGACCAATAAAAAGATATCGATTGAAAAGCGAAAAAGAGTGTTGAAGTGCTACACAGAACCTGTACTTTTGTATGGATGTGAAGCGTGGACAATGAACAGACAAGCTGAAAAACAGCTGATTGCTGTGAAAATGTGGTTTCAGAGGAGAATGCAAAAGAATACCATTGAGAGACAGAAAAAACCAGTGACCATGTCTTACAAGAAACAAATGAAAATACTAAACTGATTAGAGAAATTAGATGTGGAGAGTCACAATTTTTTGGGCATTTTATTAGAAGAAATAAATTGGAGAACTTGGTGACAACTGGCGAGATCGAAGGGAAGAGACCAAGGGAAAGACCGAGAAGTAAATACCTGATTGGTTTGGCCACGCGGCATTGTCGAGACAGGAACACGGAGCTGATCCACGACTCTGGTGATAGAGTGAGATGGCGAAACATGACCGCCCACGCTTATCGGCATGGCACATGATGGATGGAATGTTATTGTCAGTGCCTGGGAAAATATTAAGCAGGATAACTCTGGAGAGATTAAGAGATTGTAGGCTGTAGCACAATGGGTGACGTGATACTCTAGTATGATAATTTGGTCGCGTCTAGTGTGAGTAGCGTGGTCAGTGATTCAACACCCGCCTCACACGCCAGTTCGGTCCCGGATCCAGTCAGGGATATGCACTACTGACGAACTCAAACGAGAGAGAAACTCGAGTCTAGTGCCTCCAATCCGATGTGGACAAGGCCTAAGATTCGTACCGGAATACGATCCGCGTTGCCAGTAGTGGGTTGTGCTCAATCTTCAAACCTCAAATCCCGAAATAACCAAATAAATCAACTAAGGAAACGAACGAACGAACGAACGAACGAACGAACTTTATTTTAAAAGGGTAACAAATTGGGCACGTAGGCCCGTCTTACATTCGGCCCTTTCAATCACCCATCTTTCATTCATCAAATGTGCATGTTACATTTACATAGGGGGGAAAAACATTGTCAAATGGATTTTGTAAGCATAAACAATACATATTACGCATGATACGTTCACGTGAGGGGAAAAAACATTGTCAAATGAAAGTTGTAAACATAAACAGTGCATATTGCAATGTTGTGAGACACATCCCTCATCCACCCTCACATCCCGCAGCCACCCACACATCCCCCACACCTCCCCCACCCACCCACACATACCTCCACGCACTCACACAGACCCAGGCAAACATACATGCCGCCACCCACCCACTGATCCCCCACCCACACACATTTCCCCACCCACACAACATCCCCCACCCATTCCATAACCGACACGCATACACCCACACACATGTTCTCCATCACCCACCCACACACCCAGCAATACACTAATCACAAAACCACACACACATACCCCGCCAACCCAAACATCCCGCACCTATCCACACACACACATCCCGCACCCTCACAATTTTCCCCACCCGCCCACACACACATCAGCCAACTTACACCCACTCACCCACCCAATATCCGCCACCTCTCAACTACACATCCCCCACCTATACACACATCCCCACCCATAAACACATCTCCCCACTTGCCCACACATATCCCCCACCCAAAAACACCCAAAAGCACACACCTCCCACCCACACACACCCCACCACCCACATATACCCCACTCACACACATCCGCCGCTCACACACATCTTCCCATAAACACACACATCCCCCACCCATACACTCATCTCTCACACACATCCACGCACTCACGTACTCATCCATCAACCAACACACCCACATATCACCCACCCGCCCATCAACACATGCATCTCTCATCTACCCTCCCACCCACACACATCCCAACACCCAGCCAAATACACATCCCCCATCCTCACATAAATCCTTCATCCACCTACACATCCCACACCTCCCCCACCTCTCACACATCTCCCCTCCCACACATAACTCCACCCATAAACACATTCCTCCCACACACACACATCCCCACATGCATTCCCCATACACATCCCCGCCCACACATCTCTCACCAATACATTCTCACCCACAAACACATCTCCCCACCCACACACATCCTCCACCTATAAACATCCTCACCACCCACACATACATCCTCCATCCATTCACATTTACCCCATCTACACTCACACACTCCCACCCACACAGACATATCCCAATCACAGACACCCCCACACTCATCCCCCACACCCATTACACACCCATCCCCCAAGCCACACAATCTACACACCAATTCACCCACCCAAATACACATTCCTTACCCACACCCCCAATCCACCAACACCCACATACTTCTAACCATCCTCCCAAATATCCCCCCCCCCACACACACACACATCCCTTACACACACACACATAAATCCCCCACCGACTACACATCCCTTCACCCATCCACACATCACCCATCAACCCATGCACATCCCCCACACACAACCCCTCCACACATATATTCCCCCCCCCCACACACACACACACACACACACACACACATCCCTCACATACACACCCACACACACATCCTCACATCTAGACACATACATGATGATGCCTCACTTGATCACTGACACTAATAAGAACAAACTCCCACACTTTACAAACAGTTGAGACACTGACGATGGTCGTGAGCATTCTCGCAAAAATTGTAAGAAGTGGAGAAGAAATTGTACATATACATTGTGTAGCGTAAAAATTTGTGATGCAATTCAAATCTCTCTCTCTCTCTCTCTCTCTCTCTCTCTCTCTCTCTCTCTCTCTCTCTCTCTCTCTCTCTCTCTCTCTCTCTCTCTCTCTCTTTACGCACACACACTCTCACACTCATTCACTCTCTCTCACTCACACTCACTAATTCTCTCACTTACTCTACGGTAATTTACATGTGTTAATTTTATGCATGTTAAAATCAAGTGCATTAAAAATTATAATATGAAAATGAGAATACACAAAAAATATGGAACAGCATATTAGATGACATGCGTACACTCTCTCACTCTCTCTCTCTCTCTCTCTCTCTCTCTCTCTCTCTCTCTCTCTCTCTCTCTCTCTCTCTCTTCTCTCTCACACGCACGTACACACACCCACACACAACATACACACGCAAATACACACATATACCCCCGCACATACACACACCTATACACATCCATATGCTTACGCACAAGTATTCACATAACACACGAATAAACACTCCCTCGCATACACTGCATGCATGCACACTTACACACACAACGATATACAATACATACACGAGCACACACACACAAACATACACACATACATACACACACATACATAAAACACATATAAACACATATGAACGCACACCTTAACACACGTACAGACATACACACAGAGGCACACACAGATACACACATGTACACACATATACACCCATACACACATACAAACATGCACACACACACATACATCCACACATATAAACACACACACAGACACACATAGACACACCCATCCATCCACACCCATCCACATGCACGCTGCATCACATAATCCACTAAAACTAATATGAGTAAACTCCCACACTTTTCACAAGTACACACTGTCGACTAACGTGAGCATCCTTACAAGAACATTCAAAATTGGGGAACAATGGGAAAACATGGAAAATATGCGAAATTGAGATGAAAGTATGGTATACATTGTGTAACGCAAAAATAAAATAGTGGTTCAATCCATAAGATAAATCCTGGGATTGACATAAAAATGATGAAATAAGCAGTGCGTGTTAAAATCAATTGGCAGTAAAAATGCTAATATGAAAGATGAGGATACAGAAAAAAATATGGCATAATGATATGCTTGCGCTTATCTCTCTCTCTCTCTCTCTCTCTCTCTCTCTCTCTCTCTCTCTCTCTCTCTCTCTCTCTCTCTCTCTCTCTCTCTCTCCTCTATTTATTTTTCTTTCACGCACACTAGCACACTAACTCTCTCACTGTCTCATTCTCTCCCTCTCTCCAACTCACTATTTCTCTCTCTCAAGCTTATACGCACTCACTCTCACACTCACCCTCACTTACACACACACATACTCACATACTCACTCTCACTCAATCTCTCACTCACTCTCCCACTTACACTCACTCTCTTGCTCTCTCTCTCTCTCTCATTCTCTCTCTCTCACACACACTCACACACACACACACACACACACACACACACACACATTCACTCGTTCACTCTCGAAACCACACTAAATCATTTTCTTATTCGCACACACAGACAAGTAAACAGACACACACACTAACTCACTCTCACTCATTCACTTTCTCATGCACTCTCTCACTCACCCACTCTCTCTTACACACTCACTCGCTCTCACACTCACTCACTCGCGCACATAAAGGCATACCCACAAAGTCTCTCTCTCTCTCTCTCACTCACGCTCCCTTACTCACTCACTCACTCGCTAACTCACACTCACTCACTCACTTTCTCACTCTATCACACAGACAGGCAGACAAACAACACACCCACTCTCTCAGATTCACTCATTCTCTCACTCAATCTCTCACACAGACGTCCACACACACTCAATCACTTTTACACTCACTCAGGCACACGCGCATACATACTCTCTCACTCTCTCTGTCTCATACTAATTCTTCCACTCACACTCTTTCTCACTCACTCTCTCACCCACTCTCTCGCTCACACACATACAGTGAAGAATGATAGTGGAAAAAATTATACCAGTAGGTGACTTACGGAGGCATATAGTCGGTATGAAGTAAGTATTGAAAGCGTTTTCGGTTGAATGTGTAGGGACTCATTGGAGTTTTCAGATATGGTGGAAGGCTATTCCACAAGTGAGCACCAGAATATGCGAAACAAGTTTTGTATAAGTCCAATCTAGGCTTAGGAACCTGTAATAAATTTAAGCGCTTACTGATCATTGCATTAGATTGAATTAACGGTAGAAGATACTCTGGGGTATTTTCAAATATAATTTTATTCACTAATTTGGCTTTGTAAAAAAGGAAGCGCTTTCGAAGTGGTAGAAGTCTTAGATGGCTGTATAATTTATTACTTTCAACGTGCTTTATGCTAGAAACTAGACGTATAGCGCGGTTTTGAAGCGAACACAATCGTTTCATATTAGATTTAGGGCAACCATCCCAGACTGTGGAACAATAATCGAGAGGTGATTGGATATAGGATGCATAGAATATTTTTCGTGTGCTTTCATCCAAAAAGTGCTGAATTTTAGCAAGTTGGTAAACATTTTGTGCTATTCTCTTGGTAAGGACGTGAACATGAGAGCTCCAGTTTAAATGTCTGTCAATTAAAAGACCTAATGTTTTATGTTCATTTACATTAATTATAGGTAACGTGTCCACGTGGAGCTCGAGCGGTGTCCCAGTTATGGCTAGAGTCTGTAGATTTTGTCTGGTCGTTATTATCATGGATTTGGTTTTGTCGATGTTAATTAACATGCGGTTTTCATTGCTCCATCTACTACGGTTGTCAAGTTCGTTTTGTAAAGAGCTCTCTAAGTCACTAAGGCTCGCTTGACTAGTGTAAATAGTGCAGTCGTCAGCAAGTAGGTCACACGAAGTATTGAGATATAAAGGAAGATCGTTAATATACACTGCAAAAAGCAGCGGACCTAGTATTGAGCCCTGAGGCACACCAATATTAAGCTGTGTGGGTCTTGATAGACAGTTATTGAAGGACACTACTTGTTGTCTGTCAGATAAAAATGACGTAATTATGTTCACCATATTGGCGCTAGTCTTCATTTGTTTTAATATTCTAATTAAAATATCATGATCTACCATAACAAAGGCTTTTTAAAAGTCTACAAATACTGCTCCACAAATGTTGCCATTGTTGATACAAAGATGCCAGCTATCAGTCATTTTTGGAAGGACACTATGACAAGAATATTTAGGTCGAAACCCAGATTGACTGTCAATTATTAGATCGTTGTTAATTAAATGATGTAGTGTTATTTTATGCATGTGTTTTTCTAATGGCTTTTAGTAAGGAAATAGGTTTATAATTACCCAAGACGCTATTATCAGTTGTGCCATTTTTAAGTAGAGGATAAACTTTAGCAACTTTAAAGGCAGATGGAAAGTAGTTTTTGGGCAGGCACTGGTTATATATGAATGTTAAGGACTCACTAATAATTGGTGCAGCACACCGAAGACTTCTATTACTGATACCACCCAGGCCTTCTGAATTTGTTGCTTTGAGATTCGAGAGATATTTATATACTTCTGCAACAAACATCAAGGGAATCTCACGGGGGAATATTTCTAGAGCACTTCCCTTCACAGAATGATGACAGTGAACTTAAATTACATACTGAGTCTGTTATTGAGGACTTTGGATTCTCTATTTCTGATCGAAAGAAGTAACGGAAATCCTCTCATGTTATAGTGTTTGGCATTGCTGACTATGAAGCGTGTTTCTTGTTGGTTAGCGAGTTAATAGCCATCCATATATTTGTGTTATTTGATTTATTTACAATCAATTTTTTTGAAATGATCTTTCTTTATCCTACGAATTTCATATTTAACTTTATTTCTTAATCTGCGGTAGTTGATAAAATCTTTATTTTTGTGTGCTGTATCTCGTTCTCTCATGATTTTGAGAACTTCGCTATTGACCCATGGGGATATATGTTGATTCTTGACTCGAACTTCTTTGACTGGTACATGTTTATCAAATATATTGTGGACTGTCTTTGTCCAGTAAGCTAGTGCATCATCCGGATCAAGAAGTTAGTAAACATGTTCAAGGGCTGCATTTTTTAAGTCGTCTAAAAATAAATTTTGGTTGAGAGCTTTAAAATTTCTAAATTTGATGCTTAAATGTTTATTTTTAGAACTTTTGAACCTAATTTTCTACCATGTACATCATATTGGGTAATGATCACTAACTGCACTAACAGGAACAGAACACTCGGTAATATTAACTGGACAAGTAACATATATATGATCAATTATAGTTGAGGAGGTTCTGTAACTCTTGTGGGACGATTTATTAGTTGTTTGAAATCATCATCATCATCATCATCATCATCATCATCATCATCATCATCATCATCATCATCATCATCATCATTGTCATGGAGTAGATGACAGACAGAATGAGTTAAACTGATGAGCGAGTGCATCAGAAGATAGAATTAGAAGAATAGTATAAAGACGCACGATATAGCTCTTGTATAAAACGAATAACACGTCACAAGTGCGTTTAGATAACAACCAAACGGTCATTGGGATTATCTTTCGACCAGCTTACAGACAGATAGGATGTCAATGCCAGCTCACACATAGAGTACAACTTCTAACCTTCCACGATCAACACACACCCACCCTCACATGAGGAGGCTTCACATTAGACAACTAGCTTCTGCATAATCATGAATCGCAGAACGATTGGATTGACAGACGAGGCGATCAACCACTTGGGTAATTGTGAGGACGCTAATTGGGCCGGAGAACTGACATTGGCCGCCAAGGCATGAATGAACCGTTTGTAGATTCAGACACGGCAGGGGGACAGTCTGAACGCATTACACACAAGTAACGACAGGCAACTTTAGGCATTCCATACTCTAGCCAGGTATGCAGTAGATGTTGTCGGGATGAAGACGGAATGTTAGTCGTATGAAAGAGCCTGAAGGCTTCATCTGCGCAGACATGCAAATCCATCGTTCATTACCTTCCAATGATAAATACATATCATTGATCTCTGCACAAGAGCGTATTTGAGTTATCATGAATGTTCCACAGTTGTATCGTTCTGTACATATCTGTGCAGTCAGAGAGACGCACAGCGTTCAGCGTACCAGTGAACCTTTCAACGAGCTAGATCGCAGGGCGTGTTATGCACTCACCATCCCGCTCTGTGACATGGGTACTTTCGTCCGCAGAGAATTGAAGCAGTAGATCGTCCGGAGTGAAGTTTGTCATTGAGTCAAGGACAACCGTTACAGGCACAAGTACAACACTCTAATCGTACTCTACAGATACACAGTCAGTCTACTTCTTATTTTTGTTGAGAGGATCATGCCGGTCAAAGTAGCTGGTGACCAGATGGCGCATCCTCGTTCGTTCATTTGTATCATTTTGTTGTCAATTGTCGTCCGTTAGTCGTAACGGCAAAGGCATTATGACCGGGAAGCAGTTTTTCACGCTGGAGAGATCATCTGTACCAGCGTCGATCAGAAAATTGTACACTCAGTGTTAGGAGTGTAATCTTATCGTCACAGTATCGCTTCAATAGTCACCCCACCCAGAGAACTCTCGGTTCTCATCGTGGTGTCCCTAGCGTAGGAATGTGATTTCAAGTTGCTTCATCGGTTCTTTTAAGATGCCGCCGTTCGTCGCTCTACTTATGGAGCCACACTATTATTAGGCGCTGTTCGTGATTGCCGATTTCTTTGAAGATTCTCGAATCCTGTGTTATACAAGTCGACGATGTGATATCTTTGCTGGCTGGTCCAGGCATCGGATCCAGCAGCACGTTGACTCGGAGACATCTTTCGGTACCGAAAATCATTTTTCAGTGCTATACCAGCTCATTGTACTGAGCAGAGAAGTCTTTACGTGTCGACGCCTCATCACGGCTGAATCAACGCAGAGATTACTGGACAACGACAGAGTAACAAGAAGGATTACTGGACAACGACAGAGTGACAAGAAGGAAGATTGAACAACTACAGCTATACGCAGAATTTATAGTGGTCAACGTTAGAAACCTCAGCATATCAGAATTACGAAGCCAGAGAATCGTTTCTGTCAATCGTCGATTTTGAGGAAGATTTTGTTGGTCTACGATTTGTGTCAGATACGAGCAGGATTGTCTGACATTACAGTCGAATACGCCGATGGGAGGAATCGCTGATTTCTTGAGCTAAGTAAACGTTTGTGGTCTTTCAGTTAAATAGTTACAGTTAGAATATTGTAATGTTACACATTTTATTCGTTCCTTATTCGCTCATGTCGTTAGTGACGTCATAGGCTCGTTACACAATATTGTGCGAGATTGCGATATACTTTCGTAGTTTTGATGCGCATTATTTTTATGTGTTTATATAAGGATAATGTTTGCTATTCTTAACTTTACTTAGTTAAAGGACTTTAACTATGTTTATATTTTATTTGCTGAGTTACGTGTCTTATCTATTATAAAAATATTATGTCTTTATTTATTACTGTGGAATTATTGCAGTGAAATCAACTATTTCTTGATACTTTCTGGTATTGTTTTCAGTATTTACTTTACTATGTATAAGCCTTATTACTTTTGCTCTGAATTCTTTCTGCATTGATAAATTCTTTGGTGCTTATTGTTTCCTATATATTTATAGTCATATTATTTTGGTGTACGACATTCTAGTTATTTATTTATTTATTTATTTAAAGACATTTAACTCTATTTATTTTGTCTTTAATGAGTTACATAGCTTACTTTCTGTAAATATTTTTGCAAATCTTGCATTATTTATTTATCAGGAGACAATCTCTTGGGTATGATTCAGTTATTGGGTGACAGACATAGGAACATGACGTCTTTACAGGACGTTGTAGCCACTGGTAAAGAGGCAGGATTGACAGGTCCAGAGCTTATAACTTGGTCAGAAAACAATTTGCGGTTTTTCAGGCTCATGAAAGGGATGAAAGGGCCGCGATTAGACAGTTGGAAAAAGATCGTTTTGATGAACAGGAGAAACAAAGATTATTTGAAAAGGAAAAGATAGCTTCGGAGAATGAAAGAATGTCGTTGCAAATTGCTGCTGAACGGGAGAAATTTGAAACTCAATTAGCAGCAGAAAAAGAAAAGATGGATAGAGAGAAGGAAAAGATTATAATGGAGACTCAGTTGAGGGAAAAAGAGTTGGCTTTTAATCTTGAGAAACTGAATACAGAAAAACTTCTGAAAGAGAAGGAATTGGAAAATAACTTTAAAATGAAACAGTACGAAAAGGACAAAGATGAACAGATCGCTAAGAATAAGATAGAGGCACATTCTACGGATGCTATTAAGAAATATAATGGAATAGTAAAGACATATTCGAACGCTGATTCCATTTCTGCATGGTTAACTAATTTCGAGCTATAGTTAGGCATTATGGAATTGTGGAAACAGAATGCGCCGTTTTACTGCACAGACATCTCAGTGGGGAGCCTTTGCAGGTGGTGGAACTGATTCCAGACGAGTTGCGCAGTAATTACTCGTATATTCGTTACAGATTACTGTCACATTTCTGTTTAGATGAAGTTGGTCTACGTTCATCTTTCAAGAATCTTGATTCCTAAAGCAGGACAGACGTTCCTTGACTTTTCTTCTTTAACACAAATGACGTTTGACAAATGGGCTCGATCAGCCAATGTTATGAATGATTATAACTAAGTTAGCGTGATCTTATTATTAGAGACAAACTTATTTCAGCAATTACCATCTTCTATGTCCTACGTTTTTGATCGAACATAAGTGTTCGAACATTCAGCAGCTTGAAGATAAGGGCGAGTCATTCTTCAATGCACATAAGGACATCTTTAATCATAGTTCGTCCCAGTTAGTGGAGACGAAATGCTTGTGAGAGATTCCCTCATAAATCAAGGATGCAGGGATATAGAACACAACAACAATCTGGTGGACATTCTTATCAAAGACGAGAGAAACAACAACCAAAGTACCAGCCTTACTCTAGACAAGAGAAAAAGGGTGTTTGGACTACTTGTAAATTTTGTAAATGTTTACATGGTTCGTTGCAAATGTGTGATAAACACCCTGAATTTGATAACTACATAAAGAGATTGGCTGCTAAGAACAGGGATAAGTTTAATACTTATCAAAAACAGACACAATGCTTTCGGTGTAAATCATATGGTCATGTTTTTAATATTTGTCCTTTAAGACGGTTATATAAAGAGGCAAACATTGGTATGTTGACATCGAGTAGTGACAGTGACTCAGAAGGTACCAATCATACAAATACGGTTGAGGGGGAGTATTCTCCCATCAATCCAGCATGTAATACTTGCCAGATCTTTCATAGAGACGGGAGTTTGACCTGCGGTCACCAAGTTCCCGTTCAAGAGACAAATGCAGTTCAAATTGCAAATGGAACATTATGGTTACAACAAGCCATGGTAAAAGGAGAAAAGTGTAGTTTAGTTCGTTGATTCTGGAGCTAGTATAGTCGGTATACATAGAAGATTAATTAGGAAAAATGACTACACGGGAGAACATGTAATTTGTAGAACTTTTGGGGGCAGAAAGGAAAAATTTAGGATTGCGTGGGCGGAAATCAAATGCCCATACTTTTCCGGTAGGATTAAAGTTGCCGTACTCCCAGATCCCTGTACGGATGTTTTATTGGGAAATATCCCAGATGTTCATGAGGCCTTACCAGAGGATATAGTCAGATGGGAATCAACAAATATTGTGGCAAACGCTGTAACTCGGTTACAATCCCTGAAAGAAAATCAGGTATATCAAAATGACACACGGAGGGCAGTTCAAACAATACAACAATTGGTAGAGAAACCAGACAATTTTAGTGCATTACAAGAGAAAGATGTTTCTTTACGAAAGTGTTATGACTAAGTAGATAAGCCACCAAAATGTGTGAAAACAGGTAAATGGGCTTTTGTTAGGCGAAATAACATTTTGAAACGAGTTTACGAGAAAAATGGCTATCAGGTAGAACAGACTGTGGTACCATTGCATTTCCGACAGAAAATTTTACAGACAGCTCATGACATTCTATTTGCGGGACATATGGGTATTGCGCGAACATCAGCCAGAGTTTTGTCTAATTTTTACTGGCCAGGTTTTGCAAATGACATTCGCAAATACGTTCAGAAATGTAAGGTGTGTCAGACCATGGCTCAAAAAGGTCGACACCCCAAGGCACTCGTGCAACCGACAGACTTGGCATCCCGCCCGTTTGAGAAGATTGCGGTTGATATTGTTGGTCCACTAAATACGATATCAGACAAGGTAATAGGTACATTCTGACTGCAATGGACACATGCAGTCGTTGGCCAGAAGCTGTGGCGTTAAAGTCTATTACAGCGTCAGTAATTATAGATGCTCTTCTTCTGATCTTCTCTAGAATAGGTTTTCCATTATATATTTTATCGGATAAGGGAGCGCAATTCATTGCCGGAGCTACAAAAGCCATTAGTAGCATGTTGGGGATTAAACAAATGTTCTCCTCAAGTTTTCCTCCTATGTCCAATGGCATTATAGAGAATCTGAATGGTACGTGAAAACGTGCATTAGCCAAGATTACTGCTCAACGGCCAGGTGATTGGGATGTGTTACTACCTGCGGTGTTATTTGCTTATCGAGAAGTTCCGCAGGCAAGTACCGGATTTTCGCCTTTTGAACTGGTATAAGGGGCACATCCACGAGGGCCGATGCAGATTCTAGATGAATTATTAACTGGGGAGGTTAAGGATCAGCTTACGAAGGAAGCATATGAACAAGTCACTAACCTTCGTGACAAGATAATGATTTCGTGTTCGATTGCTAAGCAGGCACTGAATGTAGCAGGAATGAAATATAGACAGTATGCAAACAGATCTGCAAAAACAATTGTTTTACATGAACGGGATGAAGTTCTATTATTACTCCCAAATCCTGTTGAAGCATTGTCAACCTCATGGCAAGGACCATTTACAGTTATTAAGAAGATATCTGTCGTAGATTATCAAATATTAATTAGAGATAAACCTAGGATTTATCACATTAACATGCTGAAACCATATCACTCGAGGCAGCCCGACACAGCTGATGATGTACCGGAGATTAGCGTGAGAAATGCTGCTTTATGTTCAGTAATAAATGAGCAAGCGGAAGATGCTATTGCACAAGGTATACCTACACCATTTGTAGAAAATAAAAGTGGTTGGAAATCAGTGAGTATAAATAAACAGCTGTCGCAAACTGATTACGATATGTTTAGTAAACTGTTAGAAGAATTTGGTGACATATTTTCAGACTCTCCAGGTAGAACTTCTGTGATTAAACATCACATACAATTAAACTCACAAGTACCTGTTAGAACTAAACCGTACCCTATTCCATTGCACTACCAGGAAAGGGTGATGAATGAAATTAAGGAGATTAGAAAAGGCAGGCATTATTAGAAAATCAGTTTCGAATTACTGTTCGCCTTTGGTCATTATAAAGAAGAAAGATGGGAATCTTCGTATATGTGTCGATTATAGGAAAGTGAACCAGTTAACGTTCCTTGATCCAGAGCCTATGCCACATATTGATGAATTAATTGCAGGCATGTCGAAATCTACTTGGTTTTCTAAGTTGGATTTGACAAAAGGTTATTGGCAGATACCAATGGCAGAAGATTCAATACACATTACCGCCTTTGCAACACCATTAGGATTATATGAATTCCTATATCTTCCTTTTGGTCTGCAGAACTCTCCTTCATCTCTCACACGTATGATGCGTCTACTACTAAGAGATATTACTGACATAGCAGTCATACATGGACGATATTTGTGTCCATACTACTGAGACTTGTACATCATGCGAATATTCTGAGACAGGTCTTTTGTCGCATTCGAAGCTTTGGTTTAACGGTGAAACCTAGCAAAACTGAAATTGCTTTTCAAGAAATTCAATTTTTAGGACATAGAATTTCAAAAGGTTTTCTTTATACTGATCCAAACATTGTCACTAAAATTCTCAACATTAGTTCACCGAAAACTAAGAAAGAGGTCAGAACAATTCTTGGTCTTATTAACTATTACCAGAAGTTTATAAAGAATTTTGCTGAAATGACTGCTAAACTGTCAGAGTTACTGAAAAAAGAGCAGCCAAATAAAATTAAATGGTCGGAGGAACATGAGAAAATTCTTCAGGAAATAAAATCTTTGTTTAGTTCTCCGCCAATTCTTAGAATTCCTGACATGTCAAAAGACTTTGTCGTACAGACTGATGCTAGTTCACATACTATCTCGTGTATTTTACTTCAGAAATATAAAGGTTTATTACATCCTGTTTTATATTCTAGTAGGAAGCTGAATCAAACTCAGCGGCGGTATGCTATTACTGAACTTGAGGTACTGTCTGTCGTAGAGGCAGTTAAAAAATTTGCTAAATATCTGTTGGGTAAAAAGTTTTTGGTCATCTCAGATAGTATGCCATTAAAAATCTTTAAAGATGGCTCTCCTAGAAACGCTCGGATTCACAGATGGGCTTTACTTTTGCAAGATTTCGATTTTACTGTTGCTCATATCTCTGGAAATCAAAATAATTTGGCTGATTTACTCAGTCGATTGTAGAATATGAGAAGTTTGGAGATAGATTTATGTAGCGTGAAGTAGGTGAGAATATTATCATGTGTAAATATGAGATTATAGTATTATGACTGTGGCTTAATTCTGAAACGCCACAGATATATAGAAACAATTGTTTAGACATAAATTAGTCACTTGTGGTTGTTAATGTTGCAGATAGACTGATGAACAGGTACGCCTGCGCTTGAGCAGATATTCTTGGATACTATACTATGGACATAGAGGAATGCAGATGCCATAATTAAAGTCATACAAGGTGGTATATGATAGTGCGGTTTGACACATGGATGTGTTCTTTAATGATGTTATGTGATATCTTTCAAATAAACACAGGTCACACTATAGTATATAATTACTAGGAAATGACATGATTTAAGGTGATTATTGACATATTTTAGAATTGTGCGAGTTTCCTTAATAAGTAATGAGGAAAAGATTCCTTTATTGATTAGTTATAGATAGATTAGTGATATTATTAGTTATAAATGAAATGATTTTGTTTTAATGTTATAGTTATAATTTTATCATCTATTATGATTGTTGATATTTATTATTTCTAATTTTATGATAAGTACTTGTTGTGTTGTTAATATCATATTAATTTATAGGATCTTGAATGAATAGAAATTAGATGTGTCATTTCATGATGGATGAATGTAGAGAAGTGTATGAATGAAATGTGATAGATACAGACACACATACTAATAATAAAACACAGATAGTAATTCAACTAAATAGATATTAGATAACACATTACATATTTGAGGATACCGGTAATAGAGATTAGTTGCCATCATCGACATGCTTAATCGATAAGGCAAAGGATGGGAAGATATGTTAACTCATAGTGAAGTTGACATAATACGTTTTTGAAGTTGACGGAAATCAGTTGCTTATTGAGACTCAGAAGTTCGTCGGGTTTACAACACGGGATTGCATTTTTATTTAACCAAAGCTACTAGGGGTTACAGAGGTCTTGTGGTAAGTTTTCAAGGGGTCAGCATGTATACGAGATAACGGTACTTTTATTATAGTGACCGGCGGTGTTTGAGCCTTGGTTTAGTTGCAAGTAGTCAATCATGTTAACGCGAGAACATCTCGAAGATCAATTGTAAATTGTAAGAGGTGGCGGTGATTGGGGCTTGTAGGTTTTAATTCGGTGTTTGAAATCCCCACGATCTATATTGTCTCAAATTGGCATATGATATTCCAGAGATGACAGATTCGTAGTCGATCACGACGATGCATCAGAAGATAGAATTAGAAGAATAGTATAAAGACGCACGATATAGCACTTGTGTAAAACGTTTAACACGTTACAAGTGCGTTTAGATAACAACCAAACGGTCATTGGGATTATTTTTCGACCAGCTTACAGACAGATAGGATGTCAATGCCAGCTCACACATAGAGTACAACTTCTAACCTTCCACGATCAAAACACACCCACCCTCACATGAGGAGGCTTCACATTAGACAACTAGCTTCTGCATAATCATGAATCGCAGAACGATTGGATTGACAGACGAGGCGATCAACCACTTGGGTAATTGTGAGGACGCTAATCGGGCCGGAGAACTGACATTGGCCGCCAAGGCGTGAATGAACCGTTGGTAGATTGAGACACGGCAGGGGGACAGTCTGAACGCATTACACACAAGTAACGACAGGCAACTTTAGGCATTCCATACTCTAGCCAGGTATGCAGTAGATGTTGTCGGGATGAAGACGGAATGTTAGTCGTATGAAAGAGCCTAAAGGCTTCATCTGCGCAGACATGCAAATCCATCGTTCATTACCTTCCAATGATAAATATATATCATTGATCTCTGCACAAGAGCGTATTTGAGTTATCATGAATGTTCCACAGTTGTATCGTTCTGTACATATCTTTGCAGTCAGAGAGACGCACAGCGTTCAGCGTACCAGTGAACCTTTCAACGAGCTAGATCGCAGGGCGTGTTATGGACTCACCATCGCGCTCTGTGACTTGGGTGCTTTCGTCCGCAGAGAATTGAACCAGTAGATCGTCCGGAGTGAAGTTTGTCATTGAGTCAAGGACAACCGTTACAGGCACAAGTACAACACTCTAATCATACTCTACAGATACACAGTCAGTCTACTTCTTCTTTGTTTGAGACGTTCTGTGACAATCATCATCATCATCACCATTATCATCTTCCACTTCTGCCGTCATGCGTCGTGGGGAGGAATAATCTGCGCTTCAGCACTCGATGGGCGGCACTGGATAGTATTATTCCGTGTGATAGTACAATGTCTTTGATGTCGTCAATCCATTTTCTTCTTGGACGTCCTCTTGGTCTCGTCGCAGATGATCTGTGATGCAAGGCCAGTGTTTGTAGTTGATTGTATTGCATTCTAACGTCATGGCCAAACCACTTCATCTTCTGTCTTTCAATAAATGTGGCGCAAGGTGTGTGATAACAGCATTTCTTACTCGGTCTCGGATTGTTAAGTTGGCAGCTCTCCTCAGGCATCTCATCTCGCAGGTGTTGATTTTGCGAAAGTGTGATTTGGATAAAGTCCACGTTTGAGATTAGTAGCATAGGGTTGGTGTGAATATGCTGTTTATTATCTGTCGTTTTGCGGATATGGGTATATTTGGATGTTTTAGTAAGGGTGATATTTGGTATGTAAGTGCACTAGCTTTTGACATCTGATTTCAATTTCTCTGTCCAATCTGCTATCTTCTGTGATCATACTTCCAAGATAGTTGAATTCTTTAACTTGTTTCAGAGTTGTGCTATTTATATGTAAACTTACTGGACCAGGCAATTTGCTAACTTGCATTACCTCGGCTTTGGCTATATTTATACTCATATTGTATCTGCTGCAGGTTGAAGTCAGATTATTAATATGATGTTGTAGTTTGCCCTCATCGCTGTAAAACAGGCACTGATCGTCTACAAATAGAAGTTCATTTATTTCCAGTAGATCAGTTGTTTCATCTGGAGTAAAGAGTTCTAAATTGTATGAATATGTTCTGTCAAGGCTTGCTTCTTTGGACATTTTGTCCATGTAGATATTAAATAGCAGAGGGGAGAGCACACATCCCTGCTTCACTCCTGTATTGACTGTGAACATATCTGATATACCTTCTTGTGTTTTTACTGCAGATATGTTGATGCCTGCTTAAAATAGTGGAAATAAAATGGTATGACAGAACCACCAATGTAAAGATCACGGAGAGAACTATAAAATCCTAGTGAATTAAGAGGTGAGGAAGACACGCTGCCGCTGGACACGCACTGAGAAGACGTCAGGACAATATAACGAGGCACTCTTTTGTCTGGAACCCACAAAGACAAATGCAATAGAGGGAGACCTATAAAGACACTGAAAAGAGATCAATAATATTGGGGGGGGGGGGGGGGACATTGCAGGAACCGCAGGAGATAGCAATAATATTGGGGGACATTGCAGGAACCGTAGCAGATAGCATTAGACAGGGCCATTGGGCCTGGTTTGGTTGATACCTATGCCCAAATGGGGATAAAGGACGAGAGACGAAGATATACCCATGAAGGACCCATGCATATTCATGTGAACCTATGCATATACAGACAAACTCATTCATATGCGGATGGACTTATTCATATGTAGATGGACTTATTCATATACAAATGAACGCATTCATATACAGATGGACTCATTCATATGTAGATGGACTTATGAAATGATAACAGCATTTCTTACTCGGTCTCGGATTGTTAAGTTGGCAGCTCTCCTCAGGCATCTCATCTCGCAGGTGTTGATTTTGAGAAAGTGTGATTTGGATAAAGGTCTTCTTCCCGAGAGCCAGTGTGGCTTCAGAAAAGAACGTGGAACTGTTGACATGATTTTCGCTGCAAGGCAGCTGCAAGAGAAATGTCATGAACAGAACTGCGAAATGTTCTCCACTTTCATTGACCTTACCAATGCTTTTGATACAGTCAGCAGAGAAGGATTGTGGAAGATTATGGCAAAATATGGTTGTCCACGAAAGTTTGTCCAAATAGTGCGGCTATTTCATGATGACATGCAGGCAAGAGTACAGGAAATTGGTGAACTGTCTGAGCCCTTTCCTGTCACCAATGGAGTGAAACAAGGATGTGTCCTGGCACCAACACTGTTCAGCCTCATGTTTTCAGCTATGTTGACGAATGCCTTCGAGAACAACGACATTGGAATAGACATCAACTACCGCATGGATGGAAAGTTATTCAATCTCAGAAGGCTGAAAGCTAAAACCAAAATTGACAGCGACACCGTCAGAGAGCTCCTGTTTGCTGATGATTGCGCTCTATACGCCAACTCAGAGGCGGACATGCAACATAATGTTTCAGCTTTCTCACATGCCTGTGCCAACTTTGGGCTCAATATCAATTTGGAGAAGACTGTAGTTATGTACCAGCCAGCTCCAGGGAATAATCACACTGTGCCGAATATCAAAGTGAATGGTCATAGTCTAAGTGTTGTGGACAAATTCACCTATCTTGGCAGCACTGTGTCACAAGCTGCCACAATTGATGATGAAGTGAATGTAAGAATCTCCAAGGCCAGCGCGGCCTTTGGCAGACTGTTCAAGAACGTATGGGACAGAAATGGAATAAGCCTGCAAACAAAGCTGAAAGTCTACAAAGCAGTTGTATTATCCACACTGCTATATGCTTGTGAAACCTGGACTGTTTATCAGCGACACGCTAGGAAATTAAACCACTTCCACACAGTCTGCCTTAGGAAGTTACTGAAGATTAAATGGCAAGACAAGATCCCAGACACTGAAGTCCTAGAAAGAGCGTCCATGCCCAGTATCCACACTCTACTAATGAAGAATCAGATTCGCTGGGCTGGTCACTTGACTCGCATGCCAGATTACAGGCTCCCTAAACGAATTTTTTACGGCGAGTTGCGTTGTGGTAAACGCTCCCAAGGCGGCCAGAGGAAACGCTTTAAAGACACTGAAAATCTCACTGAATGCTTTTGGAATTCATCATGACACCTGGGAGACTGCAGCCAGAAACCGAAATTCGTGGCGTGCATCATTACGCAAGGGTGAAGTCACTTGTGAGGCAACCAGGACTGAAAGAGCTGTGAAGAAAAGACAGATCAGAAAAATCACTGCAGAAAATCCTCCTCCAGAAACGTCAAGCATTCTTTGTCCATATTGTCAAAGAACATTTCGAGCCAAAATAGGCCTTATCAGTCATCTTATAGTGTGTTTTTTTTTGGTTGCCTCAATATAACATTCAATATCTCAGTAACCAATTGACGAAAAATGATGAGATTTAGCATATAACCTTATAATTATGTCCACCCAACAAAATAATTTTTGTTCTGGAGATTGTACAGCAGATTTCGATGTTTGGTTATATACGGTATATATTTTTTTGCCCCCGCACTCATTCCATCATTTTAAGAGTATTACCGTTTCAACAAGACACGCCCCCAAATTTTTGAAATTGGTCTGCGCGGTTTTGCTTTTAGCAGACAGGGAATTTATATGGGGTAGGTTCAGAGGCGTCGTCAAACTGTGGGTTCTTTCATGAAACGTGATTATATAAATAAACTAGCTGGCTCGGCCCGGCTCCTGTCTCTATCTATCTATCTATCTATCTATCTATCTATCTATCTATCTATCTATCTATCTATCTATCTATCTATCTATCTATCTATCTATCTTATCTATCTTATCTATCTTATCTATCTATCTTGTCTGTCTGTCTGTCTGTCTGTCTGTCTGTCTGTCTGTCTGTCTGTCTGTCTGTCTGTCGGTCGGCCGGCCGGCCCACCCACCCACCCACCCACCCACTGACCGACCGACCGACAGATATCTATCTATCTATCTATCTATCTATCTATCTATCTATCTATCTATCTATCTATCTATCTGTCTGTCTGTCTAATCTATCTGTCTGTCTGCCTGCCTGCCGGCCCACCCACCGACCGACCGACCGACAGATATCTATCTATCTATCTATCTATCTATCTATCTATCTATCTATATATATATCTATCTATCTATCTATCTAATCTATCTGTCTGTCTGTCTGCCTGCCGGCCCACCCACCCACCAACCGACCGACCGACCGACAGATATCTATCTGTCTGTCTGTCTGTCCGTCCGTCCGTCTGTCTGTCGGTCGGTCGGTCGGTCGGTCGGCCCACCCACCCACCGACTGACCGACCGACCGACCGACGTACCGATATCTATCTATCTATCTATCTATCTATCTATCTATCTATCTATCTATCTATCTATCTAATCTATCTGTCTGTCTGTCTGCCTGCCTGCCGACCCACCCACCCACTCAGCCAGCCAGCCAGCCATCCATCCACCCACCTATCTTTCTGCCTACCTACCTACCTACCTTTCTGTCTGTCTGTCCGGGCCGCGTCATTCATTTTATTCGGAGACTCCCGAGGGTCGTCGCTGGAGCTACGGAGTTCGTGCTTTGTGCGACGCTTTCCGCGCTGTGGAAAGAAACTGAGCCATATGGGATAAAAACCCGGTGCAATGCAGCCGATTCTGTCGATTGTAAGCTACTTATTTGATTGCACCCACTCCCATACGAATCCAGATACGCCTTTGTTTGTCATCTGAATTTGCAGGTCCTCATTACCGTAAACATAACTTTTTTAGCAAGAAATCACTAGTTGTTAAGCAAAACATCAAAGGAATGATGCCGCTTTCAACGATTTAAGTTGTTTTTGGACCTATCAAAGACATAATCCTTGGGTGGGGGTAAATATAAGACGGCTGGAAAAAATTCATAACGATGCAACAGACAGTTTTCAAAATAATTGATCTTGAATGACGGCATAAATTTCCGGACAGACTATACTTTCAACCCCACTGGATGAAATGAATGGTCATCATCATTCTTGATGGAAAAACAACAACAACAACAACAACAACAGATGGACTTATTCATATACAAATGGACTCATTCATATACAGGATGGACTCATTCATATACAGATGGACTCATTCATATACCGATGGACCCTTGCATATATAAATGGATTCATTAATAAACAGACGGACTCATTCATATATAGATAGACTCATTCATATACAGATGGACTCATTTATATACTGATGGACCTACGCATATACAGATGGACTCATTCATGTACAGATGGACTCATTCGTATACAGATGGACTCATTCATATACAGATGTACTCATTTATATACAGACAGATCAGCAAAGAACTCAACAGAAAATGGAGGTGGATGGATTTTCCTGAATATAAACAAATAAAGCAAGGAAAATCCAGTCAGTGGCAACTGTAAAATTCCCAACTAACTTAAGAACAGAAATAAACGCATTGAAAACTCAGCCGAAATGTTATTGACATAGAGAAACAGAGAGAAACAATTAGGCTCAATTAGCTCTCTTTACAGATGCTATGTCAATTGTTTCTATATTGAAAATCAGCAACTATGAAGAACTGCATGAACAATGTCAGAAATCTAAAAGGGTTGTATTACAATGGATCCCCTCACATTGCAACTTACCTGGGAATGAAGAGGCCAATAGACTGGCAAAGGGAGGTGGAAGTCTACGTTAGCCTGATATAGATGTAACATATGCTGAGCTCAAGCGATTTATAGACCGTAGTTATAGAAACCAAGTGGAAGATAAATCATCCGGGCCAACAGAAAGATCATGTACATTACCAACTCCATTTGAGAGAACAAATAACAATC
Organism: Cepaea nemoralis; assembly: GCA_014155875.1. Lineage (NCBI taxonomy): Eukaryota > Metazoa > Mollusca > Gastropoda > Stylommatophora > Helicidae > Cepaea > Cepaea nemoralis. Next base: position 217,833 of record JACEFZ010002636.1, read on the forward strand.
TTCGCACAGCGACAAAAACTAAAATATCGTACGTTTAATAAACTAAAGGTGGGAGATACTGGTGAATGTGACTATGGCACTGGCAAAATGACAGCTAAACAGTTGTTGCAGGAGTGTCCACAATGTGGAGACAAGAGAAAATTATTTTGGCCTACACGCGCTCGATTTGAAAACAAATTCTATGAAGATGTCAACAAGCTCACATTGACTGCTTATTGACGTGGTCAACAAAGAAGGACATTTTATTTTCCAAATCTATCAGCATCAAAAAAAAAAAAAGGGGGGGGGGGGTGTCCCCCACCACTTAACCAGACGCGCACATTGTGAATATGGACATCTATTTCAGTTGTTTTATCCAAACTAGTGTTCCTCCCTCTCTTCCACTTATTGTTATCATATATCCATTCATTCTCCTCTCTTTTCTCAACTTTGAACAACGCAGTTTCGAAATCCAAATACCACGGAAGTGCCTTTTTAGAATGTGTTGCACAATATTCAGTAAGGAATATATTATCATTGCAATAAATAAACAGCATGTGTACGGTTTGTGCTAAAACAGAAGTAATCAAAAACGTGCTTGAAATGATAGTTTAGAATATACCTGACATAACCTACCTGTGTTGGATAACCTGAATTCGCTTCGGCACGTCTACTTTTTGCTGTGTAAGTGTCCTCCCGTATATTCCCGATACGTCATTGATTATAAAACTGAAAGTAAGAGCATCAATTCCCAGAATGCTAAAATTAAATATTGCCTCAGACCCTTGCTGAGAATTACATTTTTTTATTGTTTCATTTTTGTGTTGCTTTTGTTTTGACTCCATCGATGACACCATGCTTGTTTTATCGTTGAAAGAAGTACATGGATGCTATCAGTTCAACCCCAAGCCGTGCCTGTTTCATGATGTAGGGCTCAGTTGCAACAATGTGGCCTGCGTGGTGCAGTCTGTGGCTTTAGGGTAGGGATTGCTGTTTCTTAAACCCGACACGCCGGGTTCGAAATCAGCCGCCAACCTTTTGGGAGCAGATCGCTCTGCGTTGATTTTCACAGTGGTATGAGCGTCGGGGGTTTAAACAAGCAATGGCACTAAACATAACACGGAACATAAAATTGCTTAGACAATCACAAACAGTCAATAAATGCCGGGGTTGATTGTGACGCCATGTAAAGAATTGCAACTAACTTGCGTACACGTGAAATCACTTGGAGACTGCAGATTCGAATCACGAAGTGATTACTGTAGCTTTCCTGTTTATATTGTCTAGTGCAGTGGTTCTCAACCGGTGGGGAATCTCGGGGGGGGGGGGGGGGGGGGGGACTTTAGGGTTTCTAGGAGGGAGGCGGTGGGGAAATTAAGATTATTTCAAGAACGCGTTAATACAAGAACCGATTACTTGACGACTTCCGGTCCCCAGCATGGCGGATAGGCAGTGAAACGGTTATGGCCTCTGGGTGTTTATGCTCGTGGCTACCGTTGCATTCGCATTTTCCTCACGTTGGACTGGTAGTTTACGGTTCCGTCGCCCTGCTACTGAGTTGAGTGCGTGGCGCGACGCTGTGAGCTGTGAATTTCGTGTGAAATGCTTTTAAATCTGCCCGAGGTTGTGGAGCGTGACTTGCATGCTCAGAGCAATGGCGGATGGCTATGTCCCAGAATTGACGGGTTTTTGTGCCTTATGCAGAAATGATTGGCTGCTGGTCTTCTGGTTGCCTACTGCTTCATTTGACGATGAACCGTGCTTTCGTGGAGGACTGTTGATTTGGCATTCTGGAGACGGCATTATTTACAGTGAAATGTTTTTTTTTTTTTTACATCTGTCCGAGGTGTTGTTGCGTGATCTGCATGCTCAAAATGGCGTAGTTGGCTAGATAACATCTAGAAACGGAACAACAACATCCAGAAATATCTGAATATATGGCGACTGGTGTGTCGCAGAAACGAGCGGTTTTCTTACCTTATGCAGAAATGTGTGGCTGCTGGTTTTGCTAGTGACTCCCGTTTCCATCGATGATGAACTGTGTTTTCGAGGAGGACTTTTGTGTTTCTTTGCATCTGTTCGGGGTTGTTTTGTTGCGTGATCTACATTTCGGAGGGAAAATGGGCGTGGTGGATAGAAAACATCTAGAAACGGAACGACAATATCTAGAAATGTCGAGACTTTGTGGGTAAACATCAGGTTGGGAAAGTGACTGTCAGTTCTATCAGAGGTGAACTGTATTGCTCCTGGAAGACTTTTGTGGTGACATTCTGGCGGTGGCATTTTGCACAGTGTGCCTGAGTGGGCCGTTGTTTGTCGAGACTCCTGTCTTTTCCACTTTCATAAGGAGCAGTGAGGAACATTTTATGTGATATTCATTGGCACGGGAGAGGAGCATAATGGCGACGACACTTTGCTGTGATACTGGAACTGCGACTAATGACTAATGACTAATAACCGATTACTTGATATTGTTCCCCCCCCCCCCCCCCCCCCCCCCCCCCCCCCATTCTTTACAGTTCCGTGCTCCTCGCCCTTCTGAAATTCTTCTGAAAAGTTGTATATCGTAAGTAGACCCGCAAATCACGTTTTATGTAGACGTCTAGACTTGTTCTAGTATGTATTATTAAATTTAGCTTTCTTTTTCTTTGTATACTGTGTAGGGGCGGAGAGGGGAGGGGTTTATAGGGGGGAAATACGAAAAATGGGGGGAAGGGGGATGGTTTGACGTTCTGAACAGATGGTGAAGGGTTGCATGGGCCAAAAAAAGGTTGAGAACCACTGGTCTAGTGTGTGTGTGTGTGTGTGTGTGTGTGTGTGTGTGTGTGTGTGTGTGTGTGTGTGTGTCTTCTTCTTCTTCTTCTTCTTCTTCTTCTTCTTCGTCAATAGGTGCCAATTCACGCCTGTGAATGTATTTATTTATTTATCTCACTGGTCTCAAGGGTTCGCCAACAATATAAGCACATATCGCACAGGAACTTTCAAGCCGTGAGGCTGACACATAACAGACTATTAAAAAAGAACATCGATAATAATTATTGACACTTGAATTGTGTTTAATGTCTGTAGATCATTAACTGTCTTTGATACTTCCCGCTGAACTGGCTACCGACTCGAGCCACGCTTTTGGGAAATACGGATTTAGTAGCTTGGTGGTGGGAGGGGGGTGTGCGGATGTAGAAGTTTGGGAACTGATGATCATTTCTGGTCAGTGTTTCACATACAAGTAAGTAAAGAACCCGTCGTCAAGCTATGAGACGTAGTTGCTATCATTAGCATCAAGTGTCATGCCGGCTGGCGAAGCGTTCATGACTCTCTACAGATCTCGGTCTCTGGTTTTCTGTATCACCTCCGCTGTTGATATTCCCCCATGTCACCGTCTCAGTCCATCCAGCATCATTTCTCTTGGTCTGCCTCTCTTCCTCTCGATCTTTTCAGTTGTCACGATGTTCTCCAGCGCCTCTCTTCTCATCATATGACCAAAACAAGCTGGTTGCCTTTTTCTTATTGTTGTATATAATGATCTAGTTTCATTAGCCTCTTTCGGGCAATTGTTGTTAGTTACTATGGCAGTCCAAGCAATTCACAACATTCTTCTCAGGAACCACATCTCTGTTTCTTCCAATCTCTTCCTAATTTGTTCACTTACATTCTAAGATTCACAGCCACACAGCAAAACAGGTTCTATATATAGCACTTCAGCATTCTCTTTCTTACATTCAATGATAGTGACTTTTTACATAAGATAGTCTTCTTTTTCTGAAATGCAGCCTTTGCTTGCCCTATTCTGCTCTTAATCTCTGTTGTGCATCTTCCATCTGATGTTATAAATGTCCCTAGATATTCAAAACTATCCACTTGGTGAAGAATGTTCCCCTCAATCTCTATTTCACAATTGGGTGTCACCTTTTTCTTTGATATCACCATTGTTACTGTTTTCGTGATATTTAAGGAGAGTCCTTTCTTTGCACTCTCTGTTACTGCATTGTCCAACAATTGTTGTAAATCTTTTGCAATATCTGCCATCAATACTGTGTCATCTGCATAGCGTATATTGTTTATATTATAACCTCTGAATATTATTCCAGGCTTCTCATTGATCTCTCTCATTATTACTTCTCTATATAGGAGACGAGATCCTGTGACAAAACACATCATTGTCGTACGCGCAGCCTTATTTGTTGATAATTTCCTTCTTTATTTCCCATTTTAATTGCTGCTGCTTGGTTCCAATAAATATTATATTTTTTTATTATTCTGAAATCTTTCCCATCAATGTTAATATCTCCTAACACTTTCATCATTTCATCATGTTTTACTTTATCAAATGCCTTAGTAAAATCTATGAAACACAAATATATGTCTTTCTGTATGTCTATTGATCTTTCTAATAGTGTCCGTAACGTATATGTATAGCATTGCTTGTACTCTTTCCTTCCACAAATCTATGTTGTTCTTCACCAATTTGTATGCTATATATGGCGCTACAAGGGACGCTTTTACAAGCTGAAAGTCGCATTACGCATATGGTGCTGGACCCATATTGTGATAGACCAATCAGCGCTCCGTGGTTGACGTCATCCGTGCCACGCCTACCATAAGGTGCAAGCGGCATATTTGTGGACGAGTCAACACTTCATAGGGGTTGTTGCTAATACCAAGCTGGCCGCGTTTACTTCCCATGATATT